>OZ029920.1:15991461-16478961 GCA_964023275.1 Norana najaformis | reverse complement strand
CCCGGCTTACTGGAAATCGGGTTTTGCTGTCCTTGATTACTTCTATTCGAGGCTGTTCGCATGCAGCCGTTCGTGAGACCGCCTTACAATCGATTACCCAGAGCGGAATTAGGCTCAGAACATCGAACCCCGACCGATAGAAAGACCAGTGATGATGCAGATGCTGCAGAATCCTCGCTTCGTTTTACGGCTTCGCGTATGCAAGATAATCACGTGATCAAATCACCCACGTTATATAAATCTTGCACCGTCTTGAGTAATTAGTGTGTCTTGTGTGGTCTATTAAAAGCGTCATATCCGGTTCTTATCTTCGGATTTAATGTGTTCTAAGCTAAGGCTGCCTAGATCTTACCTTATTTAGGCAAATGATAACAAAATCTATTCAAATCAGACTTCATGTCTGATGTATGTTGCCCTGACCTCATCTGAAGATAAACGGTCTGAATGGAGCACACGTTTGAATCTTGTTTCATTTAATTAGATTTTGATTTCGTTCAATTCATCTAATTTTATTCACTCCCATTCACTTAAAACAATTCACGCATTGTTATCGATCTCATATGATAGGCCCTATCCAGGATCATTCCTAAAGGACGATTTATGACTAAGATACCTCTATACAAATATTTGTTCAGTTATTTTTAATTGCAAAAACACACACTGGCCAAGCTCTCTAGTCAAATATTATTCTTTCTTATGCATTGGTTCTGGTTTTGCAAGATATTCTGACTGAAGTGCATATACAACAATCGTAATCAGCACTTGAACAGCTTACTGCTATGAGTGGCTGGCGCCGCATCAGTACTCAAAACCGGGACGAAAATAGTAAGGATTGGTGGTCTAAGGCGTACTTTCTCCTTCCCCGCAAGCCTACTGAATTAAGTGGCCTCTTGAAACGGGACTTGGATCAATTCGAAAAAAGAGGAACATAAAAAGAATGAAGATGGAAAGAATAGAATCAAGAGAATGAGGATGAAGAGGAAGGGTTGAGTAAAAAAGAGTAAGGCAAATGAGGACGCATGATGCGATATTTGCAAAGAGGAGTAAGAAACTTTCATGTTTGTTGGTTTAGACAATAATTAGATTCTGATGCATTTCCCAGTCACAGATCTTCGATTCAACCATGTATCTCACCCAGCGATGACAAAAAACAGAGAGAAGAAAATAAGAAAAGATAAAACGATAAAGGAAAGAGAAAAACGAAGAGACCAGAAAGAGAGGAGAAGGAATACGGACGCCCTTGGATGAAATTCAACTATACTATGAGGCGAAGGAGGAATAGAAAAATGAGGACGAGGAGATTGGGCTGATTAGAGTCATCGGCTGCTGATGTTCATATCATCAGAGGCAGGACGCTAAATGCCAACTGCAGCTGCAGCCAGATACGAGCAGCGCCGCTAATCTCTCAGGCGGCATGTTTTCTTCTCATCGCGACAACACAGAGGCTTCTTTCTGCCGCTAATGATTCCGTAGCCGCAGCACCTGCTGCCCGGGCTGTTTTTCCTATAATTAATTATTAATAAGTGATGTTGTACCTATGCGATAATACCCCGGCCTTAATGTTTTTCTGTTTCAATTATGAAATTAGCCATTCGTTTTCGAGCTAAGCAACTGATAATGAGAAACTGTGATTGTTGTGTTGGTGGCTCGGCGCCTCAGCCGAAGGAAAACCAGACGACCTTCGTTGGCTGCAACTGAAAGAGGCGCCTATAACATAAATCTCTGACTGCAACATCTCTGATGTAATTTTTGTTGCTTCCGTTGCCGTTTGATGTTGCATTAGCTTTGCTTTTGATTCGTTGCATCTTTCATTGTTCATTCAAAGCGACAGCTGCTTCCTAGTTGTTTTCTGTTAACTGGTCGGCGATTGGAACAGCAGTAAACATCAGATCATAATTGCAAGTGCGCGTACACTTAGCACCTCTTCAAGAAAAATGCTCAAAGGTGCTCAAGAACTGGCCACACAAGACAACGAGCGAATGCAGCAGTCTTCAAACCCAGGCGATATGGCAGCAGAGAAAGAACAAGAAGCTCACGTGACATGTTGCATGTTAACCTTTTCAGAATAAAAGATGACCACGGCGAAGCTACCACTTTGCACTGTAAACATTCGGGGTGAAAAAATACCCAGATCACCCTGTGCTGCAGAGCGAATGGATCTGCAGCCATGTGGAAATGACCCTGGAATACAAAGGGCCCCTAAGATAGGATGGAACTGAACCGGCCAGGCAGCTATGCATGATAATAGGGATCTTAAACTCATAGCTTCTTCGAATGGCAACCAATGCAGCTCGTCCCGCATGAAGTTGGATATATATGACCAAACTTGGAATATCGCCGATTGGCCGAGACGCAGCTTGTGAAACAGAGTAAAGTTGCTTAATGGAAGAAGAGGTGATCCTCGTATAAATGCTATAGCATATTCAATCCTGGTGCATGTGACTGCAGCTTAATTTCAGTTTCAAATGTCCTTCAGATCTAAATATTAAGACTCGTTTTTTCAACTTGCTTACCCAACATAGTCTGCCTTTTGGTTTCTCTGACCTATCGGATGCTGATCGGGGTTCTCCAACAGATTGGGATTCTGATACGACTTCGCTGATTGATACCCTATACACTATGGTACCGGCGCTATAGAAGTCATTATATTAGGTAAGATTAAATACTCAGGCATATATTCAGGGCCTAGCTGCAGAAGCAGTTTCCTTAGCTCGAGACATCTGAGACGCTTTGCACTTGGATGTCGTCAAACGCCACCCTCTCTGAATCCTGGAAAAATCAACTGATCTGGCTTGGTAACCGTCGAAGGTTCCAGAAGACAGAGTTGCATAGATTCCAGCTTCCCTTTCCAAATTCCTTCTTCTCTGCTTCTCTGCGTGACCTGGATGTGACTCTGAACCGGAAATTGACCTTCTTTGAACATGCGAAGACAAAACGCCGAATACGCTTTTATCATCAGCGTCAGAATTGCACGATGCTCCACTCGCTTCCGGCCAAAACACCGTTATGCATGGATGATCGCAATCTCCCCTTAGAAATTCTTCAACGCTAGCTATAGGGAACAAATATCTGCCCTCATAAATGATAACTAACCCAGAAAAACGACTTTATAGACAATAACATTAGTTGCACTGCAGGCCCCCATGTGTTTCAACAACAATTCCATGTTTACGTAGGAATCTTTGTGCCTCTACCTTTGTGCTTATGTGCCATTCAGTATGTCTGTTTTTGTGGTTGAGTGTCATTCTGTATGTCTGTTTTTGTGGTTGAGTGTCATTCTGTATGTCTGCCTGCCTTTGTAGCTGTGCATCCTCCTTTGCCTGCGTTGTTATGTATTTAATTGTTTGTGTGTTTGTCCACGCCTACGATTCCTCGCTCAGCCGATGGACATATGGCGTGTTAACAAATGCATTACTTACATTACTTACTTATCATTGCATACATCCAAATGGCCAGGCAGAAGAAAGTCTTCGAAATTGGCAGAACAGCATGGCGCCCTCCTCTAAATAACAAACTCCATTGCACCATGGACTCCATCGCACAGAGACTTCAAATGCGTTCAAGACTCCACTGCATAAGAAACTCCTTTGTGGAAAAGAATCTATTACACATTAGCCTAATCTGCCTAAGATTCCACTGCATAGCACCCCGTTGTATAAAGGCCATCGTTACATAATAGGCTCAAACGTCTAAAAGCTTGCGCAGACAAAAGAAGCATTCCAAATGATGAGACAAGCCACTGCATGGGAATTTACTTAACGCTTTAGGCCGTATATTCCATTTAGCCTAATCGTACCTTACCACACATGACTTAATTCATCTTTTGTCTATTCATTTAATGTGACGTTTCATTTGGTGCAAATGTCTTGCGCGCAGCACCGTCCATATCCCTTGTGATACGCTTTCAAATTCTGCTCACGTTGATTTCATATGCCGACAACGCTTTAATAATAACAAATAGTGATGTTGTCAATTTCCGTTCACTGCCTGACAACAACATTTCGCTTGTCGTTTATTAATCGCCAAGCAGGACTCAATCGATCATCTACGATCGATGTACCAGCGGACTGGTACCTCTACCATATCGGCTGCATTCAGAGGCCACTCCTAAGCCCGCTTCAGTCCAGTCTACGCCTCTGACCGTCGTAGAAATTTAACAGGGTCTGATTGATTTGGTGCAAGCGCAGCCAAATGTTGATGATCGATGATGTTATTAATTCTTTTCTGTTATGAAAGCATCGGTTACAACATCTTTTGCTGAAAAATGGCGAAATCCAAAATAAGCTAGTCAAGTCTCGCGTGAATCAGACCAACCCATTCCATTCTATCCGAGTCAGCCATGTTCAACCCCACTCCATATCAGAACATTTAGCATAATACATCGAAAACCAGTCAAACATCGCGTATATCAAACCAACTCAGTCTATTCTATGCTATCCGAGCCAGTCTTATTCCCCACCACTTCATTCAGCACAAACCGTTAAGATCAATGAAATCCCACCCAACCATCTAATCCAATCCAGTTTAATCACCTTATTTTGAACGAACTTAAAATGTTATCTAACAATATTTGATGCGATACAAATTGTCGACTGGAATTCGATCAAACCAAATGCAATCAAATTCAATCCAACTGAATCCAGTTGAATCCAATTCAAGTGAATATCCTCAACAGTACGCTCCTCTAGTCTAACCTACTTAACAGTTCTCTGTTCTACTATATTCTGGTCTAGACTAGT
This sequence comes from Norana najaformis, assembly GCA_964023275.1. Lineage (NCBI taxonomy): Eukaryota > Metazoa > Annelida > Clitellata > Crassiclitellata > Hormogastridae > Norana > Norana najaformis. The sequence goes on along the minus strand of OZ029920.1, from coordinate 16,474,222 downwards.
CTATTCTGCTAAAGGCCTAAGTGGTGCTTGCATGAATATAACAGACATCCCAGCGAAAAGCAGCTTTCATCGCTCGTTTCCAGAAACCAATAAAACAGAATGTGTTTTCCCAGATAATGAAATCTGAAGCCATTATGACAAGAGCCTCAGTGAGCAAACATCAGTACAGGATCAGCCGAATTAAGCTGCGCAGTGCAGCACCAGGAAACGCCATCTCAATTCACAAGGCTATAAATATCCCTCCGCTGAATAACACGTCGACGACGACGCCATCTTGGAACGTCGCTGCGTCTTCCTGCCGCTAGGTGGCAGAACAAATCATGTCTACGCTGCGGTGTTTTTGGTAGGTTTTAGGGTCGAGTGATGCCGATTCGTCGTTCGTGTCATATTTCAATTAAGACGGATTTCCTTTGAATGAATGAATGAATGAATGAATGAATAGGTGAATGAATGAATGAATGAATAAACGAATGAGTGAATGAATCTAGGCTCTGGCATAAATGCTAATAGGCCTATTCGCTGAATAGAAGCAATACGGCGCGGTAAAGTCACGTGTCAGTTGCCAAGTAAAGGACTCGGCGTAGACTGTTCCTTGAAAATTTGCTAAGTCGACAGTGCCTTGAAATTTTCTTGGCGGCAATATTTGGCTTCCATGGCAACTGAGCACAGTGGTTTTACTTCACAATGATCTGAGAGAAATGCCAAAGGGGAAAAGGCCAGCGGGAGGGGGATGGGGCGTGTGGCGAATGCGTACCAGGGGGGGGGGTAATGCTAATGTTGGACACAGCAGTCAAATAATGCTGACCAAGTTGTAATGAAGAGAAGGAAATGTAAAATATAATTCAGAGACTGATGCTATGAAGTTCGAGTAAATCGTAATCGTAATCTCGATATTTCTACAGAGCCCAACGAAAGCTAAGTTGCGGGAACCAGCTTATTCACAGGCGCTCAGTCAAAACAAAATCGATAGGCCAAAGGGTTTGGTTCCAGGTCAAGATCCAGGAGTCAGGCAGTCAGACAGTCGGACGGCTACGGTGGATGGTGTTTGAAATTGTAGTCTATACTTCGTGTGTATTTAAGCATCACACGGTGTTCGCGTGGATACAGCAGAATTTAGTAACTGTAATATTTAATAGTTATTGTTTTATATTCAAGATGAAGAGCATCGCTGGTCTGAACTAAATATACATTCAGACAGTGCTACCAAACTAGTGCCGGTTGCAAAAGCTTGGATCAAATTTGATCTCCACTGAGAGTGAAAACCCGATGTTTCTGTCTAATCTCCGATCAAGCTATAAACTGTGCTGCGCCAAAACAGTCAGCAATTTCAGCTCGGGTCTAACATGATCGGACTATTTTGATGGTTTAAGTTCATGATCTGGGATCGAACTGACGCTGCGCATGCGAATTAGGCCTAAACTTTGTCTTTGAAGACCAAAAGCAGCGGTTTGATTGGTCGATTTCACGGCATTTCGAAGTTAAAAACAACAACGATAAGAGCAAATTCTTTCTGGAATAGGCTACAAATGTTGTTTGTGGTTTAGCAGATTTCATGTTGGTGTCTTGACCTCTGCCCACTCAGCACTTGACCTCTTCACATTTACATATTCGTAATCGTAAGCTCAATATTTCTAAGTCGCGGGAACCAGCTTATTCGCAGGCGCTCAGTCAAAACAAAATCTATAGGCAGGAATGGCTCGGCTCCAGGTTCAAGATCAAGAGCCTGGCAGGCAAGCAATCAGACGGCAACGGTGGACGGTGTTTGGAATTGAACTGTAAAGTTAATTGCAGCCTACAACCTATTAATTAGCTTCCATTTGCTCCAAACAATACTAATGAATATTAACTGAGCTCTCTAATAATGAAAAAAATTCCTTTATAATTAAAATTTAAAAAAGCATTCATGCTATTTTGGTATTAACAAGTTAAGTTAGATACAGTAATGTAGCACTGTATTAATCGTTTAAATAGCTTCATTTCGAGAATAAAAACATAGTCGATCAGTGCGTTGTAATTCTGTAACGGAATGTACGGACCGTCCATAGGTACTATACTACGTATCGTAAAGTAAGCCTAACAACAATTTCTAAGGTCCATTGAAAGAATTCTTGCTCAGTGTTCATAAGGCGACAGTAGTTTAATAAATGTTAAGTGCTCAACAACTAAAAATACTGCGACGGATGGAGATAGAACGTTCCAGCTGCATGCTCTTCTGTAGCGCCTTAGGTTGTGTTCTGAACAGGTGCTCTGTTCATTTGGCGGGAAAGACGTTTTCCTTGAATCTTCCGATGATGTTTCCCGCCGGAAGGTAGTTGCAGACGACGAATATTGCACCGTCATTTGACCTTGCCTTCCCGACGCCAATCTCTTGACTTCCTTTCCACACCACCTGGCTAAAATGGCCGATCGCTTGCAGGTCTGTCAAGTATGAACAAAAACAGTCAACCAACAGAAACATGCAGGGAGTGTATGAGTCGGCGAGTGAATGAATGAATATATGAATGAATGAATGAATGAATGAATGACAAACTTTATTGATTCCAAAAGAACAAAAGAAAAGAACAATGTATACATTGATCATTGTATAGATTGTTGGGATACAAATAGTAGACCCTAAAGGTACCTAATCTTCGCTAAATTGGGGCCGACTATTACAAAAACGATGCATGGGGCGACAAAAATGTTTAAGAGAGTAAGGGTACAAGTATGATAACAGCCAGTTCGACATTGATTTTATTGGACAGGAAGCAAGCAAAAGAGTTCTACGTCCAATCTATTCCGCACCCTGGTCTATTCGGTAGCGCGCTTATTCTGTAATCCAACGACTCCGGGTTCGAGTCTGTAATGACCCTTGGAAATGTGTTCACGCAAGTGCTTTTGTCACCAACTGCAAATTTTTATTATTGCGTCATACACAAATAAATAAATTTTACCCCTCTCTCAACATACATAGTCGCATCTCTACATGGGCTAAACCAAAACACAGATTTCAAACGGCCTCTTTTCAGTGGGCCTACTTGGTTGAATCCTCGTCCTTTCCTTCGTCCCTCGGGAGCAATTGGTCGCAGAGAAGCCGATATTAAGGACGCATTTCAACATAATTAACACATAAGTGCCTTTGACTTTTGTTGGAGAAGTTCATGTCATTCACGCAGTCTTCAAATTTCTTTTTCAATACGATTTTTTGTGTGTCGCAACCAAATCTTTCTAGCTTATTCCGACTTCTAGGTTCTGGGCTTTCGCTTTGATCCTTTCCGGATTAGTCAAATGTTCCAATACTCCACTACGGAAATCACCAGTAATGGTTTAAATCACCAGGGATGGATTAAATCACCAGGGATGGCTTAAATCACCAGGGATGGCTTAAATCTCCAGGGATGGCTTAAATCACCAGGGATGGCTTAAATCACCAGGGATGGCTTAAATCACCAGGGATGGTTTAAATCACCAGGGATGGATTAAATCACCAGGGATGGCTTAAATCTCCAGGGATGGCTTAAATCACCAGGGATGGCTTAAATCAGCGACGGCCATTAGACGATTTTCCTTATCGCGTCATCGTTTAACCCCCTCGGAGCTGAATACTCGCCGCTCACTCGCAGTCCAAAATGGATTTTTCTGTAATGGCTGACCTAATCTAAATTGGTGGAACCGGATAACTGGTTTTTTGTTTTTGTTTTTGCAATGTTGGCTCTATGAGCTTATACAGACAAGCCCTACGAAGCTACGCTTTTTGCAGGAGATGTTTTCTTCAGTTGCTATGGATAGATAGGAGTCTCAGCATCAGCAGCAGGAGGAAGAGGAAGAGGAGGAGGAGGAGGAGCAGCAGCAGCAGCAGTTGAGTAATTGATGCCACAATTCGATCCTATATTGGGAAACGATCCAGATCACCATTTTTATGTATGTATATACGTAAGTATGTATGTATGCATGTATATATACATGTATGTATAAATGTATATATGCATGCATGTATGTATGTATGCATGTTTGTATTTATGTATGTATGTATCCATGGATGGATGGGTGTATGTATGTGTGTATTTATATATATAGTATGTATGTATATGTATGTATTTATGACATATTGCGATGTGTTTGTGTGTATCAAAGCATTTCTATACCGCCTTTACAGAGCCTCTCAAGGGCCCTTCTCTAACTGCAATCAAAGCAGTTCATTTGTTCTTGTGACTCTTACTGTAGAAGACATTAGAAACTAAGTGACTCACTCGAATTGTCTGGATATCTGAAGTTGAAATCCTTGATTTCGTCGTACCAACCCTTGACAACTTCTTTCCCTATTAAACAGACAAAAAACACCAATTCAGTCGTACTTACAGTCCAGTGTCTGATGACTAGTGTCTGATGACCGTGTTCCTGGCGATTTCAACGCCATAGAAGTAACTATTAGTAATATTTCGTTCATGCAGTGTTGCGTATTCATTTAATGATCGATTCATATGGAACAGCCAACTTAGTAACTTAACAGGAACAACATTAATAGAAATAAAAATTGGGTTACGAATGCAGGAAAACTCTAATTAGGTCAGTTGAGCTTTGTAGGATTCAGGTTAGGTTTTATGTAGCCAAGTCATATCATGTGAGGTCAGTTCTAATGAGGTGAGATCAGATAGAATTAGGTCAGTTCAGACAAAATTGGATCAGATCAGAAAATGAGGTCAGGTCAGGTCCTGTTTGACTAAGTCCGATTAGGTAAGATTTGATTCAGTTAGGTCTGAATTGCCCAGATATGATTAAATCAGCTTATAGCCGATGATAGTATCATCTGACTTAGCCAGATCTGAAGAAGTTAGTTCATCTGTGATGGGATCTGACTTTATTAATAGACTTGTAGAGGAAGGATTACGCGGTGGCCATAAAAGCTTTTTGTTAAGGGCAATGTTCTTCGACTACTGCAGTCAATAAGTCTTTGTATGGATTCGATTTTCAAGGAGCAAGAGACGCCATCCTCTGTTGACAAATGCCTCGTAAATTGCGCAGATGGCCACACTACAATCCATGTATTATGATCCATGCATTATGATCCATGCATTATGATCCATGCATTATGATCCATGTATTACGATCCATGTATTATGATCCATGTATTATGATCCATGTATTATGATCCATGCATTATGATCCATGCATTATGATCCATATATTATGATCCTTGTATTATGATCCATATATTATGATCATGTATTATGATCCATGTATTATGATCCATATATTATGATCCATGTATTATGGTCCATGTATTATGATCTGTGCATTATGATCCATGTATTATGATCCATGTATTATGATCCATGCATTATGATCCATGTATTATGATCCATGTAGTATGATCCATGCATTATGATCCATGCATTATGATCCATGCATTATGATCCATGTATTATGATCCATGTAGTATGATCCATGCATTATGATCCATGTATTATGATCCATGCATTATGATCCATGCATTAAGATCCATGTATTATGATCCATGTATTATGATCCATGCATTATGATCCATGCATTATGATCCATGTATTATGATCCTTGCATTATGATCCATGTATTATGATCATGTATTATGATCCATGCATTATGATCCATGTATTATGATCCATATATTATGATCCATGCATTATGACCATGTATTATGATCATGTTTTATGATCACGTATTACGACAATGGCGTTCAAGAAGTCATAATGTTGTATTTGCGAAGTCGGTGTAAATTTGACGATCAGTTTTGCAGAAACCTCTCTCGTGTTCTGACAACGAAAGCAAATGAGAACAAATCTCGCCCCTAGGCTGTTTTTCGTGAATAGTGACCTCCTAACAGCTGCATCACTTCCGTTACCCCTTGCAAACGAGAATGGCGGAGGGAAGAACGGACCGATTGAACGAATTAAACGTACCAACGTTGGCCCACACTTAGGTGTAAGCTTAGTGCGAGAGGACAGCCTGTCTACATTTTACGACTGGGTTTAAATATTTTTGTATCCATGCTGTGTGTTTGGTGGCGGTGAAGGGTGAGCGAAATGATGATCGTCTGGTGGGCAATTTCTCACATAAATAACGTTCTACTAAAACCTCGGAATTAAACGAATAAATCCATTCTATATGCATGGGAGTGGCAGCCAGTGTTAGTCAGAAGGGCTCTCTCGAATCCACCCCTATTTTGCCCCGTTCTGCCCTTCGGCAGGGCGCAATCGGCGTTTTCTGCTGGCTGTCCTGGTCAGGGAGAGAGCAAACAAAGAGCGACAGAGACAGAGAAGCAGAAAGAGAGAGAGACAGAGAGAGACAGATAAATGGAGTCACAGAAAGCGTGATTGCAGAAGGAAGGCAATCTCTCCAGCAAATGGTATAGTGTCGATTGATGAATTCGCCCTGAAGCAACGTCAGTTCACCAGGGGTCATAGGTTACGCAAAACCCACCATTTACCCGAAGGGCATTGTCAACAGACAAGTGGCTACGATTCCATCAAGAGACGCATCTCCCTACGCTCTCTCTCTTTCTTCCTTTCTCTCTCTCTATCTCTCTCTGTCTCTCTGTCTCTGTCTCTGTCTCTCTGTGTCTCTCCATCTTCTTTCATCTACCTCGTTCTTTTCTTCATGTTCGCTTACCCACATCTCTGCATCCTCCTTCTCCTTTTCTTCTTCCTCCTTTTCCTCCTCTTTCTATTCTTCGTTCTTCTGCTGTTCTCTTTAGTTGCTTCCTGTCCTTCAGCTCAGTCACGTGCGCTTTCTTCATCCACTGTCTGCCGTAATCAGTCGTTTCCAAAAGCGTCTCATTGATCTGGTCTCTTCCTCTTTCGTCGTCTATTATGAAGTTCTGCTAACTGATTTCGATATCCTTTAATCGGGTGGTGATTTCTCCCATCTTCTTTTCGCAATTATAAGGATAGCCTACCCTCGCCTCAGTCTTTTCTCTTGTTCTATCTCCTGATCTTTCTGTCTGTCTCCATGTCCTTTCTCAAGATCTGGCTGTCTGTCTTCTTACACGTGTTTGCTTGAACGGTTTCAATATTTGTTATTTGTTTGTTTTAACGGTTTCAATAAATAAATGAACATTCCTTGTGTCTGCATAGCTCACTCTTGAACCTTCCAAGCAGATTTGTCTCCAAACTTTACTTATACATGTATATCGTTGTAGTTATATAAACAAGAATGCAGTATATTATTATATTATAGGCTAGTGTTTTTCTTTAAAGTGTATAATCTAATCTGGAAACTTCTTCAGCGTCATTATCATCGTGAACAAGACACCTATCGATTACCGCTTCTAAGCAAAACCGCAGTCCAATTATATATAATATGCGCATAGATCAATACTTGGACAAAAATAGTCCAACCTGTATAGTCAACTCTTCCGGAGCCGTATTTGCAGGCGAGGTTTTCCCCCATCGGTTTTCCTCTGAAGGTGGCGCCACTGTGCTTAAGAGTTCGACAGGCAGCAATACGCTCCGCCCACTGCTGAGCCAAGTCACAAAGGTCACTGCTCAGACGCAGGTCACCGACCTAAAGAAGTCAACGTCCCGGATAAAGTTTAGTAATTGCTGTTCAATAAATATAGCACCGTTCTAAGATTTCAATTGTGGGGTATCCAACTTCAGTTCTTTTCACATCATGGTCACAACACAACTTTGTAGTGTGAATAGAAGTTTACGAGGGATAGTCTTCCAAATCTAAATCGAAGTGGTACAAACGCTCTGGAAGAAAACCATATATCTGCTGTACTTAGTTTTCTAGTCTTCTGCGAAAGAGGGTATAAGTGGGTGTATGAGTGTATGGGTGTATGCATGTATGCATGTATGCATGTATGGATGGATGGATGGATGGATGGATGGATGGATGGATGGATGGATGGATGGATGGATGGATGGATGTATGGATGGATGGATGGATGGATGGATGGATGGATGGAGTTCTTCCTTTGGTGGCTATGTCCATATGTGGTAGTCAGAAATCCCCAAGACGCCATTGCCCTCGATTGGAGGTGGGTCACACTCGTTTTAGGGGTGGCCAGAACCAGCCCTCGTTTCAAGATAGGCCAGAACCTGTCCTTGTTTCCAGGAGGGGGGCAGAATCTATCCTTGTTTCCAAGTGGGCCAGAACCTGTCCTTCTTTAGGAGGTGGGCCAGAACCTGTCCTTGTTTGGAAAGTGGACCAGATCCAGCCCTTATCTTACTACTTTTGTTCGTCTGCTCTTCCCCCTCAATCCGTTCCATCCTACGGCTGAGCATAGCTTAGTTTTTTCAGTCTTCCACCTGTAGTCTTCATTCCTTCCACTCTTCCCATGGTTCGTGCAAATGTCGTGTTATCAAACGTACAATAAAACAACACCGCATTCATAGTGCGCCATATACACCTGTAGTGTCCAACAGCGCATACATAGCCAAGTAAATGTAGCATAAGTTTGCCTTAGGTCGGCTTATATAAACGCCAGAATAACAGCCATAGATCCTAATAATCTAACCTCAAGGCTTCAGCTAATCAGCTAATAATAATCTAGACATCAATCAATGGCCGTGATTAGGTAAAACAGGAAATCTGCGTTCAGTCGCACTGAAATAAATTCAGACTGAGTCTAATATGAAACGGATCTACCGGATGTAATATTGTATGACGTATACACCGATCGGGATAATAAGTCCAAACAAATATTTACGTATACCGGATGTACAGTACCGGATACATGTGCATTCACATAAATAAGTTATATATCCTGCAGATGCATATATCGAATATATCGAATGTCTAAAGATAGATCGATATATTTATTCGTATAACATACCATATATATGGGTCTTTATACGTGTGCGTGTGCGTGCGTGTGTGTGTATGCGTGCGTGTGTGCTTGTGCGTGTGTGTGCGTGTATGTTGCGTTGTTTGATTATTGACAGCAATGGCGTTCCATAGAGGCTTGGATCGGGCGCAGTGGTGATCTTAATTACCCAGGGCGCTTTGGCGATCCGCTGAAATAGTCCGCACTGTTACCGACAACACTAATATCGTCCATCCTCCGGCCATTCCTCCCATCAACTACGGACTTCTATTACTTCGCAGTGTACGCGAAACCAAGCCTTGCGCATGTGATGGCGATCTACGAAGACTGCTGGAAGCGCCATTTTTCGTTTTGCGTACATAGACTATTTTCTAGAAGTCTTCTCTCGGCGCCACGGCGGAAGGCGTACTTCACCTGGTGCTTGCACTTAATCCTGGCGTCGTTTAGGTGAAATGGCTTCTAGGCAATGAAGTGCAGGAGTGAGAGCGTGGTATTAAGTGCGCCCAGGTGTCGCTTTCATCCATCCCTGGCATCGTCGACTCTTTCGTAAGCCTTGCATGTGAATTTTGCACAATTTTGCCAAAAGTGTTCGGCTTTAAATCTGTCGTCAATCTGATCTCTCGGATAAGTCATAATTACATGCAAACGAAAGCCACGCTGAAATTGCGGAACTCAAGCCACCCATAGTATATACCATAATCATGTCTTGTAAAATCAGACGCTAATGTGGCTAAATGCTCAGAACAATAATTGTCTGCATTATAACAAATAGCAATCAACTCACGTTATCTCGTATTATATAATCTCATCATCTATCATATCTTATCACTTGGACGTGTCTTATCTATTCGTATCTTATTGTGGCAAATCTAATCTCTTATCAGATTAATCAGTTTGCATATGTTTTCCTCTGATTTCGTTTAATCTCATCTCATCTAATCTCCCTGCAAGTCATGTAATCCTATCTTACCCATGTTACCCATGTCACTCATCTCACCCATCTTACCCATCGCATCCTGCATCATCTCGTTTCATCTCATCCAAACTCAGCTCCTCTCAGCTCAGCTAAACCTATCTTACCCATGCTACCCATATTACTTATCTTACCCATCTTACCCATCTCATCTTGCATCATCAGTGCAGAATGAGCCAAACGTATCCAGAAGGAGGTAACACTGTAAACTGTAACAGTGAATGTTCTCTACTGCCAGACAGTTTCTGCCCATGTGTAGTCTCTATTTAAAACACAGCCTGTGTCTGTGTGCTCCAGCCATTCTCATATTTGTCTTTCTCCATCCCGTTACTAATCCTTCACTCAGTCTGTCTGTTTTCCTTAGTTTGTCTCTCCATCCGTCGGCTTTATTCTATGTCCTTGTGTCCTTTGTAATAAAATGCAAGAAGGCATTTATATGGAGCCTTTTATGCGCCAATTATAAGGCCGTATCTGTGTCCGAGAGATGGGAAATAAACGACTTCGGATAAGCTGTCGGACTTTTGATCTGTTTAATTAAAATGTCTACAAAGATTCTCCATAATTCTCCACTGAACATAGCAAACAGGTCATTCTCTGCGTTTTGTGCATGTGAACTTAAGCATGCGTGTGTGCCTGCTTCAGCTTAATTATAAAAGAGCAGATAATCAGAAAGACGTTGAAAACGAATGAGACCTACGTAGACAAAGATGAATAATCAAATGAAAATATACACATGCAGAGTTATAATATTATATGTATGCAGAAATATATCATAAATATGCATATGCGATATACATGTGAAGAAATATATGAATATACGTATGTAAAGATACAGGAAAAAATATATTGCGAAATATACAAAGCTACATGAAGGTACATATTACGAGATATACGAATAGATACCTTAAGAGATAATATGAAGAAATTCATAACGGGATATATGAAGAGACATATCAAAACGTATACGAAGAGATGTATTGACGATCAAATGAAAATTTCATTAAAGACAGACACAAGCACACAAACCCACACCCACACATACAGAAATACAAAGGCAACATATATAAAGACAGGCAGACAGTATACAGATAACACGCAGGCACGTAGATAGAAGGAAAGACAGACAAAAACAGACGCACAAAAACACACAGCAAGGCAGGCAGACAGACACAGACAAAAACAGTCAAACACACCTTCAGACAGAAACACACAGTGGTAAAGACACGCAGACAGACGATAAGACTCAGACAGCTATACAGACGGACTGAAGAGGAGCCAAGAGGTTCACAAGTCCTATCCGATATAATTCGTCGTTATTTTCGGCAGTCGTCGCCATCTTTATGGTTCGCTCTGAAGTCATTAGATGTCGCCAGTCGACCGTCGACCACAGACCGGATCACCGGAAGACATTAGACGATTCGAAGTCTTTGAACGTTTCTTCTGCCCAGTCATCTTCTTCCAATGACATGTCGGCTCTCACTGCACCGCGTCGCGTCATGTCACGTCACCTTCGTTCATGTTACAAATGTCATGCAACGTCATTACATCTCTTGTCGTGCTGTGCCTTGAGTCATGTCCTGTGAGGTGGTCATAAATACTTTCCTGCAGTTTCTTTTGCATTTTTCTTTTTTCAAAGCAATCAATAAAGCTTCGAATTCTTGATTTGCCCGGTTTCTAACATAGCTTAGACTTAAGGAAAGACACAAAGTCTTCACGATTTTCTTTTCTTGTATTAAAGCATAATAACTTGATCACGACAAAGTTTTCATCGCCAACATTAAAACTTCTGTATGCACGATTCTAAAAATTGTTATAGTCTGAAAAATTCGGCGCCATTTGTAACTCAAGAACCCACTGATGCTTTGCTGTGCTATCAACCGAGCACAGAATACAATGTTTCAATACAAAGTTGTTCTGTCTAAAACAACACTGTCTACAATTCTGAGTCTGGGCATGAATAACGGCTAATTCCAGACCAACTTTTTCAACGCGCAAGCGCTAACGTGATTCAAACACGCCCGGGCCTGTCTAAAACGTGCTGACTCAGAGTTGAAGTCTTACAAATGTTTTGCTCCGCGTCCACCAATCACTGGCACGTGTTATACACGCTTCCGGGTAAGCCGAAAACTGGATGACTCATCACTAAACATGATTAAGACAAACTCACGCGATAGAGGCTTTTTATCTAGGCACGTCTGGACCTGTCAAAAACTTACTGTCTCATCAATTTATGCAAGGTTAGAATAAAATCATGTTCACCGATTTTATGACGTGTCAGCTTAAGCAGCGTCAAGTCTTAAAGTTGTAGCACAATCACATATGGCACGATTCGTAACTATAACTCCCAAGTTTATTTGAACCCACTGCAGCCTGACTGTTTCCAATCTTAATAGGAAACGTGAATGTAGTAGATGAGTTCACTTTAACTTATCTTTTTGCCCTATATTACCAGGTTTTACTGAATACCTTTCCTTGCCTAAAACGAAGGACGATGCGTTAATGTCTTACAGATCCGTGTTGGCGTCTGTATTGGTTGTGGCTTTTGACGACTTCATCGATGAAGTCTCTCTGAGTCGATCCTCCGCTAGGTGTCACCTGAGGACTGCTTCTGCCAGTCCTCGATGTTCCTACTTGGGTTGCTGGTCCAACGACACCGCTCTGGACGCGCCCAGTTGTCCACGGAGATTTGGAGGAGGGGGAGGAAGAGAACGAAGGAGCAGGCATCGCCTAAATCAGGTGGTAAAGATCCACAAATATATCAATTATATATGTGCATGAATTCGTTTATATATGTATACATCTTTGTTTATTGATCCAAATATACTTATATATGTCTTCATATACCCGATTATGCTTTTCATTTCTCTCTTTGGGGAAATAACGAAGATGATAAAGATCTCAGATTACAATGATTACCCTACGGTAATCTTTGCAATATGAGCATCATCGATATTGTCATCATCATCAACATCACAATAATCGTCACAGTCATCGTTATCGTCCACTGGTGGATCCAAAGGGGCCTAATCCAACGGGGCCTAATCCAAAGGGGCCTAATCCAAAGGGGCCTAATCCAAAGGGGCCTAATCCAAAGGGGCCTAATCCAAAGGGGCCTAATCCAAAGGGGCCTAATCCAAAGGGGCCTAATCCAAAGGGGCCTAATCCAAAGGGGCCTAATCCAAAGGGGCCTAATCCAAAGGACCTAATCCAAAAGGGTTAACCAAGATAATTCCCATGTGTTTCATATATAGGGACCTATCGTTACATAACTACTCTTTGGTCTGTCTTTCTGGCTTTCAAACCAGTCGAAGGAAGGAGGTCATGTCCGGCGTCGCTCCCTCTGAATCCGCCAATGTCATAGAAGCAATCGTTGTCGTCATAATCGTCGTCGTCGTCATCATCACGTTATCTGTCTATTTATATGCATGTGTGTTTGTGTGGGTGTGTGACCGATTACGAGGAAAGATGAGTAATGTAACTAACCCTTGAGGCCGCCCCTGAGAAAGTGGTGTCGTTGTTGAGCTGAAAGGCACGCATTTGCCTGCTCACCTAGAACATGCAAAGGCAGTCGACACACACGGCCTTGAATATTACAACTAGTGACGCCATATTTAGGCCTATTCAAACAGGTGCCTGTTTTGCTATAGAAGCAAGAATACCACCCGTTGAACTTCATGAACTACTGACACAGAGGATGAAGAAGAGAAAGAGGAGGCAATATTTAGCTGAGTGTTGATCGTTTCATTAATTTTATATAGACCCTAGCGGTTTAGTTTCACGGTTTATACTGCGTTGACTGTTACAATCTCATCTATACGGAATTCCTTCAAGCAGTTTGTGTTTCAAACTAAACCAGGCAAACCACAATGTAGCTTACCTGTGGACCTAGTATACCTGTTGACAGGCGAACAGAGATCTTAAAGTACTGTCAGCTATGACACTAAATGCATCCTGATGTCCAAGGCTCTGACCTTGCAAAATGCCAACCGCATGGTGGGGCTGCATTTGACGAAGTTGTGGGTCCAGTCAGCGTGATCGCATTGTTTAATGAGGCCCAATGACCGTGGCTGTATCATATGACTCTGGCCTTTATCACACTTTCCCCTAGTTGACCGATTCTTCCTCTTCCCCTTATCTCACTTCCCGGTTCAATTCTAAACACCATCCACCGTAGCTTTCTGACTGCCTGCCTGTCTGACTCTTTGATCCTGACCTGAAACCAAACCCTTCCTGTCTATCGATTTTGTTTTGACTGAACGCCTGTGAATAAGCTGATCCCCAAGACTTAGCTTCTTTAGGCGCTGTAGAAATCTCGAGCTTACGCTTACAATTACGATTACGATTTGTTGACCACCACAAAAGCAGTGCCATGTCTTAGTCCACTCAAAGATCTTCGTAATGATCCTACCTGTCCGAAGTCGTCATTGTCGTCGTCATTTGAGACGGATTCCGTCTGTACAGTCTTCGTGGATCCATCTGGCTTTCGGAAGGTCTCGATGACGATGGTCTTCGTCGTTCGTCCGCACTTCTCAGTGCGGACCTGGCGCCCGAGGAACGTCAGATTCGTAGATTCGGAGACTGAGGATGAGTAGGGGGAGGAATAGGAGGAGGAGGAGGAGGTGGAGGACGAGCTACTGAACGAGAAGGTGTTGGGGCTGTTACTGGTGCGACTCTGAGGACCAACGTAGCTCGGCTGAGGAGATCGTCTCACCTCGACACGCTCCAAGAACGGGGCAGGGCTGGCCCGAGAATACGGAAAATCGTTTGCAGTGGGGCCAGGAGAAACTACGTAAACGAACATCAGGCACGTATTCAAGTATTCAAATATTCAAATATTCAAGTTTTCAAATGACTTTCGCATGAGTCTGGTTTTCTTGACATCGGATTCCTATTGGACTTGTCCGCGAATTATGATTTTTCTACGGTTCCAGTTCAAGTGACCATTGATTCCTGCCTTTTGCATTATTAATAATGTTGCTGTACAAATAGTTGTTTTAGAAAAGATCAGATCATGTTAGATAACGGAATTTTTCTAGGGCTTCTCTGATTATGCTCAATGTTGGCTTATTCAGTTTTTCAAGAATATCCTTCTCTTGAATCTTAAACACTGTAATTCATGCACTCTAAATAACTAAGTCCATTTATTTGATTCTAATGTTTGGAATTACTTTTCAACTTTTATAATGATAAGAAAATTGTTGAATTTGCTAATTTCGTAGGCGTAAATGGAAACACAGTGACTGCTGTTGAAAGCTGATATTGATAATTAATCGATGGTTTCAGTTGAACTGCTTTATCTAAGTTCATCCGTAAATATGGTAAACAGTTGCATAATTAAGCAACGAGATAATCCAGATGGCGCAATAGTACTTGAATAAAACTTTAGCAAAATAGATTTTTTGAATATTGCGTACTTCTTGCTGGGGCTTTGGTTGACGCAGGTACTTTGAGAATGATCTTGCCATCTCGCGGTGGAAAGACATTGTTTTGGAATTCGCCGAGGAAGTTTCCAGCTGGATAGAAGTTGGCGACGACTATCCACTTTCCGTCTGAGCCAATGGCCTTTCCCACGCCCAACTCCGCCGAGCCCTTCCACACCACCTGGGTAAAGTGGCCTTAACAAGGCAAGGCAAGAACAAAGAACACAATTAAATAGGTTGACGGTCCTATGTAAATAACCGTCTCTTGGCAGTCTAGGCCTACAGCGGCTGTGTATGGTAGCCAAGGCCCAATGTATATGTTAAGATGCACAAGTAACTATGATGGTTGTTGCAATGCTTAGTGTTGCTCGATTCGTATAAATAAAATTTTGGGTAATCGTAAGCTCAGTATACCAGCTTCGCTTTTAAGGTGAAGCGCAATATCTTCTTAAAAACTACAATTGATTTGCCCTTTCCTCTGTTTTTTGCATCGTTATTGTGTTTTGCCTCCAAATTGCAATCTAGAAACTGGCCAACTGAGCCTCAGCTGGTCTCTCTAACCCTTTGGGGTTGACCTTTTGACTTCTACATAGATCACTGTGAATTGCCATCCTTTCTCATGGCTGTTATTGTATTTGTATGCTGCTGAGTGTTCGGTCAGTAAATGGCTATTTCAATTGACTTCTTAACATTCGTTCCGTGTTTTCAGTGTTTGATTAAATAAACAATTTGATCCAGTAACCGAATCTGTCAGTATGTGCGCCTGTATAAGAGCAAGAAACCGGAAATGGAGCTAGCGGTTGAACGAAATTGAAGAAAATATCTCGCCCGACAAAAGCTTTAAAAGGTCTTTTAACATCGCACTTTTTTGGCCTTTGCTTGTGTGCGTGTTAGAATTAAGGATATAAGTGATTACATGTTAGTAGAATTATAGAGCATTTAGCGACATCTTGACTTACTTTAGCTTCTGATATCCGTAAAATTGTACCCAGTATTGAACTGCATCTAATGGCTACCACGGGGTTGACGTCGATCTTAAATTACTGTCTAGTGACTGTTGGCGGCACCACCTTTGAAGCTTTGACGCTAAAGCTCCCACATCTTGGCCCAGATCCCCAAACGCGTTCGCCTCATTGATGAATAAGGCCGTCTCCCCGTATTACTTCCATCACCACAGGGCTTAGCCCCCAAATGCAACATCCTGGAGCCGCCACTGCTGCTAAGTATGATCATAGTAAGTATGATTCTAGTAAGTATGATCCTAATAAGTATGATCCTAGTAAGTATGATTCTAGTAAGTATGATCCTAATAAGTATGATCCTAGTAAGTATATACCTGTCTTGTCTCCGCCGTTTTTCCTGAAATCGTAATTCTTGACTTCGTTATACCACTGTTCCACAAAATCGTCACCTTTGAAGAATTCAAAGTGAAGATCTTGGTCAATTTACTTATAACGGTATACTTAAGCTAATTAACTAAGTGCATCTAAAACTTTATGTTGGACAAATAATTAAATTCCTCGAGGCTGACTTACTTACTTTTGTTAAGTCAACAAAATCTGAAATTAAGGGCCGAACGAAAAGTCACATGTCTTCTATGAATCCAACCTTTGTGGCTGCCGCAAATTAAATCTGAACGAACGCATAGCATGAATAAATTATACATACATACATACATACATACATACATACATGCATACATACATGCATACATATATGCATGCATGCATACATACATACGTACGTACTTACGTACATGCATAAATACATACATACATACCTACATACATACATGTATACATACATACATATATGCATACATACATACATACATACATGCATACATACATACATACAAAAATACATATACATACATGCGTGCATACCTACATGCATACCTACATACATACCTTGCACACATACATACGTACGTACGTACATGCATAAATACATACATACATACATGCATACATTCATACATACCTACATACATACATGCATACACACATACGTACGTGCGTACATGCATACATACATACATACATACATACCTACATACCTACATACATACATACATACATACATACATACATTCATACATACATACATACATACATAGGTATACATAATTACATACGTAAGTACAATATGCGTGAGGTACGATGAAAAGAATCGGTTTTATAAGGCGATCGATCAAAGTCGAGGAGACGCTGAAAAGCTCGTCTCATAGGTTGCTATGCAACATTTTTTGTTCTAATTGAACAGACTACATGACGTCTCTGTTGCTCGGCGCAGGAGTCGACTTCAGAGGAGCGAGAATTAGTGAAGATAGTGGCGCCCCTAGTTAATGCCTTCGAATTTTTAGGGAGAGAAAGGCGCCATCTGGCGAATCAAGATATCTCCGTCATATTGACGCATTTCTCCGCTTAGAAGATGGCTCGTTGCTTAATTGATAGAAAAGGAGAAATCGGATTTAGCCATAGGCGGGGCCGTTGGCCTCCTGCGCCTCTATTGGTTATATTCCGGTGCCCCTCAAACTAGACCCTGTGAGAACGAACGCCCTCTGGAAATCTTCTTGCCCTGTCCCCACTCAAACAATCCTGGATCCGCCACCTAAACACCGATCCTTAAAAGTTTTCACGAACTTTATATATATGACCTCTTTCGCCTAAACTGCAGGCAACAGAGCTCCACCGTGCATTGAAAAGAATCGAATTTAATACAATGGAATGGAATAGAATTAAATAGGATAGAATTGAATAGAAGAACGGCATAGAATGGAATGGAATAGTATGGAGTAAACCAGACAAGAAGAATAGACAAAACAAGAGAAGTCCTAGGATGGAATCGAACCAATGCAGAATGACACACACACACACACACAATAGGATAAAAAACAATGCGACACAGTAAAATACAATGCAATACTAGACAATGTACAGAATGACAGTAAAGCACAATAGAGTAGCCTGTAATTATTGTAATTATGTGCTGAAGCAGAGTGCGATAGTCAAATATAAACACGTAGAAAAAATAAAACCTTAGCAGATCCTGTTGGATCGAACCGTTTTATATTGAGACAGATTTTACTGGGTGGTGACCTAATAATGGTCTATAAAGAGCAGTGTCTTGTTTTTCACGCTGAAGAAAACGGAAGAAGTAGCGGTCTGAATAAGTAATCAGTTATCACCTGAGAACTGCTTTCCGTCACTGCTCCATCTCATGGCGATGTTTTCTCCGAGTTCATCTCCGTTGTATTGGGCGGAGTCATTATGCCGGAAGTCACCACTGCGGGCCAAATACTCCGCCCACTTCTGGGCGATGCGAGAGATCTGTGAGTTGAGTTTAAGGGGAGAGACCTGGTGCTTGGCACGGTGCTGGTTGATGGCGAGCAGGCATTCGTCTGCGAATGAGTTGCTGCTTCTGAAAGCCATCAGTGATCGATAGAGGCAAAATTTGGACAGATGGTGGTGACTTAGTTACCTGGTATTTCTAAAACAGTAACACATGAATGAGTTTAGTTTCACCGAGGATGAAAACTTACACTTGGTCTTCTCTGCATTGTGTAATCTGTTCGACTGTTGACTGACATTGGAGTCCATTGTCCACAGTAGGCCTGCGTATGGATTGTATTGTATTGTATTATATTTGATAACTTATATAGCGCTTCTTGCAGAATAAACTACTCAGGGGCGCTTCCAGCATGAGAACCCCGGGAAAATAAGAATGTCTTTAAACAACGAGCTGACTCAGCTCTATCATCAACAGGAACCCTTGCACGAAGCGATAGCGGAAGTTCATTCCAAAGAGATGGGCCAACAACAGGGGCATAGCTATTATTAAATGTAAATACTTAGCAATTTAATAGGCCTATTGAGTGGACCTATTAACGGGATTACGCAGAAAAGACACAATCCAGGGCCTAAATTTAGGTCTTTTTAGAAACAAAGGGTGCGATATGAATTGGGAAGTGTGCGGCAGCATGCTGAAAATACGCAGTAGAGCAATAGGGTGTCTAAGGTCAGTAGACTTTGTCTGTACGGTTAAAACAAGTGATGCAGCTGGGAAATATCTAATCTAATCTAAGAACTTCTATAGCGCCACTGTTATAATGCTCAAGGCTTCAGTCGATGGTCGTTGCTAAACAAAATCATTGTCCAAGCCATATTCCATGGTGAGTGCGGGTCGAAAAGCCTAAGAGGAGTCCAGAAGACACAGAGACAGCCTACGGAGGAAATGAGTTCAGGCATTCGTTGTTGACTGCATTAACTGTAGTACTGATATGGTGTTATAAGCGTACATACATTTTAAACATACATTTACAGCCTGTTTACATTCTGTCATACAGTGTTTGGACTGATAGTTTGTATAAGTTTAGCAGCAGTTCCAAATCCACTGCTACATGTACATAGCTATACATTTAGCAAACACATTTTGGATCAAAGTGCTTAATCTAATTTATAATCAAATATTTTGGTTGCAAATGTGACCTGTGTACAACTTCGTAGAGTAAAATGAGCAACCATTCAGTTTCTACTTCAGGGAAAGCACGACATTTGCAAATCGGTCAAAATTTGACGACTGAGGCAAAAATTTGGCTAAATTGATCTATTTATCATATTAAAAGCGCCCACTCCGAAAATGCAGAAGCCTACAGCAGTGAACAACTTGTGTGTATGCTGGGTATCAAAGGGGCCGCCACTGGAAGACTGATCGCTAAAAAATGTTGACTACAGTTTATGATTTCTCACATGATAAAAATACGCCATTAACATATAATTACTGTAACTGCATCGTCTGTGAATTTGAACAGTGCACGTGATTCCTCTTAATTAGTGTGATTGTATAAATTATGTATATATGAAATAAAGATGCTCTAATTATTACGACAATTAAGTTGTAACGCGCTCAAGTCACACAGAAATGTGAATCTGCATTCAAGGACGTATTGTGCAGCGTCAGTGCGTGCAACAATTAAGTGAAATAAAACAATTTCGTGATAACTGGTTGAGAGTTTTCGCCTGTAGAAGGAAGAAACTGTAGGACATAATTAAAATATACTGGCGGGCCGAACAGTTTAAGTTTTCCCACGGAAATTTCATTATTTGATTGTATGTATGTGTAATATATGTATATATGTATGCCTGTCTATATGTATGTATGTATTTTTGTATGTATTTATGTATAATGTATGTATGCATGTATGTATGTATATATATAATGTATGTATTCATGCATGCATGTAGGCATGTATGCATGCTTGTGGATATGTATGTATGTATGTATGCATGCATACGCTAATGTATGTATGTATGAGACTTATTACTTGATGTATGTATGTATAATATATAATTTATGTATGTGTGTATGCATGTTTTGTATGTATGTATTTAATTATTTATTTATTCATTTATTTAAACCTATGTGTGCATCAGGATATTTGTATAGCGATTCCTATAGTATACGAAAGAACCCTGTAGAGGTGATATTGGCGAACCTAACTGGTGCATGAGTTCTTTAAGAACAAGAGGTTAACCTTAAGCGAGTGAAGGCTGCTCTAAAAGCTCCATGAAGTCACCACTTTCCGGCTCTCGCAAACACGTGGAACCGTACAGTCGGGTTAACGTTAACTGCTACAGATAGGTATACAGCACCTCATTTCCTAATATGCTACATACACCTATAGTGACTGACAGAACAGCACATAGTCAATCACAAAAAACCTGTGGAAATAAGTTCGTCTTAAGCGTCGCTTAAGCAAGTCATTACAGGTCTTCTTCGGAAGGACTCTAGGAACAGAGTTCCAAGCAGGTATAGCCATGGATATCTAGGAACAGAGTTCCAAGCAGGTATAGCCATGGTTAACAGAAGCCGAATTTGTAAAATTTCAGTCTCACTTCGGTCGCGGTTTATTTGAGAGATCTGAATCGCGGGCTAGCATGATCCGTACACGGGGATCTTAAATCAAGTTAAACGGCGTTTCGCCCATTCAAACGGGCAGGAGTGGTGAAGGATCTCACCCGATAAGTTCATTGGAAAATGAGCAAGGTGGAGGCCAAACGGTGCCTATAGAAAAACATGTACATTTACAATTGCTTCTTAGCGATAGCACAGTGTCAGCTAAACAAGGAAACCCGGGTCCTATGCATTAGAACGACCACTGATCTTGTCTGATCACGTGTTGCATCGCAGACACTTAAGGTCTCAACCTCTCCCTATTACAAGCCCTATGAGCTTTAATCGGTGGATCATAAATACCACCAATTCAATGGTCACCCTAAGTAGGTTTATTTCTCCAAGGCAGATGCTTATACGGGCGTTTTGATGCCTAGGGTAAATTATCTACAAGTCAAATGCCGACGAGCCTCATCGTCTTCTCGTAAAGGTCAAAGCCCTTTAACCTTTACGAGATCAAAGGAACATTTCAGGCTGTGGAACGGAAGTTGTAAGGTTGGCACTGAAGGCAATTGCGAAAGGATGCACCGCATACGCGTAAGACCCGGATGCTGAGCGGCTTATGGGTCTATGGGTCGGCTTTCGACTTTACGACGCGGGTTCAAATCCCTGGCCTATCACGTGAAGTCCAAATGGGCACAACAGAGGTCATTATTTTTCATATGAGTGTCTCATTATGTATATATGTATGTATGTATGCATGCATGTATGTATGTATGTATGTATGTATGTATGTATGTATGTATGTACGTATGTATGTACGTATGTAACTATGTATGTATATATGTAACTATGTATGTATGTATGTATGTATGCATGGATGCATGTATGTATGTATGTATGTACGTATGTATGTACGTATGTAACTATGTATGTATGTATGTATGTAACTATGTCTGTATGTATGTATGTAACTATGTCTGTATGTATGTATGTAACTATGTATGTATGTATGTATGCATGAATGCATGTATATATGTAAGTATGTATGTACGTATGTATGTACGTATGTACGTATGTATGTACGTATGTACGTATGTAACTATGTATGTATGTAACTATGTATGTATGTATGTATGTAACTATGTATGTATTTATTTATCTACGTTTATATGTACGTATGTAACTATGTATGTACAGTATGTATGTAACTATGTATGTATGTATGTATGTATGTATGTATGTAACTGTGCATGTATGTATGTATGTATATATGCATGCATACATGCATGCATGCATGTGAGTATGTATGTATGTATGTATGTATGTATGTATGTATGTATGTATGTATGGATGGATGGATGGATGGATGGATGCTTGTATGTGCGTAGGATTATGTATGTATTCATGTGCATATACGTACATATGTACGCTATTGTCTTCGTGTTTGTATACAGAGCAAAAACATCCGCATAAACAGTCACAGCTGCAGACTGACCTATATGCAATCATCTGCCCCAGTTGATCGTTCCTTTATAAACCTAAACCACATAACCTGTTCATCCCGTTTAGATTTTGCTCCATCAGACGACGGCTCCATATATGCATGTATGTAAGTACCTGTGGATGTTGTACCGCAGTCTTTAAATCGATAAAACTACTCCATGAATTCCTTTCTTTTCAGATCAAAGCAGTTGACTTGGACTCAGCAGGAAGTTTCGCTGATCTAGAAATAAAACGACTGTGTATAATCTCGTCTACATCCACTGTGGCAAAGGAGGCGGATGTAATTATTATACATGAGGTGAAAACTGTCATGCGGTGGTTGAATTTTGACTCATAATGATAATTAGGCCAAAACTGGGCTACAGGATTTGAAATTGATAAACATAATCAAGCACATGATGATGACGAATATTTACCACATGCTCCCATGACTTCACTTTTCCTGCATGTAATAATATTGATGCATAAACACTTCGTAGTTGAAGTAGGCCTACTCATTTCAGAACATTAATTTTATCAGGTTTACAACGCTTCGCAGTTGAAGTACTCACTCCAGAACATTAATTTTATCAGGTTTACAACACTTCGCAGTTGAAGTACTCACTCCAGAACATTAATTTTATCAGGTTTACAACACTTCGCAGTTGAAGTACTCACTCCAGAACATTAATTTTATCAGGTTTACAATACCTATAATGATTTAACGTTTGATAGTTAGACGAAAAGATTTAATTTATTATTTTAAAGTTTGCTGGGTAGGTAGTTCTGAAAATCTTGGAAAGCAATTGATGCGTGTTAGCACTATTTTAATTTTATTTTATTTTGTTTATTTATTTAAAGAACTTTTCAAATCAGAAATCTGTCAAAACCAAATCACATTGCACATTACATAATTATACGTTGTGATTTTTCTGACGATTTTTACACTACGATTTCACTTGAATCGGCCGTCTGTTGATGGTAATGGCGCCATATAAGTCATTAGATTAGATTACACTACGGACACTACTGTATGGTGTCTATATAAGTCCAATTATTAGCTTGACTTCTTGCATAGACCTTCAATACATTGAGGTCATTTGACGTGAGAGTGTTGACCTTTGACCTCTTGCATAGACCTTCAATACGTTGAAGTCATTTGACGTGAGAGTGTTGCCCTTTGACTGCAGCCTAAAACATATGTCGTCATGTAGCTTGTATGTCCTGCAAAATGCGACAGTACGCTATTGCTTACAATCCACGAACGATGCGTTCTTTTTGGAAGGCCTATACCCCCCAATTATGTCAAAAATGCTTTATAGTTGTATATGCAATTCTAAATCATAACGTGCATATGCGTAAGGTCTAAGTGATTAGCCTATAATACACTGGCCAGCAGGATCTGTGTGTGGACGAAATGAGCATAATAATATCTTTTCAACTTTTAATATAGGCTAGAAGCTACATACATGTAGGGCCGACATGTTATGCATGTACACTTTCGATATGTTTCCGATATACACTGTCCATTACTCTGATATTTGCCGAATGTCCTAATTATAATCATAATTATAAATGCTGAGTAAATATAACAGTGATAGCCAGCTAACTAGCAAATTAAAATGTAGGAAAAACGAAATATATAGACTAAAGTGTGGCTGTGAAGGGAACGACTTTTGCCCCCAAGTGAAGGAGACATAGAACTTTTGGGGTTAGATTTGGTTGCCTAGGCAACCGAGAGACCAGAAACTCACGAGATGAAAGACAGCGGAAAGGACTTTGAGAAAGAAAGAATTAAGATCAGGCGTGGTAGAGTAGGACCGTTGAAGTAGGAAGGTCAGAGAAATCTAATACCACCTCTGTATGCAGTTTTGTAACGGGATTTGGCCACGCCGGCGAACACTAACACACACTGCCACACAGTAGCTGATATATCTATTGTATGTAGGCCCAGAACTGTTGGTGATGTTTTTCTGATAAACCACCTGTAGTCAACAGCATGAAGCTAGCTCATATATTATATGTGCATCGATATAATTATTATTTTATGCACGGCTAGAGCGTTAGTGACTTAATGTAAACGACTCGATACTCTTCGTCTCATTAACCAATGCATTCAGAATAGTGTGTGTATGCGCGTGCGTGTGCATGTGCACGCGTGTGTGCGCATGCGTGTGTGATTAATACTTTAAATATGACCACACAGGCTTCAAAAATAACTGATTGTCATTTCAGACGCCATTAAAGTTTCCTATTTCAGCACTGCCTGTGCGGTGTGATGGATTGTCGAGCTAGGCTGTTCTTAACGAACTCTAGATAACTATAATTAAATATATCTATACTCATATGCTCATCATGATGCATATATGTACGCATCCTAGTAAGTCATATGATGCACTCACAAGAGTAAAGCGTAGTGATTCCAGAAATTAATTTGACTAGATATAAAGTATCTGGCATTAGAGCACAGTAACTGCATGGGGGCAAAAGCTGGCTGTCAGGGAGCGATCCATGTATGGAAGCAGTGAGGGAAGACTTGAGGGTAGAAGGGAGAATGAATGGTTGAAATGTGAGAGTGGTTTGAACCAGTGACAGGAAAGTGTCCTCTTCACGGACGTATAATTATGTAGGCTGAAGAAGAAGAGCGATCCTTTGAGCTAACCCTGAGAGGGTATGAAGTGTTTGCGACTTCATTTGTCTTAGCCTCGGCATATGAGGGTGGCTTGAAAATAATATGCTAGCTATTCGTTGGCACGCCTAATTTATAGCGCAAAGCCCAAATTCAAATTCAGGAAACGCAGTCCAATGGCCAAGAACTTAACTGATGTAAATGAAATTACGGAATTTTAATTACACTTCTAATTGGTAATTTGTATATTCTTCTCGTCATCTTCACTGAATGATGATGATGATGAGATGACGATTATCATTAGTATTATTATTATTATCATCATCATCATCATCATCACCATCATCATCATTATTATCATTATCATTATCATTAGGTCTATTATCATCATTATTATTGTTGTTGTTGTTAGGCGAAGGTAAAGCAGCCACACTGTTTACACGCCTCTATAGTGTAGACATTTCAGAGAAGCAAGGTCCGAGGTTTGAAGGATCTTTCATCTGAAGCAAAAACACAACCCCAGCAATCCGGCAAATGATACATTTTTAGCCAATCACTCAACTGTTGTTGGTAATAATATACTGACCCAGCAGCGATGGCAGACTGAGTTAACCCAGGTAATCGAATATTCCATAGATGTTCACATATCCAGATGCTAAACGGTGTTCGACATTTATGCGTCCAGGTGTTGCTTAAATTAAAATCATACCTTGAAATTGCCAGCGTCGTACCCACAGCGCCAAGGACATACCTATATAGCGCCACTGTATAATGACTACGCACGAATCACTGGCGCTAGACAATTATGCGTCGAGGTGTTGCTTAAAGTCTTAACACAGTGACCACCTCATCGTACTGTGAATGAGGGAAAGAATTATGGAGACTTCGATGGCTCACTGCGAAAGACCTTCACGAGACCGGATGAAGGGACCACTTGTCATCAAATTGGTCTACGTATACTGATCGATGGCTGAAATCTTACAATACAGGTCACTCGTGCGTTTAGTACGAGACCAAAAGCCTTCCTCCTCTCTTGCTGTTTAGTCATGCGTGACATGACAAGGTCGAATAAGTACGAAGAGATTCATTTGAGCTGCAGCAGATGTCCATTATGAATTTGATACTTCTGTAATTATGTGGCCGCCCGTATTTAATGCGTTCGTTATGTCTGAAAATTTCTCAGAACTTCGCTGCTTATTCGCATTCATAGAAGAAGAAAAGCAGACCTTTAGGCTAGACCTGAGGCAGCCATGGGGTGAAGTGTTAGCGAGTTTATTTTTCTTAGCCTCGGCATATGAGGGCGGGTTACCAGTCCTCTCCCCACCACCTGATCTTCCCACTGACAGTGTACGGTCAATGTACTCATTGTGACTGAGTTGGCTATACTGAACGCAAGTGGAACCGAAACCTTGAAACAAATTTCTGCCCTGGCAAAGATTTGAACCCGACCTCTCGACTGAAGTGCTGCACACTAACCATTAGACTATCGAGCATCCCTCTATAATGGCTCATTAACTCTGCGGCGTACACATTCACGTGTACAGATTTGTATGTGTGCATGCATGTATGTATGTATGTATGTATGTATGTATGTATGTATGTATGTATGCATGCCTTTATGTACGTATGTATGTATGTATGCATCGACGCATGCTTACTTGCTTGTTTGTATGCATGTATCTGGTTATTTATATAGCTCCTTCTGTGAACCTCTCACAAGCGCTGAAACATGATCAACTGGAGATCTAAACAGGTGCGGCTGAAGTTAAGGCTGACAGATTGACTGATTGACCCCATAGCGATGTCATATGTAGGACATAAGAAGCCCATATGGGAATATTATCATATGGGCTTCGTATTTCCTACATGTGACGTTGATAAGAGATGACCAACCAACCGACTGACCCTTGAATTGACTAAGTGGCAGAAGGTACAAGCACTGTCAGTGACAGACAGAAACGCAGACGAAGAAACAGAGATTATATCTGCTTTATGTCAGTGTCAGGTGGCCCAACCCAGTCTTGTGTCAAATGAATGTCCATTTAATTTACCTAACACTAGACGAGATCGTTGCAAAGAGGAGAATCGAAAATGCACTTGTTGCCAGCTAACGTTTGAAGCGCTCGTAAACGGTACCATATTCACTGGCACACCAAATTTATAGCGCAAAGGCCAAATTCAAATCCAGGGAAGTCAGTCCAGTGGGGCGAACTGATATAAATAACGTGGATAGGCTGCAAACAAAGTTAATGATAGATAGTAAGACATTTGTAGAGCGCCTTTCGCAAACCCTTCAGGGGCGTTGTAAATTGGAGAAAGGCTTGGCAATAGAGTACTGTCAATTTAATCGAAGTGCATATGCTTCTCGTCATTTCCACTGACCGTAGCGATAAGAAATCAATGACAGGTCTCCGTTCAGCGTCCGGACTTCTTAGAAAGACTATAAATCGAACAGTGGAGGCTATGCAAGTATGAATCTATGCATAGGTATATTTGAATCTTTTGACTAATACTGGTGTAAAATTATCACGTGTTGATTCAATGAAGGTTCTTCCAGCAGGTTTCCCTCTAGGTCTTGGCTTCCAGATCGACTACATTAGGTTCTTTTCGTGCTGAGCCGCTATAAAAATCTGTTGAAATATTAGTACATTACGTTACGCCATTATGGGCTTTGTGATTTCAGAAATTGTAAAATAAGGACTCACTTTCTGTTTATTCGTCCGAATTGATTCGCAGACGAACGACACTTCATAAAATCATCACAAAGATCGACATCATAAGACACTAAGGTCAGTGTCATCGCAAGAGTCACGAAATTTGCGACGGTGTATCTTCGTCAGTTAGTCATACAGCCATTGCCATTTGGAACAGTGGGACGGATACACTGACGGAGACTGAGAGGGACACGCAGAGACAGTGACTGATACAGAGACTAGTCCCTCAAGGCCTGTATTTTCATTTCCTGCCATTTGCCAGCGACCTGAATAGGATCTTGTGCAGTTAATTGGGAGACGTTTGTCATCTGGGCTATAGTATCGGATTTAGCCCAGCATATCGACTTACATAAAAGGTTGCTTTGTTTCCCGGTCTCTTCGTCAACAGTTCACTTCAGTTACTCTGAATACGTGCGCTTGTATCTGTCTATCTACGACCGGTGGTGCGTAACTGTCTGTGTTCATCTGTGCGTTTTTGTCCGTCGTGAATTGTCTCCCACCCATCGATACAAAGCATATCATCTGTCTGTTTGTTTGTGTGCTTGTCTGTCTGTATTTGTCTCCACGTTTGAATGTCTGTTTCTTTGCACTGCGCTTTGTAGCACTGAATGTCTGCCTTTTACTCCGTGCATCTGGATATTTGTATAGCGCCTTTCAGAATCTCTCAAAGTCGTTCGGACGTGGTTATAATAGTATGCCCCTTTCAAGTCGAGCATCGACAACGACTTCGATCCTCGACTAGAAAGAGGCATATTATGTAATCTATAGACGACAAAAGACCTTTGATTGGGGGACTGGAAGTCGGGAACCCCTGGGAACGGGTCAACGAGTCGCAGCAGAGTGATTTATGGTTTTCCCAGGGAAAACGGATTCATTTCTAAAAACAACTGTCAACCATTTTCAAGTGTATTTCGCTGAAAAAGTCCTGCTGTTCCAGTTATGTATCTTATGTAGTCTCTACATAGAACATAATCATGAACATTTACAAAATATTATCTAACAATTTTCATTCGGAATATTAACAGATTTACTTTTAAACTCAGCAACATAGTGTGCACTATACTTAAAATTCAATTGAGCAAATCAATTACCCGAATTCAAGCCATTATTTTAATACGAAACTTCTCAAATATAGGGCCCACCAGGTATGGAAGCGCAAATACCAGTTTGTATGAACAAGATGTATTGCGGTTTCTAAAACTCCATGCAAGTCGTAGACATTTGACCTATATTAGGCCTACATCAGTAGTTATTAATATGATATTTTTGTTTACGCTTCACTGGAGCCGAATGTTCAGCAGTTCAACCAGATGGATCGATGGCAGATGTATCGAGAGACAGAGTCCTAAAACATTTAAGAAGTTCATTAGTCAGTAAACTACTCCAACCAAACCACTACCTGAGATTTGGTGTACTAAAAAGCAGCAATTTATCTAATGCATAATATAAAATATAATGTATTACGTATATACAATAACTATTATATAAAAATTAATATATAATACATAAAATTACATAACTTAACCCTGTTGCGTTATATATGAAGCAGCAAAAACCTTTTTCCATTAAGCAGAGGGCTTAACTCACTTGTCTGGTTCCTTATGCGCCAGCTTCTGTTGTTTCCGTTGTTCTTGTTGACCTGCTTCCGTCTGGGGCCGTTATGGTCTCAGTGACCTTAGTCTTTGTGCCATGACCCGGCCTTTGGGTTTTCTCGGTCACCCTGACCGTTGTGGAGCCATCGTGGCCTCTCGATATTTCGGTCGTTGTTGTTACGGTAGTGTCGCCGTGAATTTCCTTGCGTGAAATCTTATTTGTGGCGCCAGGGTCGATGTTGGGATGAGCACCCTGTTGATGTGCAGCTACGAAAGGAAATCATTTGCTTTTCATAGAATAGAAACAACGACTATGGCCGGTGTATACACCATCACCAACCACCACCATCACCACCCTAACCACTACGCTCACCGCTACCAGCATCACCACTACCACCACCACCATCACCACCACTGCCACCACCACCACCATCGTTGATCACAGATACCCCAAACCTTCACTAGTATTTCAACCACCATCTACCAATACATCTGTTATCGTTCATCACGGTCACTACAATCACCGCATCACCACCACTACCACTACCACCACCACCAACACCATTAGGGCTAGTACCACAAGCGCATACTACTAATCTACTGCCATTCGAGATCTGCTGTTAATACACGCTACCCAGATGTCCGCCGTTCTTTAAGACAGGAATTTTTCCATCCTTCGGAAGCAGTACGTTCTGTGGATATTCTCCAATTACGTTTCCCGGAGGGTAGAAGTTCGCCACAGCGATCCACGAGCCATCCTTCGATCGCGATCTTCCGACTCCCACCTCTTTACTCTCTTTCCAAACGAGCTGCGTAAAGTGACCTACAAGTTGAAAAGTGACATAGTGGTACCTTGACAACTCCTTCATCGCTAAGTCTATTGTTCGATTCTCGGTGTTTCATATAAAATGGTCTCTTTGCACCCACTGCAGTAACGTTGTTCCCTTTCTACTTACGCTTAAGCAAAAATATACCTCATCCCCAAGAAACAGCCTGTCTTAGAACTGTTTTCAACAGACATGCGCAATATCATACAAACAATACAATAAAACATTAAAACATTATAATATCAATAAAATCTTTTAAAACACCCTAACGTAGTTTGGAAGAGCGCTTTGAAGCTCTACAACGTTTCTCCAAGGCCAATAGCTGACGATCAGTATGAAGACAAATTTCAGTAATTCGTCTGGGTTGCCAGCTTATTACTCTAGATCAACCGGCTGAAGAAAACGTCTGAAAGTTCCATCCATCCATCCGTCCGTCCGTCCGTCCGTCCGTCCGTCCGTCCGTCCGTCCGTCCGTCCGTCCGTCCGTCCGTCCGTCCGTCCGTCCGTCCGTCCGTCCGTCCGTCCGTCCGTCCGTCCGTCCGTCCGTCCGTCCGTCCGTCCGTCCGTCCGTCCGTCCGTCCGTCCGTCCGTCCGTCCGTCCGTCCGTCCGTCCGTCCGTCCGTCCGTCCGTCCGTCCGTCCGTCCGTCCGTCCGTCCGTCCGTCCGTCCGTCCATCCATATCAGTGCACCATTCAAACCACCTTACCTGTTTTGGGTCCATCATGAATCTTGAAGTCGTATCTCTCTATTTCGTTGTACCACTGTGCAACAGCATGTGCACCTGAAAGTCAGAACAAAGGAAGAGTCCAGATATGAAATCATTTTCCCTCCTTCCCTTATTTCAATTTACATTTCTTCCTTTACTTACATTTGTTTGATTCTATAGTTTCGTAATGATGGAAAGCCCTGCGGCTAAATTGTTGCTTCACAAGTCACGAGAACATATGACAAGGTTGGTATTAATTTACAACTTCTTCCGCACCGTATCACTTCACCAAACGAATGCATTTCATTCAGGTACCCGAGGGTTTACAGCTAAGCGACAGGTAATGACTTAGCGCTTTTTGTATGTATATATATCTGCATGTAATTGTAATTTGTAATTTGAGATTTATAAAGCGCCTCTTGGAGGATAAACTCAACAGAGGAGCTTCCGACCCGAAGGAGTAAAATCACTGTTAAACAGTACAGTCTTCAGGGGCCGTATGCATGAAGCAGGAGTAAGTGCTACTCCAGGGTAAATTCGGCCTACTCCGAGTAGAGAACCTATTTCGGTATGCATGAAGACATAGTAGCGCACAACTCTGGGGTATCCGTGGAGTATCTCTACTCGACCTAGCTAGCAGGAGTTAGTGGTCTACTTCAACGTAAGAGAAAGAATTCAATATGGCGGATGTCCCAACTCGTCGCATTCAACGCAGTTTACGACGTCAAAAAGTATTTATGGATCGTCGAAATCCTCTCGATTCATTGTCGGATGACGAGCTTTATGATGCGTTTCGTTTTTATCGTCACATTGCTAGTAATTTGTGACGAACTTACGGCGATGTGGAATTCGCCACGACTTGGGTCTGCGCGATGCAGGTAGGGCCTACTATTAATGTCGAGCTAAATGTAACAGTAATTTTTCACAGCCACAGTAGAATCTAACTCGTGCCACATCTAAACCTAACTTAAATTTATTTGTGTTTGTGTTTAAGAAATGGCAAAGCAGATTATTTATTGCGTGGTTATGTGTAGTATTCATTTGGCTTTGTAACACACCAATAATACTAATAATAATATTAATAATAAATAATAATAATAAAATAATAATAACAATAATAACAATGACAACAACTACAACAAAAGAACTACAACCATAACAATAATAATAATAATAACTTCTAATGCGCCGGTGTCTAATGCACAAGCTATCAACCGATGGCGCACCAAAGCCAAGCCGCAATCAGGTCAATATCCAAAAGGTCAGTCCATAGGACAGAGAGGCAGCCTACGGTGGATAAGCAATTTGAAAAAGGTACGTTTTAAGTTGAGAAGAAAATGACAAAAGTGACTGAGCAGAATGAACAGACACATAGAGGGAATTCCAAAATTTAATTCCAACAACCGAAAAAGCCCGATTACCCAGAACAGTTCTAGTCCAAGGTATGGCCAGAGAAAGACAATCTTATGACCTTGCAGAATAATGACAAGTCTTGGGAATAAGGACTGATATTAAGTATTGTGGTTGGCCATAGTAATGTTTTATAAACTTAAGTCCCAATTTGAAACAAATCCTTTGCTGAACAGGAAATGCTGAATATGGTGCTGTTTCTGCATTCAGCAAATGAAAATTACAGGCATATGTTCTTTATTTATACCTTATTATTACTTTTAGGCAAGATGTAATGCAATAACTAATAACGATACACAAAATACAAATTCACACAGAGATGATTTGTTGTATTACAGTTTATGACAGCAAATAGAAATTTCTGTTTTGTTAATCAAGGAGGAATTGTACAATTGCAGGTGATGCCGACTTAAAGTTTCTATGCAGCTGGAACATTCCGAAGCATCACTGGAGAGTTCTTTGGAGTTGATCAATCAACGGCAAGTCGAGTCATCAGCCGTGTCGTTAAATCATTCATGCTTCAGATGCCAAAATGTGTTAATCTACCCAGCCAGGAAGAAGCTGATGCAGCAAAGGCCAAATTCTATGTGAAGGCCGGATTCCCAACTGAACCATGTCTTTGACAACATTATCATGGACAATGATGAAGATGTTGACAACGGCACTACAGTCATAACCCAAACCAAAACCATCAAGCAGCAGGCATGAGTAGCTGCAGGGAAGGTGGCAAGGGACCAACTGATAATGTCTTTTAGTAATTTCAGGAATCATTAATGCATAACTGTGTTTTTGTAAATCCAAGAATCATCACTGCAACATTTTCTGTATTGTTATGGAAGTTGATAAGTGAAAACCAAGTGCATCACTTCTCAGCAAACAAACCCTGGGCATTTGGATGGCTCGTTCGTCAGCTGATTTAAGCAGGATTTATCAAATGGGTTCAGATTGCGGGAGGTTTTCTTGATTCTACTGTCTTGTTCACTTATCTGTCTCTGTCTGTCATTGTGTCTTTTTTGTGTCTCTGTCTGTGGGTCTGTGCTTCCCAGGGGCTCTCGTGCTGGAAGTGCTTCTGAGTAGTTTGTTCTGTAAGAAGCGCTGTATAAGTTATC
This sequence comes from Norana najaformis, assembly GCA_964023275.1. NCBI lineage: Eukaryota > Metazoa > Annelida > Clitellata > Crassiclitellata > Hormogastridae > Norana > Norana najaformis. The sequence continues at coordinate 16,440,677 of OZ029920.1, read as the reverse complement.
AAATCAAATCAAATGAGCTATTGCTTGGCAGCTGCCAGAGACTTATTCGTTGTGGGCGTCCTTCTTGTGTCTCATACACTAGTCTCTGTTGCTTTGTCTCACTTCCCTCTGTGTCTGTGCCTGGAATAGTCTTCCTGTAGCCATCCAAGAAGCCGAGAATGATTTTATTTTTAAGAGACTTTTGAGATCCTATTTACTCACAGTTAAGATTTTCTGTTTACTGTCTAACTGTAGTATCAGCATTTGATTTTGATTTTTATACATCGTCCATTTATCATTTATTGTTGGACTCTTGTTCGTGCAAACATTTGACATTATAAAACACCCTTGAAGTAGCTTGCTACTGACGATGCTGTATAAACTGTCATGATTACAATTACAAGTTTCTCATTTGTTGCACAGTGTTTCTCTGTTTGGGTGTATTTCATTCATCTCCCTGTCTTTGTCGCTGTGATTGGTCTATCTGTACTTCTTCCTTAGTCTTTGGAGAAGGGTAATAGCATTGACCAGGGTTACGTATAATTCCAAATTTTACTGGAAATCTTAAAGACATTCATGAAAGCTGAAAGCGGATAAGCTGTGGAGAACTTCTTGTCAAAGTCTCCATGTGGTGGGCTTTGGGCATGCACACATTCACGAGTGCATGGCAAAGATTGCAATCTAACCAAAGTAAATTGCATTAAAAAAACCATAACCAACTACAACAGCCCTTTGCAATGAGGAAGAATGTTGATAATGGGCATTAGCCTGACTTGAAATACCACATAAGCATTATTTATGTTAAAAGATACGAAAGAGTAAAACTTTTATTACTAATATCAACATATAACACACTAACTACAAGCAGTAAACCTGCTTTGGGATGGAGGTAATATTAGTTTACACGCCTCCTTGCCCCGTGCTGTCATTGCACCCTGCAATTTGGACTATATAGCGTCCGTCTCTTGTGCTATCCCCTTCAACGTGCACTGCACCTATTTGTCTATGAAATTTGGCTTGCGCTGCCCTTTTCTCGCACTCCATTCTAGCTAATATTTCTAAACAGTAACACTCGACAATAATGTAAACACTCCTCCTAGCAAAGAAGCTTGTGTCCTCTTTAGATAGCTACGCGCATGCGCCAGCAGCCAAAACAGGCTAAAAGAGGCGAACCCTGCGTGAGAAATATTCCGTCGCTCACTGGGTGCAGCGAGTAGCTATTCGGCTCTCTACTCCTGCTTCATGCATACCGTTTATCGTCGGCGGCTACTCGGTGAACAGTTATTCGGCGAGTAGGCGCTATTCGGCGAATAGCTTACTTCTGCTTCATGCATACGGCCCCAGGCGCCTACTGAACACTGAGAGGGGGAGAGAAAGGAGCTCAAGTCGCAATTCTTGAGGGAGACGATTCCAGCAAGTGGGACCAACGTAGGCAAAGCTTCTGCACTGGGCAGTAGCGGTGCGCATTCGATGGACAAATAGGAGATCCTGAGCGGCCGAGCGAAGGGTGCTACGGCCCGGCAACGAGGGGACCAAAGTGCAGAAGTCAATGAGGTAAAGGGGAGCAGAGCCAACCACACAATTGCGCATGAGGGAGAGGATCTTAAAGCGGACACGCTGCTGGACGGGGAGCCAGTGGAGAGTGTCACGAATATAAGACAAGATGTGGCCATATGTTGGAATGCCCCCAGTGAGACGAGCAGCAGAGTTGAGCACAGATTGCAGCTTAGCAGTGTTGGCTAGCGATAGGCCGGTAAAGATGGCGTTACCAGTCAACCCCAGTGCAAATGATGTCTGCATGCATGTCTGTCTGTCGTATGTACGTCTGTGTAAGTGTGTATGTATGCATGTATGTATGTATGTATGTGTGTATGTTTGTTTGTTTGTCTGTCTGTATGTATGTAATTCTGTATGTATGTTTGTATTTATGTCTGTATCTATGTATGCATCTATGTATGTATTTATATATGCAGTTCTCTGTGTCTGAACATTTGTATAACGCCTTTAAGAACCTCTTCAAGGTGCTGTAGATATGTCTTTGGCTAACCCATTGAAGCTAAACAATTATGAGCAGAGCTAATTCTTTGATGGGTGTCCAACATCAGAATACCAGGCTATCAAAGCCAACTCAGCCGACCATCAGCAAGAAGTCGTTATTGAGTACCAACGATGGTTACCAGTTACGAGGTTGAAAATGCCTCTAGAAATAATTAGAAATAACGATAAAGATAACGATAACAGTAACCGTATTCAATCATTCATTAGTTCGGAGCATTGATATAGCGCCTCTCCAAGATATCTTTTCAGAGGCTTTCCCAGCCCAGCCTCTGTGAAAAACAACAGTTTTCAGAAAAACTAAAACAATAGCTATGACAATAACTACACCAAGAGAGTAGGTAATTGCTCATGTTTGTTGTGCGTTTACCTGTATAGTTCTCGCCTTTGCTTGACCAATGGCTGGCGATATTCTCTCCCACGTCCTGGCCCTGGTAGACGGCTTTCGGATTGTGTGCCAGGACGTTCGTCTTCGCCTGTTGTTCAGCCCAATGTTTGGCCACCTGTTCCAGGCCTTTGTTGTAGGACAGAGGCGGCGCCTGGTGAATGGCTCGGTAGTGATTCATGGCCGCCAGGCATTCTTCAGCAAACTGCTTCTCCGCTGACATCTTCCGTCTTCTTAGACTCAAAGCTCCTCTACAAAGTCCATCTATTTGTTAGATAACAGGTTCGTTGTAACATGCTGTTGTGTGTTTAGATGGCTCTATTATAAACAGGTAATGAGTCGTTGTCTGTTTCGATGACTTGTGGATGCATTTTAATCATGTAGTGTGTTGCTAAGCTACGTAATAAAGTCTAAATCGACGCCTTACTGAAAAATGTAGTTCAGTATGTATCTGGAAATTTATATTGCGCCTTCAAAGAAACTCCCGAAAGCGTTCCTCGCCAGCCTAAGAAGAAGAAAACGAGGAGGAGAAGGAGGAGGAGGAGGAAGAAGAAGAAGAAGAAGAAGAAGAAGAAGAGAAGGAAGAAAAGAAAGGAGAAGGAGGAAGAAGTAAAAGGAGTCCCTTAAGCTATGAGTATGAAGTGTTAGCGACATAATTTTCTTAGCCTCGGCATGTGAGAGGGGTGGTCAGTTCCCTTCCTCATTGCCTGATCTCTTCATCGACAGCGTAGGTCACTGTACTCATTTCACGAACAAGTTCGTCGCTAGAGACGCAAATGGAACAGAATCCTCGAAACATCGTTCTGCGTTGTCGTAATCGTAATCGTAATTCCGAGATTTCTACAGCGCCCAACGAAACCCGCGCCTCGGGGACCACCTTATTCACAGGCGCTCAGTCAAAACAAAATCGATAGGCAAAAGGGTCCGGTTCCAGGTCAAGAGGTGATTAGACCTCAACCTCTTGCTTCACAACCCAGCACGCAATCCTCCTCGCGAGTCTAAATGCTGTTGGCTCTCAAAACAACGTTGAAATCAAGCTATGTAACTTGCAAATATCAAATCCAACAAAATATCAAATCCAACAAAATATCAACTCTAACCAAACTTGGTCGATCACACTGAAATTGCTGGCTGGAGTTGTTCCGACACATTGCACTTTTAAAAGCTGTAGGCTACGACCGGTAAAACAAGCTCGTTGCAAAGATGTTTGATCCCAATTCAAGCTCGTACAACAGCAGCCCCTAATCCACAACTTTACCAGGCTTTTATTAATTAGTTCTAACCTTTCTGAAGATTTCGGTTCATACTTTGTCGATCTAAAACACGAACGGCCGATGGGTGACGGTCGATAGGTAAGCTGCCCACCTTAACGGTCGTCGCTATCAAGGCGGCGATGTTTTACGACCTTGATCTGCGTGACTGCAATAAAGGGTTATAAGGGCAGCTAAATGATAAAGCAACAATAGCTATTACGAAACAATCGCATTCACGTGAGACTGATTGTGACGTCAGAACAAATGTCGTGACAGAAGCAAAGAATACTTGTAACCTTGAGCATGGACTTTAGTGACGAAATAAGAATAGAGGAGACACGTCTCTTCCCCAACAACTGCACGTGATTCGAGTTTGTCTATTGAAAGGCCAAGTTGTTTTTTTTAGCTATATGCTAAGACAACAATGGCTATGAAGAAAAAATGACCGTGACGTAATGAGGAATCTTCTAACGTTCTTGTCTGTGAGTGACAACGTAAGCACAGAGCGTCCTTCGTCTGTTCCCCCAAACAACTGGAATAAACTCATTTTGGACTTTGAAAAAAAGGGTTCGTCTTTACCCCTTTTCTAAGAAGAAATTGCTGACATAGCTAGAACGTTTTAGGAGTCCACGTCACTCCGTTATTTCGCACTTCTTTTATGCGGATTCGATGTCCCGAATTCGTTGGGTATATGTGCCAAGCTAGCAGGGAAGTTTCCGAACAGTGTTGAGACATTAAAACACAAGAACTTCATGCTGTTAATTTTATGCTTTTTAAATACAAAAATAAATATTTGGATGAACCAAAGAAAGTTATTAGGTCAAAAGTATTACCGCATCCCGTGCAAGAGGCTGTTGCCTTTCCCCAAAACCTCGAATCACTCGATGAAAACTCACAGTTCTTTCGGCTCTTTAGGCAAGTGCTGTTACTCTCTAACTAGTCTAAAAGTTTCATAAGGACTGCTAAGGACTATCAAGTCAGCTCTTTATCTGCCAGCTTATAATTATTCCTTCCACTATTGTTGCAAGATTAGGTGTCGAATTATATGGCGCCGTTTTTGAAAGCATACAGAACCAAAGAAATCAATTTTTTTATTAAAAATTTGCTTTACGTAGGCCTACAAGTCCTCGCTAGCAATTGCAACATCTCCAGTAACTTATAAACACTACTTCTTATTGCTTATCTAGATAGGCTACGGTTTGAAAGACATCCAGAGGGAGTGGATTATGACGACAGTTACAGAATCAATGTCACACGAGGTCAGGAAGTCATCAGCAGCACAATAAGTATTTTCCCAGATGACTTAACCGTAGTCTTACAAGACAAGACAATAAAACTAAACTAGGCTAGACTATAATATACTATGCTACACTAGACTAAAACTGAATTGTAATGAATAGAATAAAATAGAGAAAGAGAAATGAAAAAAATAAAATAGAATGGAATAGAAAATTAAAGAATTTGAATATAATAGAATAAACTACTATAGAAAAGAAAGAATAGAATAAAATTAAATAGAATAGAAAAATGTTAGACTGAAAAAGAATAGAAGGGAAGAGTTTGGAAAATATTATAATTATATGATGATAAAATGAAAATTTTATTCATAGGGCGGTCATTACAGAGCAGTAACTGTCACAGTCTTTGCTTTCAAAGCCGTCTTCGTGTTGGATCTGCACCTGAACACATAAACAAAACAACCGATTTTCTTCTACTTAGAAGCCGCATTTAACGAGCTTCATCTTAACACTTTTGATGACGATATTCAATGAATATTAGGTTGCGTTAAAATGTGGAATATTTGCTTTTGTGAAAAGGAGATCCAGTGTTTGAATTATAATTATAATCAGATTTATCAAGCGCCTCCTCAAGAGAAACTCATCAGAGGCCCCTCGATCTGAAAAGAGAAACCACGACCGAATAGAATGGTTTTCAAGGGCTTAAGGAAGAGGTGCAAAGAAAGACCAAGGAGCTTATGTCGTATTTCAAAAAGTTGGACCAGCCACTGGAGAAGCTTTTGTGTTACGCTGTGGAAATTTGGATTGCTAGGATTTATTAATCTACTCAAGTCCAGTGCAAACGAGTGACAGTTAAGCCTACGGTATCTTCATCAGGGTGTCCAGCGTAATAAAAGAGAGAGAGAGAGAGAGAGAGAGAGAGAGAGAGAGAGAGAGAGAGAGAGAGAGAGAAAGAGAGACAGAGACAGAAATGGAGACAGAGAGACAGTGTGTGTATTCGTGCGTTAATTAAACGCAAAAGTCAATGTTTTTCTATAGCGACCGTGTGGCTCCACCCTTCCTGGTCGCTTCTTAATGAATTGATCATGGGAGATCCTGCAAATCGCTCCCCGATTGAGTAGGTTCCACGTCATTCAGGATTCCCGTTTTCGAAAAGCGCTAGCCGAAGTGTTAGATCTTTGAATATCGGTAGACGAATCGCTATCTTCACCTACAGAGACGAATTGACATACGCGTTAACCAGTTTTGCTAAATGTGTCAGATGTGTATGAATATGTACGTGAGTATGTCTGTAACGCAATGTAACGTAACAAAACATTTATATGGCTAATTTCCAACACCCTTCAAAGCGAGCTAGATGCTCAAAACGTAGTTTAACAATATGTAGTGTTTACTTGGAAAATGCGAAGTATGGTACCATCATTCACGCATACATGTAGCCTAAACATTTATTAGCTCCTTTGTTTAACTCTCAACAGCCATGTCATGGAAAGCCATTATAATATAGAAGCATTTCGTCGAGCATTCATTGTGTGAGTAACCATTTTGAGCCAAATGCATGTATTATCAATGGCAATCCTGAAATAGTTTGGACCTTCTGTATAAAATCGTGACAAGTCTGCAAAAATTATGGGGAAGTTCAGCTGAAGAATGGTCTTGGAAAATAAACAATCCATTGTGTCGTGATTGAAGAAGTCACAAATGCCTCTCTTGTTGAGTTTGTCGCGGGAACGAGGCTTTTGTAACGCGGACGGCTTGAAAACTTCACGAAATGTCAACTGTCAACTGAGAAAGCCATTCTTATTTTTTGCAACAGATCAGAGGATTTGTTGCATTTACTATTTATCCGTTTAAATAGCGACACTTATAGAACTAACAACTCAGAATAACAATAATTCCTATGAACCACTGTAAAATGAAATTGAACTGAAACATATTTTGCACCCCAACAAATTTATGTACATAAGATGCAGATATATTATTGCAAAGTGACAGAAGTAAAACTCTACAGAGGCCTCAGATTTTACAAATCTGTACAAATATTATTCTTTTTACAAAGTTTACATTTTCAGATGATGACATTATCAATTTGTTTTAACAGTAACTTTTATAATTCGACTGTGGTGAACAATTACCAAATTCCAAATTATATTTGACAGCAAAAAATATAGATTGAGTTAAAGTTTTAGTCTGGCAATAATCGGATGTTTGTGTCGATTTTGATTTGTGTATTTTAAGGTTGCACTTATGCACTGCGGTCATTTCGACTTGCGTAGGGAGACGCTCATTGATCCAAAACTTGCCATAAAATTAAATAAACTTTGGTCCCTTTGGGCTTTGCCTCAAATCGTCCGAAGCCATCAAACCAAAGTTCTTGATGCAGATCCAGTGTTTCAATGACCGTGCTTTACTTAGGCTTACAAGTCATCTTTCGCAAATTACAACACTTTAAACAATTTAGAAAAACTTTTTATTCAGATAAACGCCTGTTTGAAAGGCATCCAGATGGATTGGACTACGACGACAGTAGCAGGATCAATGTCACACGGGGTCAGGAGGTCATCACCAGCACGCTGACTCAAGTACGTTACTACGTTCAGGGTTAAGAGATTATTCAAGTCACTAAACGGTGAAACCTTACAAGACAAGTCAAGAACAGAGTATAACAGAAAGTCAAAGAAAGATTAAAAGAGATTAAAAGATTTGAAGCAAAACAAAAAATATATCAGAATTATTAGCTGGCGTTTTGTTTCTAGGGCGGGCTTTACAAAACAATACTGGCGTTTTGTTTCTAGGGCGGGCTTTACAAAACAATAACTGTGACATCTTTAAAGTCGGATTTAATTAGCTTCTTCTTAACACGTTTCATAACAATATTCAAAAACGCACACACAATTGTATAGGTTGGGTCATAAAGATGAGGTGACTGCTGTATGTGATAAGAAGGTTGGGTACTTGAAAATCTTAGGAACTTGAAAGTTTACAGGACAAAATGGCCTAACTTGAGAAATCGAAGTAGGCATTGGTGCAAAGATGGCGCAATATAATTTTTTGGTATTTCTTAGTTGAATTTTTAGTTGACGCCTCAATCGTTGCAGTCATGCATTAGTTAAGGAATGTCGCTTGTTTGAGTTTGAGTTCGGTGTTTGAGTTATTTTGCTTTGAATGAGGACAATAGGTGCTTTTACTTCGAGGCCTGTTTATTAGTAACAACTGCACTCTGGCACAATTTTAACCCAACGTTTTGCAATAGTAGTTGTGAGTTTTTGCTTACTGGGTGAGCGTCGAAACAAATGGATATGACTGAGGTCTGCTGGTTTCAGATATCTTTTCGCCGTTGGATACGTTGAAAGGTCGTTCAACGAAGACGGTGTTGTGTATCATGAGGTGAATCATGTATGTTTCACAAATACCCAATTCTATAGTTTATGTCCTTTGTGATGATAAATATCACAGAGCTGAGGCAAAACCAGCGGTTGGCAAAGGACAGTGCCTCAACTTGGCTTCTCAAAGGCACGCTACTCAGGCCAGTCTGACAATATTCAGTCAAAAACATTCCTGTGTTGTTCTGTTGGTTGGAGTGATTTGTAATAAAGCCTGTGTGGCAAGTTGGCAATTACTGCGGTTCCTCCTTAAATCTGCAAATTCTTGAAAGAATATAAGCTGCCTTCGGGAATTTTTATTTTATTGGCGTGTCCAGAAATGCGGCATCGTGCAAGAAAAATATTATATTCGACAGTCAGCCTTTTTGCCTTCGCTCGACGCTTTTTTAACGGCCGGCGTGTTACTACTCGAGCGAATTTTTCTATTTCCTTACCTTCACTACAGCACAAAAAGCTTGTCGGTACTTCAAAAATAGAACTACATTAATTCAGTTAATCGAAGATTGGCCAAAGATAGCTGCTTATAGAAAGGCAACTGAACTTCCTTTTGAGATACATAACAAATTCCTCTAACTGTACAAACTAAATATGTAATGTGTTTGACCTGATATAGTTTAAGCTCCTTTCCACACAAACACTCAGTTCTTCCCCAGCAACATATTATTTAGTTCTTCCACGGTGACTGGTCAATGCCTGGATGGCTTCTATACATCATCTGCTGTACTAGCAGCAATTCTTGGGAACTTTCTAAAGTTCACCTCAGTCATTTGTTGCTGTGAGATTTCTAAAAGCGCTACACAAATAGCCAGATTCACATAATGTACATAGTGTGCTTTGTGTTAATTTGATCTGTAGACAGAAGGCCATTGTCATTACCTGGGAAAAGTGGGGGATCAACCACAGTCTACGGCAGCCGTTGGTACGTGCAAAGGAATCGTGTATGTCAGTCGACTTGTTTCTCAATTTATATTTATTTTCTCTTAAAACTCAATGCCACTGGAATTTGAAATACCCCCCCCCCCTTGCAAAGTTCAGAAAAGCAGAATAAAATCGGGCAAAAGGAAATGTATGAACCTTAAACAGATTGGGATTGGATGTTGTATGTTTACAATTTAAAGCTTAACTCGCTCGTTCTCACCTTTTTCTTGTTCATCTAAGGGGTCGTCCATAAATGACGTCACGCACCTAGGAGGTGAGGGAGTCACACATCTATGACGATTTATGACGAAGGGGAGGGGTGTTTAAGAAATGTGACGTCACATCATCACATCAAACTTCAAAATGCGTATGTTAAACTTTATTTAAAAATTTCACTCAATTAAACAAGTTTCACTTAATTAACAGTAATTGTTACCACAATTTAACAACACTAGTTATGATTATTGCATTCTTAATTTTTTGATTGTTTACCTTTTATGTTCGGTGTCAATTTTGGGGTTTTGGAACTGAGGCAATCCAAGGAGCAGATTTTCAATCATGAACCTTCAACGCATAACGCTTTTATGTCAAGTTGTGATGTCACGAATGACTTTGAAATCAATGTTTAGGACGCGTAGAACCTGAGATAAATCGAATCCACGGGATGAAGAGATCCAAGCTCTCCCTATTTATTCCACGAAGGAACATTTTGCTTCGCAGTGAGAGAATGGAGAAGCATAAAGTTTGGATTGTTTCGAGTTATTGTTATTAAACATTTTTAATAATTGTAATGATTCTACCAGAGCTTTTCGTTTTGTGGAATGCATAATGATTGTAACTCCCTCCATTTTTCTTCGTTCTACTGTATAGTTTCAAGTATTTTTATAGTTTTAATTACTTTATTTGATAATTATAAGGAAATTTGCATATAACATTCCGGACATCTGTTTTTTTCGGGGGGTGTGCAGAGCTTTGTTATGTCATATTTGAGGGGGTATGACTTTTGTGACGACGTGTGACGAGGGGAGAGGGGGTCAAAAATCGTCCTAAATTGCGTGACGTCATTTCTGGACGGCCCATAATCTCCTTTTGTAGGGCTGTTTTGATAACACATACACGTAATGTATCATAAGATATTATTATGTATGTATGTATCCAGGCACTTGTATAGCGCGTTTTAAGAAACTCACAAAGACGCTGCAGGGTGGCTATCGAATATTACGGAAAAGATGCGTCTTGAATGACCGTCGATTGATACCTTTTGCACAGGTCAACGGCGCTGTGGAACTCATTATATATTATCAGCAAATTCTGTAGCGCTGGTATCTAATGCAAAATGCATCAACCGATGGCTCACCAACTCAAGCAGCAGTCAAAGTCAATAATAAGAAAGTCACTCCAATGAACAAAGAGGCAACCTATGGTGGATAACCCATCTGAAAGATAAGTGATCTGAATTGAGTAGATTTGTTTATACAAGACAAGATTAGAATAGATTTTATTTGATTAAAACACACAAAGCATAAGTCTACACCATAATCAAAGTCATAATTCGCTAGAAAGATGCAATTTTATTCTTAAGTAGTAATAAAAATAATTCTGTAACAAGCTATGTAGAATTAAGCGTATATATAATAGGTTAAAATCGAAATAGGCCTATTACTAGTTACTATTACTAATTAGCAAGCATAGTGCTATCAATTAAATGAAGGACCAACCAAATGCAAAAGTAAAATAAATCTTAACTAAGTTTATATATTTAGTTGTTTATGATTTAAGGTTAAAAGGTTGCTAAGAGTTTCTAATGTAAGAAAGATAATAAACAAGGCCAATGAGAGACAGCTTCTGACTCGTCGGGATGACCTTGGGTTCAGCACTTCTTGTACGATGCCTCCCCTAAGGACTCTCGGATTTTCTTAGACCTGAAATCAAAGAAGCAAGACGCTTCGACAGTTATCATTGCTATTTCTGCATTTATTAAGTGCCACTACCTAATGACTAAGCATCAGTCGATCGCACTGAGCAATTGTGAGTAAAGGACTTGCTCAAGGGCCCTACGCAGTAACCGCCTTGGCGGAGGGGCTATTACCCATACTGTCCGTTCTAGCCAATCGGGACAGAGTCCCAGTGAGAAAAGGAGCACCTGCGGGATTAAATAACGATGCCTCCTAAGTGGTAAGTATGCCTAAAGGTGAAGTAGATACATATAGATGCCTAAAATGAAGTATATAGAGAGATATCTAAAGGTTAATTATTTTTATACCTACCTAAAGATGAAGTAGATACATATAGATGCCTAAAATGAAGTATATAGAGAGATACCTAAAGGTAAATTATTTTTATACCTACCTAAAGGTGAAGTAGATACATATGGGTGCATCAAGATCAAGTACGCCAAAATATCTCGGTGACGTCTTCACGTGCAAAGTTCTTCGCATCAGTGGAAATAACGTTTAAATCTTGGCCTGGGTCTAGAAAATACGGATCCGACTTTGTCCTTTGAAAGTTAAACCTTGGTTATGGCCTTGGTTTGGCGCTTGCATAGTTATGCACCTAGTCTTGCGTCGACTGCTCAGAAATACTCTAGTAAGTTTATTCTTATACCTGATTTCTTTATTCGCCCAACAATCACCATAAAATGACTTTTATGCTCTATATAAATATCCGGACATTCCAGCATGTATGTAAATAGGCCAAGTGAGAGCTTGTAGCGAATGCAATGCTTGTTACCATACATTATTTGGTTACATGACACGCATTGCAGAAAAATTTCAGTCCATTTAAGCTAAGCCCGAGTGATAACCATGGCACATCGCTACGAAGTGTTGGAGACTTCATTTCTCGGCCTTGTCGTACGAGGGCGGGTGGTCAGTGCTCCCGCTCACATTACCCTATAGCTCACATAACCCCATAGCTCACATTACCCTATAGCTTTCTGTTTAAATACACTGAGCACTGACAACTTTTTACATTTGGTGTGCTTCACTCTTCCTTCGTCCAAGTCTCCTCGCTTGTACTTCCGTCTGGGTTCCTTGCGGTCACAGTGACCTTGACCTTCGTCGCTGCACCGAGGCGCTCGACCTTCTAGGTTACCTTGACCTCCTTGACCCCTCCTCATCTGTGGTCGTTTCTGTTGTGATTGTTGTGGTAACACCGTTGGCTGTTCACATCTTTACATTTTTCGAGGTGCTACCGGGTATTTTGGATCTGCGGGTAAAATTTGCCTTGGGAGACCCAAGCCAGTTCCAACCCTGGGTAAAGCAGAGGGTTGGATGAAGGGGTGCAACAATCGCCTTCTTAATCCGTTAATGCCTTAATATCTTTTCATATAGATAAACACCTCTTAAACCGTTTGCATCTTGATGTCTTTTTCTTATATGTAAAATACCCAAACTATATAACACCTTTTTAACTCGTTAATATCTTGACATAATTTCATTTCCTTGCCAGATTACTTCGTTTCCATTCATTTAGTGACTTGTCCCTGGTTGACCGCGACAGAAAGTTGTGAAGGGAAATGATCGAATGTGTGATGGATACTTACGGGTTTTCAGCCATGGACAGCTATAATGATGATGACGATGACTTTTCTTCGTGCATTGACAATGCAGCCACGAAATGTCAGATGGACGAAACATTTCATCCAAAGTTTCTCTCTTTGATCTCTTCGCAATCTGATTTTCTTCTTCACACCGTATCTCTGGACAACCTCTCTGACTTGACGCAGCATTCGTGAATAAGCTGGTGTTCTGCATTTAGCTTTAAAGAAGCGCTTCAGAAAGTCTTTGAGTTTAAGATTACGAGTTACGATAATGTTTACATGATACAGACAAGTTTCAGTTGGATGAAATAGACAAGACTTGATATGTTAATCCCCGGTCGACTGGTGCAAAACCGTCAAAGTTTATCACATGGCCGCATGCATGATTAGTTTGTATGGTATAAACTACCTAAGATATTGGATAGAGCGCTCGGCCTGTAACGCGGAGAGTACGGGTTGGAAACTGCCCTGAGACGGCTACTGTAAATCCTTCACTCACAATTGCTCGGCGCCATCGATTGATGTTAAGTCATTATATAGCGGCGCCTAATAAATGCAGAAATAATGCGTGTGTGTTCATGGTCCTTGTTTGTCAGAGAAGGAACTTTTCCAACCTTCGGAGGGAAGACGTTGTTGGCGTAGTCATTGTTGAAGTTTCCAGGTGGAAAGAAGTCCGCCACTATTATCCACTTTCCGTTCTTAGTCTGGGATCGCGCGATTCCGACTTTCTTGGTGTTTTTCCAGACGATTTGGGTGAAATGACCTAGAGACCCAAAACATCCAGAGTTGGGGGTCTGAGCCCTCGAATTTAATTTAAATATGTTCGTTGAATTAAAATCGTTTTCTGACTTTGAAATAAACTTCGTGCTAATATTTTACAGCGATTTATCTTATGTCTGTCCTTTTGTCCATCCGTCCGTCTGTCAGTCTCTAGGGTTGAATTTTTGGCTGGGGTAAAGAATTTTTATCGGAATTCATAACATAATTCAAAGACTTTAAGGTCGCGAAACGCCCATGTTTTCGGGCTATAGAGGTATGAGAAGCTGCCTTAACTGGTTCTGCAAACAATCTGGCAAACATATCTTAAAAGGTTCGGCTGTATATTTCACTTATAAAGACAAATGTGTACAGACGAATGGGGGTCCACCGGTGGGTTAAAACGGACGTCGCAGCCTTCAACAGTTTGATCCAAACTTCAGAGGTTGACTAGTAGGCCCTGTCGTTTAAGGTTATCAGCGAGGTCCCCGGGGCTTGGCACCAGACCGTCAGCAATTTTTAGTGCGTATGTTTTATATCGATATAAATATCTTTTGAAAATTTGGCTATTATAGGGTATTTTGAGAATAAACAACAGGATTTTGACATGAGGTAAACCTGACCCATCAGTTGACCGTTTTTAGTCAGGACTGGGGTGATTGACTCAACGTAGTCATTATAATCGCCAGCAGGGTTCGGGGCACAGCCTCTGCCGCCAATGGCTTTAAAACGTACCTTTAAACAGGATGGCTTCAACTTTCGATCAAGACAAAGAATTTTGAGTTTTGAACTGAAGTTGAGCATTCCAAAGACGCTGGGAGCGAAGTGCTTGTAGTTATATACAGGACTCTACGTATATAGCAACATCTGTTGTAAGGTTATACTAAACCCAGTCAAAATAACAAAACTGAACACTTATATGGTACTCTAATGGTTGAAAATTGGCAGTAAAGTTGTAAATTCACTCTAGGCATAAGGATAATTAATGGAATTGAACTTCAGCGGGGGGGCGGGTCGACAAGGGGTTAAAATGAACCCTTGGCAATTTCTTTTATCACGGCTTGGGATTGACTTTGGCCTGCGAGATCGACCCCCTGTAAACCCAACCCTGGCGTCATTCCGTCCTTCCGTTTGTCCTTCCTCCAGTTTCTCCATTCTTTCGTCCGTCCTTCCGTCCATTACTTTTTCCGTGCCTTCGTTCTGCCGTCGTTCTTCCGGTGTCCATTCGATCACCTATACTCTTACCTGTTGTTCCTCGTCCACGGTTGGCCCCAAAGTCGTAGTACGCTACTTCATTGTACCACTGTTCAGCAATCTGGGCGCCTAACAAAGAGAATTTAAAAGCAATTACTGGGTCTACTATTGCATCTGTATGATCAAAGGCGCTGCCTATAGTAAGTAGCAGATGATTAATGCGGCGATCTTTCATCTTAAATGTGCAATTGTTAATAAGAGGAAGATTTTGTTAGATATCTTCTCTGGTATTATATATCTGCTATCATTTAGATACCTGATCTCGAGTTAGATACCTGATTTCGATTGTTGAACAAATGTTTTGTCTTGTTGGATATCTGCTTTAGCGGTTCAGTATCTGCTTCTCTTGTCGGATCCATGCTTTCTCCAGTTAGATATAAATTTTCCCTTGTTAAATACCTGTTCTCGTGTTAGATATCTGTTCCACGAATGTTCACTCATCCAAGTACTGACCGGGTGCAACAGTGCTTCACTTCAGTGCCTCTGCCAAAGCCGTATCGACTTCAACATGCTCTCAAGCTGCTGCGGCGGATGATGTTGCTGTGGTTGTTGTTATTGTTATCGTTCATGTTGTTGTAATTGTAATCACAGATTTATATAGAGCCTGTTCAGTGAGACTCATCAGATACGCTCCCAAACTAAAGACAGAAACCCAGAATGGAACAAAATGGTTTGCAAGCGCTTGCGGAATAGAGGAAGTTGCGAGGGTGATTATGTATACAGAGCCCGGAGGTGTGTCATCAAGCAACGCCATGGCCAGTAGAAAATTTAAAAAGTGTCAAAACGTTCCAAAACTTCATGAGTAAAGTGTGCCCAAAAACAGCGGAGACGCAAAATTACTTTCAAATAACAGATTAGAAGTATTTTCTATTGGTACCCAATAAGACTGAACAGATCTAAGCGGTAAGTAAAGCGAAGGTTTGCTCATTAGCAATAGTAACTAGTAACATTCACATGCCGAGTTGATAGATTAGATTAGATTCATGTTCTGGCTGATTAATGTTTGTACCGGCAACTAAGACTAGAATAGGTGATCGGGTCACTGGATCCGCGTGCCTGGAACAGCCTTCTGGCATCCATTCAGGAGTCCAAAAGTGTCAACCTCTTTAAAAAAACAGTTAAAATTCTATTCTCTGCATAACTCTTAGTACTTGGGCTGACTTTTGACTTCGTAAAGCATCCTAGAAGTAGCCTGCTACTTACGATGCTATATAAATTGTCGTCGTTACAATTACAATTACAATTACAATCGACTGTTTCTGCTCACCTGTAATTTCATCGTGACTGCTGCTCCAATGACCCGCGATGTTTTCGCCCATTTTCTTGCCCTCGAAGTAGGGGCTTGGATTGTGGCCAAAGACATTTTCTCGGGCCAGATGGTCGGCCCAGCGCTTGGCTACCTGTTCGATTTCGTCGTCGTAGGACAGTGGTTCCACCTGATGAATGGAGCGATATTTGTTTATTGCAGCCAGGCAGTCTTTAGCGAATTTCTTCTCTGCCGACATCTTTCGGTCTCAATGCACCGTTGCACACAGATCGGTATTTTCACCTACCATCATGCGGCAAGAAAACCATGTAATTTCATGTTATTCCGTCCATTTTGTTGGTTTTTATGTAGTGCTGAGATATAATGTAATACAATACAATACAATACAACTATAATTTAATAATGCCCTCCTTACAAAACTTAGCATCTGACCCGAGATTACCTCATCGGAATACCTATCCCGAGCTCTTTATCTCACAACCGGCGTTAAATGGCGACATCTCGCGGCGACATCCACCTTCCAATAACCAAAACTAGATTATACGGTTCGTCTAGTTTCGCATCTGGAATAACCTACTGTCCCAGCTGCATCCGTAGCCACCCGTCGTCAATCGATCACTTCAGGAAAGTTTAGGAATGTTCCCTCAGGCATATCCAGGTAACTGAGCGAGTCCGTAACGACCCAAGCTGTAAGCGACGTGAAATTAATATGCCTATATAATTACTATAGTATTACAATAATAATAGTAATAACAGCAACAATAATAACAATAATAATATAGATACATCTACATATCTGCAAACTTTCATGCATATACATAATGAAAACGATACATGTATACGAGAATAATATCATATGTAGACCTATCGCCTTTAGAAGCTCACTGATAAGCCTTGAAGTTGGGTGCGCATAGAAAGTTGCTGTGCGTCTTACCTCGGTTTGAGGCGGCCAGTCAGCGGAAGAGACTTGACTCGATCTACGATTCGACGGAACCCCGTCACTGTATTTTATACAGACCTACAACAACGACGACAACAACAACAACAGCCACGAACCACAAACGACAACTCTGATTGATCGACGCCTCTAAACAGAACCATCTCGGTCGGCGTCTGTCGGAGTACTTTGTCCTCTCTCTCTCTCTCTCCATCTCTCTCTCTCTCTCGCTCTCTCTCTCTCTCTGTCTCTCTCTCTCTCTTAACTGTTTTCTCTCTTTCTATCCGACTATCTATATCTCTATCTCTCTTCCTCTCACTGTATCTCTCTCAGTCTTTCTCTTCCTTTTTCTCTCTCTCTTCCTGTCTCTCTCTCTCTTCTTCTTCTTCTTCTTCTTCTTCTTTCTCTCTCTCCGCTCCAATGCCAATCACCACCCCCCGTAGCTGCCACGCTGTCTCTTCGTCTGACTTTTGGATCTTGACCTGGAACCGAACCCCTTTTGCCTATCGATTTTGTTTTGACTGAGCGCCTGCGAATGAGCTGTTCTCCGCGACGTGGCTTTCGTTGGGCTCTGTAAAAATCTCGGAATTACGATTACGATTACGATCTTTCTTTCTCTCTGTGTCCCTCTTACTCCGTCTCTCGCTATCCATTTAGCTACTTAAAGAGTTTGACATGTTCCTCTGCCTTTGATGTTCGGCTGTTTCTACTTAATACTTTGCCACCACAAGCCTTCATAAATTGATATTTATAACCGGCTCAACCATGTATGGGCACGTGCCTTGTGTTTATATGATGGAGGTCGAAGTCGTAAAATTCTACTGTAGGCTGACTGAAATAATGTAATACAGCATCGACCTAACTTCAAACAACGTAATACGACGTAATGTGATGTATGAAAATTTAATCAAATGCGTCTTTCATGCTTTGCTTGCTGTGATGTTTGTCTAAAGACAGAAACGACTGACTGATCTAATAAACAATGCTATCATCACAATTGTAGTCATCATCATCGTCCTCGTCATAAACGCATCTCATGGTAATTTCAATCGCTTTCGTTGTTGTTGAAGTAAGTTATGTTTTCTTGCTGTAGCTATGGTACTCATTATGGTACCTTTCCGGTAGCGCCTGTATCAGATGACATATTGATCCTATAAGATGACATATTGATCCTATAAGATGACATGTTGATCCTATAAGATGACATATTGATCCTATAAGATGACATATTGATCCTATCAGATGACATATTGATCCTATCACATGACATATTGATCCTATCAGATGACATATTGATCCTATCAGATGACATATTGATCCTATCAGATGACATAATGATCCTATTAGGTGACATATTGATCCTATCAGATGACATGTTGATCCTATCAGATGACGTATTGATCCTATTAGATGACATATTGTTCCTAACAGATGACATATTGATCCCATCAGATGACATATTGATCCCATCAGATGACATATTGATCCTATCAGATGACATATTGATATATGATGAATAAATAGAGTGAGCACTGACAACTTTTTACATTTGGTGTGCTTTACTCTTCCTTCGTCCAAGTCTCCTCGCTTGTACTTCCGTCTGGGTTCCTTGTCGTCACAGTGACCTTGACCTTCGTCGCTGCACCGAGGCGCTCGACCTTCTAGGTTACCTTGACCTCCTTGACCCCTCCTCATCTGTGGTCGTTTCTGTTGTGATTGTTGTGGTAACACCGTTGACTGTTCACATCTTTACATTTTTCGAGGTGCTACCGGATATTTTGGATCTGCGGGTAAAATTTGCCTTGGGAGACCCAAGCCAGTTCCAACCCTGGGTAAAGCAGAGGGTTGGATGAAGGGGTGCAACAATCGCCTTCTTAATCCGTTAATGCCTTAATATCTTTTCATATAGATAAACACCTCTTAAACCGTATGCATCTTGATGTCTTTTTCTTATATGTAAAATACCCAAACTATATTACACCTTTTTAACTCGTTAATATCTATAGACATAATTTCATTTCCTTGCCAGATTACTTCGTTTCCATTCATTTAGTGACTTGTCCCTGGTTGACCGCGACAGAAAGTTGTGAAGGGAAACGATCGAATGTGTGATGGATACTTACGGGTTTTCAGCCATGGAAAGCTATAATGATGATGACGATGACTTTTCTTCGTGCATTTACAATGCAGCCACGAAATGTCAGATGGACGAAACATTTCATCCAAAGTTTCTCTCTTTGATCTCTTCGCAATCTGATTTTCTTCTTCACACCGTATCTCTGGACAACCTCTCTGACTTGACGCAGCATTCGTGAATAAGCTGGTGTTCTGCATTTAGCTTTAAAGAAGCGCTTCAGAAAGTCTTTGAGTTTAAGATTACGAGTTACGATAATGTTTACATGATACAGACAAGTTTCAGTTGGATGAAATAGACAAGACTTGATATGTTAATCCCCGGTCGACTGGTGCAAAACCGTCAAAGTTTATCACATGGCCGCATGCATGATTAGTTTGTATGGTATAAACTACCTAAGATATTGGATAGAGCGCTCGGCCTGTAACGCGGAGAGTACGGGTTGGAAACTGCCCTGAGACGGCTACTGTAAATCCTTCACTCACAATTGCTCGGCGCCATCGATTGATGTTAAGTCATTATATAGCGGCGCCTAATAAATGCAGAAATAATGCGTGTGTGTTCATGGTCCTTGTTTGTCAGAGAAGGAACTTTTCCAACCTTCGGAGGGAAGACGTTGTTGGCGTAGTCATTGTTGAAGTTTCCAGGTGGAAAGAAGTCCGCCACTATTATCCACTTTCCGTTCTTAGTCTGGGATCGCGCGATTCCGACTTTCTTGGTGTTTTTCCAGACGATTTGGGTGAAATGACCTAGAGACCCAAAACATCCAGAGTTGGGGGTCTGAGCCCTCGAATTTAATTTAATTATGTTCGTTGAATTAAAATCGTTTTCTAACTTTGAAATAAACTTCGTGCTAATATTTTACAGCGATTTATCTTATGTCTGTCCTTTTGTCCATCCGTCCGTCTGTCAGTCTCCAGGGTTGAATTTTTGGCTGGGGTAAAGAATTTTTATCGGAATTCATAACATAATTCAAAGACTTTAAGGTCGCGAAACGCCCATGTTTTCGGGCTATAGAGGTATGAGAAACTGCCTTAACTGGTTCTGCAAACATATCTGGCAAACATATCTTAAAAAGTTCGGCTGTATATTTCACTTATAAAGACAAATGTGTACAGACGAATGGGGGTCCACCGGTGGGTTAAAACGGACGTCGCAGCCTTCAACAGTTTGATCCAAACTTCAGAGGTTGACTAGTAGGCCCTGTCGTTTAAGGTTATCAGCGAGGTCCCCGGGGCTTGGCACCAGACCGTCAGCAATTTTTAGTGCGTATGTTTTATATCGATATAAATATCTTTTGAAAATTTGGCTATTATAGGGTATTTTGAGAATAAACAACAGGATTTTGACATGAGGTAAACCTGACCCATCAGTTGACCGTTTTTAGTCAGGACTGGGGTGATTGACTCGACGTAGTCATTATATTCGCCAGCAGGGTTCGGGGCACAGCCTCTGTTTTCGCCCATTTTCTTGCCCTGGAATCTGGCGTTTGGATTGTGGCCAATGACATTTTCTAGGGCCAGATGGTCGGCCCAGCGCTTGGCTACCTGTTCGATTTCGTCGTCGTAGGACAGTGGTTCCACCTGATGAATGGAGCGATATTTGTTTATTGCAGCCAGGCAGTCTTTAGCGAATTTCTTCTCTGCCGACATCTTTCGGTCTCAATGCACCGTTGCACACAGATCGGTATTTTCACCTACCATCATGCGGCAAGAAAACCATGTAATTTTATGTTATTCCGTCCATTTTGTTGGTTTTATGTAATGCTGAGATACGATGTAAAGCAACGTGTACATTGGTTTTAAGGAGGCACTCCTTAGGAGACACAAGGTTACATACATACATACATGCATGCATGCATGCAGACATACATAAATAAATCCAATTAATATATACCTGCATGCTAGCAGTATGTGAGCAAAATAAACCTGGCAATTATTTCAGCGCCTGTAGCGACCATCTTAAGTGATTAACATGGGAACGCACAGAAGTTACGATACATCTTGCCTTAATTTGCGCCTGCACCCTAGACTTTGCCCTCTTCTTGTGGAGACTGGCCTCAAATTTAACCATATCACTGCCTTTTTTACAGGTCAACAACAATAACAACAGCCAAAGGGACAACGCTGATTGGCTGTCGCCACTGAACGGGACATCTCGGTTGGGGAGTTTGGTACTCTCTCTGTCTCTGTCTCTGGCTGTCTGTCTGTCTGTCTCTCTCTGTCTGTCTCTCTCCTTATATCTCTCTCTCTCTCACTTTCACTTTGCGTATACTGTGATTTTTGCCTGTTGTCATATTTGCCTGGAGTTCTAGGACAACTAAGACTGACTTATGTAATAAATGATATTATCATCGCTTTCACCATTATAATCATATTCATCATCACGATCATAACCTATATAGCCATTTTAATCGCTTTCGTTGTTGTTGAAGTTAGTCATGCTTTTGTTACTGTAGTAGTAGTAGGTCCGCAATTTGACGACAGCTTATGGCATCAAAGGCCGTTGCCGTCGCCCTTCTCCTTTATCCAGGTTTGGGACTAGCACTGCCCCCAAACAAGGCAGTGGCGGAGTTTTGCTACTGTAGTCCTCATTATCGTACCTTATATAGCGCATCTACCAGATGACATATATATCCCATTAGCGCTGCCATTTAATCAGGTAATGTTCTGTTATCTTGGTTTTCCTGTTTTCAGGAGAAGCAGACTCAAGAAAAGATCTACTTTGTTGTAGTTGTTCAAATTATGGTTGTAGTTTCTCGCTCTTGCTGCTGTTTATGATATATTATTGCTGCCAACAACAATTAATTATGGTGGCATGATAATGATGATGATAGGATAATGACGACTGATGATATGATAACGCTGAAGACATGATAATAATTATGGTGATGATGTTGACGATTGAAGATGATGGTAATGACAACAAAGACGACGATGATGACTCCGATGACGACGACGGTTGTCTAGTCGACCCAATCTTCCTAGGTGCAGCACAGTATCTTCGCTGTGACTGCTCCAACTTTCTGAATAAGTTACCCAGCAACTTATGACATGAGTTCTTGGCCTCTCGTTGCCTCTGTTCCTTTAGCGATTGAAAGCAGTTAGTTTGATCGCGGTTTTGTGTTGTCAGGTCGGGAGTGTAAATCCATGATTACAATTACAACAACATGAACGATAACAATAGCAACAGCCATGATAACATCATCCTTCCGCAGCAGGTTTGGATCATATTGCCGTTGATACGTAAGTAAGTAAGAATTGCATGTTAACAGCCATATGTCCTTCGCCTGAGCAAGGAATCGTAGGAGAAGATGGGAGCAAGACGGTACAAATATGTCTTAAAGCGCTTTACGAATTTGTCTAGCGTGGTAGTTACGGCGAGTGAAATTTGGGATTAATTCTACTCGGCTGCGACTGCTATCATCAAGGTCTTCTAATGTTTAAATATACTGGCAACTAAGACTAAAATGGGTGATTGTGCATTAAGAGTTACCGACCCGCGTGCCTGGAATGGTCTGGGCTCAAGTAACCATTTCTGTAGCCATTCAAGAAGCCGAAAATGATTTTTGTTTTTAAGAGACTGCTGAGATTCCATCTGTTATCTGATAACAGTTAAAATTTTCAGTTTACTGTCTAACTCTGGCGTCAGCATTTGATTTGGTACACCTTCCATTTATTATTTAATGTTAGACTCTTGTTCGCGACGACATTTGACATTGTAAAACACCCTTGAAGTAGCTTGCTACTGATGATGCTGTATAAATTGTCGTGATTACAGTTACATTTATAATTAAGACAGCGGTGTGAGCAATGAGTTAACGCCTAACCATGGAATATAGGGATTTGCACCCGATCATGCCTGAATCTCTGCGACATAGATCCTTCAAGCAGTCAGGAGTAACCCATATGAAATCGATTAAGGCACATATCGACAAGCCGATACTCGGTGTGTTGATGGATAGATAGGCCATAAAGAATATCGTGCACGCCATCGGAGACGTGATAAAAGAATGCAAAATCCATCGGCAGTTTTTGCACATGTTGCAACATCCTATTTGGACCAACCCAGAGCCTTGCAAAAGTTTCTTTGTAAGCAGTTGAACGAAACAGGCGTAGCTTAAAAAATCAAGGTCGGCAAACAAAGCCTGGCATTATATACCTACTGTAGCAAATACCTAATTATCTCAGATTTCTCGCATTGAGCTTTGCCGGATAGACAATAATATATCGCTACTGTCTAAACTGATTTTATAGAAGTCACTTATCCCATAAAATTGAGCTTTGTTGAAAGAGCCATGTGAACGATCTCACCCGATAAGTTTACTGAAAATGAGCAGGTTCGAGGGTATGTGGGCACAACAGAAAACGTGTACATTTACATTTAATATATTGCCACTGTCTGAAATGATTTCATAGAAGTCACTTAACTCGTAAAATTGAGCTTTGTTGAAAGAGCTTTGTGAAGGATCTCCCTCGATAAATTTTCTGAAAGTGAGCAGGTTTGAGGCCTTATGGTCACTATAGGAGACGTGTACATTTACATTAAATATATTGCCACTGTCTGAACTGATTTTGTAAGCATAATGTTGAGCTTTGTTGTCCAGGCTGTAACGTACCCCTACTGTCTGAACTGATTAGATAGGGAAGTAAACTAAATCATAAATTCAAGGGTTTTCCGATTGATGGTCACTTCATGCTTTATATGCATGTTGTAATAATGGCAAAAATACGTGTTATAATAACCTAACCCTAACTGTTATTACAAGCAAGATCAATTTTACAACCGAAGCGTCGTTGGCTTCTTACTCAAAATTCCTATTGTCTATTGTGTCAGTGGATGAAACAATTGAAAAACATCGTATTCTACTCATTACGTCTAAAAGACACTAAGGCCCCTGTGCCCGTAGCCCTCTCCTTTGAACTTTTAAATAACCTTTTTAAAATTAACTTTCTAAGCTTCGCACCCAAACCTCGTAACATAATACTGTTCGAAATCTCACTGCACTGGCGGGTTCATGTGAGAGCCTGATGGACGTATGTCCCCTAAACTTTGTGAACTGACGCAATAACTTCATCCCTCTAACTACAAGTCCTTCATTTACCCCTTGCTCGAAACACCTCCTCCCGTAAAACACTTGAATTTATTTAACGCAGTAGGCCTATAAAGATATATATTATGGACAATTTCCTCAGAAAGCAGATGACAAAGTCAGAGTAAATATAGGCTATGCTTGCAGAAGTTTTGAGAGATAACGTTAAGCGCTACATAAAAGTGAACTAGAACAAGCACGTTAGCTGTTTACTATAATCTTAATCTTTGTTATGACTCATCTTCGAAGCACAACGATGCTGTCCGCCTGTTATTTTGACTATTATTTACTTTGACTTTGATTTCAAAGTAGCCTAGCATCTTCATATATTTCACAAGTATCTTTTGTGTCTTTTAAATTTATTACCATGTACAATTAAATGAATTTGTGGAGTTTTTTCGAATGCGTGCACCCTATTATCAAAGATCTTAGAGTCGTAGACTAAGATATGACACTCAATGTATCTGAATGTACACACCACCTACCTTGGGATGCGTGGCGCCACCATACGATTGGATTGATAGAGTTTGTAAACATGGCTTCGAAGCCAGGAGGGATCTGTTGTGCTGCGATTAATTGCAGCCTAACGACGTACAATGCGCAAAAGATTTCACTATTTAGATTTCCGAAAGATGCCGAAAGGTATGTACAAAGTAACGTATAAACTATATTGTTAAATGTTCGATGACTGCTGTCGGTGATACACATAACATACATCACATCACACCCGATAGATCAATTGAAAGATGGACAGGGTCGAGACCATACTGTCGGTATAGAAAATCCCGAATACATCACACTCTTCTATCAATCACCGCTTTTCATTCCTAAAGCTGTTATACGTGATCAGAGGCCCACAAACAATGCTATTTGCAAACATTGGGAAACGTTTCTGTTTCGAAAATATCACTTGAGACGTTGGCGACCGGCAAACGTTCTCTGTGCAAAGTCTGTTCTGGCTTTCAGATCTTGTCTAAGAACGCATCTATTCCTGGACTTATTTCCTAGGTTGTTTCCATGTCGTATCAATATGTAACTTTTGCTTATAACTTGCCCGGCAACATTTTATTGTAGAAAATTAATAGTTATCTGCTGTTACTGTTTTATTACATGAGAACAGGTGTAAGAAGTGGAGAGTCAGCACGCGGCGTTCGGACCTGGACTGCAAAAGTGTTGAAGTGCTGAACAAAACCTTCCGACTGTGCAGTAGGCATTTAAAAGATTCACAGTTCATGAACACCAAACATGACAAGCTTATATGGAATTCAGTTCCAACACTGTTTGATATTCCAAACAAGCCATCATCGATCACACAAAAACGACGACACATTATTTTTTTTCAACGAAGTTCAGGGTACATGATGATGAACACTATGCTTCCGCTTCACATATTGATCATGAGATCATTTGTGAAATGACATGTGAAGATGACTTTGACCTTCAAGATATATCAGATATTCCTGATTTGCCACTGGAGGTTGACAATGTCTTGGCATATATGAGTGGCTATATCTTAAGAACGTGTGGCTTTAATGATGGATTTGGCATGTGCCAAACATGCAGTGATTTGTACACAAGTATACACTTGTCTTATCCTCAGTTTCCTTTCTTACAGCTAAAGGCATTTAAAGACACTGGTTGTTTAGTTTACCTATCCATGGCGTTTTTGGCTTTCACCAGGGACTTGGAAGAACTGTTTCAGAATTCATTTGACAAATTGCAGCATAGTTCTGGTATATTAAAACGACGATGCTTATTTGCCCAAAAGAATTTAGATATTGCTGCATGTGGATCAGCAACATGTGGTGCCCGGCTGAAATACATGATGAAATTGTACATGACAGTTCGAATCCACAGTAAGATCAAATTTCTTAACCAGCAACTTCAACACTCCTGCAAACTTAAGCTTAATCGCAATCGTAAAGCAAAGAAAATTTTGCATGAGTAAGCAGTTCAATTTATTATTTTTTCATTTGTCTGCCTTCTGTTGGTTTGGTCATGGATACAGACTTCTGAGGCTTTATTGTTGACATTGTTTCTTTACTTAAGATGAATGTGAAACCAAAGATCTTTATGTAATACTGCTCAGCTCCATACATGTAGTTCAATGTTAATGTTCTTAATTATGTATATTTGAATTATGTAAACTGTGAGTGAATTTTATTTGCAATAAAAAAAAAATATTCATTTTACTTGTAATATCCAAATTTCAGGCCGAGAACGCTTACCAATAGGCTACATTATTTGTCTTACAGTATATAGTAGTGAAATGCCGCGTCTATCTTTGCTAAGAAGCTACCAATCCAATCACTACGTGGCGCCACGGTTTGCGTACATTTGACCACCACCAGGCCGAATACACAGCGGAGATAGGAAGTGTCATATCTTAGTCTAATCGTAATCGTAATCGTAATCTCGAGATTTCTACAGCGCTCAACGAAAGCTAAGTTGCGGGAACCAGCTTATTCACAGGCGCTCAGTCAAAACAAAATCGATAGGCAAAAGGGTCAAGATCCAGGAGTCAGGCACTCAGACAGTCGGACGGCTACGGTGGATGATGTTTGAAATTGAAGCGAGAAGAGAGATAAGAGGAAGAGGAAGAATCAGGATAAGATTTCTGGAAAAGAAGTGTTTTCAGTCTTGAGTGAAAGACCTGCGCAGAAACTGAAAGAGGTGAAATGCTGGTGAGTTCGTATGATTGACCAGACAACTAATATCTAAGACTCTAATATCTTTGCTACTATGGTTGAGCTACTCAGTGATCATTGCGCTTAAAATAAGTGCTCATATTAAAAATTTAAAAATCACTATATGGCGCACATCTCACTACTTAAAGATCCATCATTAAAAGGCGAAGTTCTGGAAAATTTAGCCCATTGACAGGCCAAAGCTCTCCGACTATTTATGCTTCAATGGTTGGACATTTCTTTCGTAGTTCTCGCGGCCGACGTAATTTCCGGCAGGATAATATAGCGCCACTACGTAGACCCGGTTGTCTGTGGAGAAAGCTTTGCCCACTCCGATTTCCTTGGTGTCCTTCCAGACTATCTGAGTGAAATGGCCAGTTCCGGTTCCTGGATAAAAACAAATCAAATACCTCTTTTCAGAACAGGCTAGAGGCTCTATTTATGTCTATGCAGTTGTGGTAGTAGTTCCTCAGTTTAACGACTTCTTCTGGCATCAAAGGCCGTTGCCGTCGCCCTCCTCCTTTATCCAGGCTTGGGACTGGCACTACCCCCAAACAAGGCAGTGGCGGAGTTGCAGGTGTGGTAGCAGTCGGCTCACAGTTATGTGGGTTCACGTGATACACGATGGGCCGCAGCAACGCGGGAATAGATACTATGGGCCGGAGCGAAATGTATGAAAAATGTATAATCAATGGGAGATCGCTGTGACCCATTAGAGGAAGTTACTGAACACCCGTACAAAATCGTCCTGGGGTGATATGTAGCATTAACCTGCAACCATGGCCATTTGCTCGTTATTGCCTGTTTAATTAGTCCATGGAAATTCCTGATTTTATCTGCACGATCATGCCGTTTCCTACTGTCTAATTCTACTGCATAATAATACTATGATTTGACTTCAATTTTTGTGTCAGGTCCTTGCCAAAGTCTGTAGAATTTGGCCCCGCCAAAGCAGGACCCAAATCATCATCTTATCATCTACTTGATACTTTCTGTCGGTACTTCGTGGATTATAGCACTCTTTTAAGTGCTATATAGCTACGTGGATTATAACACACTTTTAAGTGCTATATAGCTACGTGGATTATAACACTCTTTTAAGTGCTATATAGCTACATGAATTATAGCACTCTTTTAAGTGCTATATAGCTACGTGAATTATAGCACTCTTAAATGCTATATAGCTACGTGAATTATAGCACTCTTAAGTGCTATATAGCTACGTGGATTATAGCACTCTTAAGTGCTATATAGCTACGTGGATTATAGCACTCTTAAGTGCTATATAGCTACGTGGATTATAGCACTCTTAAGTGCTATATAGCTACGTGGATTATAGCACTCATCACAACGTCGTTGCTCAGTCTCCGATTGGTAAGTCCGATTTACATTACGCGCATTGTCACCGATTGGTCCTACTCGAAGGGAGTACTCAGTCGAGTACTCAAGTAGGTGAATAAAAGAGTACCTGACTGGAAATCAGGTGGCTTTTTGTAGTCGTACTTGTCGATTTCCTTGTACCACTGAGACACGACTTCTTCGCCTGGATGCCATACGCAGGTCAAAGTTACCAATACAATGCATTTACAGAGCCCGCTTCTGTAGAAATGACAGGCGGGAGGAGCTGGATGGTTCTTTTGTGCCCGTACGTCTCACGTTCAAACGAAACAAGTTACGAGTAGCGTAACTGTAGTGTAAGAAGTGGTTTGTTTGGCGCAGTTTTAAGGGCATATGAAAAGCACTCTTATGAAACAGAAGTAAGTAAGTAAGTAAGTAGTAAGTAAGTAAGACATTTGTTGACACGCCATGTGTCCATCGGCTGAGCGAGGAATCGAAGGCGCAGAAGAAGAAGAAACAGAAGAAACAGGAATTGAAAGACTAGGTCCTATATGCTGAACTGCATCCACTGAACATGTGCAGTTTGAAAGGAATGTAACAGCTTACATTTGACCTGTAGGCCTTCAGTTAACCTATGTCCCGATGGCTTTTCAGTGATTATCTTATATCTACGGTAAGAGCCTCGTCTATCGCTGCTGCCCATGCATCTGTATCGGCGCCACACCATATCTAGCATCCTTGTGACGTTTAAAAGGCTCTGTATAAACTGTAGAATACAAACAAACATATACACAAACATGCATACACGCATACATACATACATACATATATACATGCTTGTGATATTAGCGCTCGGGTCATAGAAATTACGCTGGTTCCCTTGATGAGTTCATTGTTGCAGCTGGATACCTGTGTAGTCAACATGGCCCGTTCCGTGCTTGGAAGCGATGCTCTCGCCGACCGGCCGACCGTCGTAGGTTATCTGACTGTGTTGAAGACTCTTCGCCTGGGCCAAGTGATCAGCCCAATTCTGGGCCAAGGCAGTCAGCTCGTCGTTTAGGACCAAGTCTTCCGTCTGCACAGAAGGAACAGAAGGAAACGCTTCTCATAAGTTGGCTGCATGATGTATGTATATTTTTTTATGTATGTATGTATATATGTTATATTGTATATACATATGTATGTAAGTAATTATTATTATTATTAGTAGTAGTAGTAGTAGTAATAATAGCATGTAAAGCATTTGATGACTTACGTCACGATGACGCTGTCTGAGCTTATTGTGCATGTTGACGACGTCACGGCAGAAGTCAGTGTCAGTTGAAGTCTTCTTACTGGTCGACGGAGTCAGTGCCTTCTACGGTGGCAAATATACAGTTTATATATGTACGTATGTATGTATGTGTGTATGTATGTATGTATGTATGTATGTATGTTTGTATGTGTGTATGGCAAATATACAGGTTAGCAGCAGAGCAAGAACCAAGTGCATCATGCGCTTTTCTCTACTTTTATCTTCTTCTCCCTTTTTAGCAATAATGATACCAGTTACTGCTGTAGACATGCTCATTTTATAGCTGAGTTGCTAGGGGGCGCTAATGGAAGAGACATTTTAAATAGCTTTTTGTCGTAGGGGGATCTTTAACCCTGGATGACGGTCTAGTAGGCCTATACGGTGAATCCTAGTAGTTAAATAACTGCTTGATTATACTTCATTGTCCTCAAAGTTCAAGAAAACTAGCACAGTGGTTAACAATTAATCTTAAATCTGGTTTTGTTGCTATAAATATAGCAAGTTATAGTGCATATAATATAATTATACACATCGACTGTACACTGTCGGTGAGAAGATCGGAAGACGAGGGAGATGACTTGGCTACCCCTGCGTATATGCCGACGCTCAGAAGAGAAGTCGTTAACATTTTACAGACTCTAAAATTGGGATATGATACATATAGACTATATATAGGGTTGATGGGGTGTTCCATCCCTCAGAATATCTCTGCACTTTGCGGGGTTAGTTTAAGAGACTGGTCTTCTTTTTGTAATATTTAAGTGACCAGAAGTCTCCTATAGATATTTTAAGGGGTAGTAAACCTCATCGACCCTAGTCTATGTATGTCATATCGTTATTTAATGTCTAATTATATATTACACTTTTTGCCTATTGTATATTGATGTCTTTCAGACTGCTGTGGTGTCTATTACCGATACGTCAGCGTCTCTTAATAGTAAAAGTAGCTTTTCAACGTGTCTCCTTTAATGTCAGGTCTATTTCAGCTATCAAAGCGAAAAGAGCAGAGAAAAATTTGTTGGGCTCTGAAATATATCCTAGTGGTTCCAAAGTAAACTGTGAGCTGAAATTCGGATCTGCTCCATACCTTTAAAAATAGGGAGCAGATCCAAATTTTAGCTCAATGTTTACTTTGGAAGAACTAGAAAACATCCCAGAGCCTGACAAAAAATCGTCATGCAGTGGAGGAAAGGCAAATGTCACAGATATTGTTAACCAAGGAAAAGTGATTGAACAGCTGAAAAGGTTAAAAACTGACAAGAATCCAGGTATAGATGAACTATACTCAAAAATTTTTACGCATGCTGAGAGAAGAAATCGTAGAGGCATTAGCACAGAACTTCAATGCATCAAAACAGACAGAGGAGGCACCACGGAGTAGAGAGAAGCACTCGTAATGCCATTGTTCAAGAAGGAAAACAGAAATGACCCAATTAACTGTTACGTTTAACCAGTGTTTTGTGCGCAGTCATGGAGAGAAATATCAAGGATAATAACAGTGGAGCATTTGAATAAGTATGTTATAATAAACGGCATTCAGCATGGATTCACAAGATGTCGCGCGTGCTTTACACATGTTTTAGAATTATTTAATGAAAGTGCAATGAGAACTGACAACTATTTACATTTTGTGTGCTCTTTTCATCCTCCATCCACGTCTCCTCGCTTGTGCTTCCGTCTGGGTTCCTTGTGGTTACAGTGACCTTGACCGTCGTCGCTTCACCAGGGTGCTCGACCTTCTCGGTGACCTTGACCTCATTGACCCCCTCCTCATCTGTGATCGTTTCTGTTGTGGTTGTTGTGGTAACACCGTTGATTGTCGACTTCTTTACATGTTGCGTGGTTTTAGTCAGTTGTTTTGAACCTGCGGGTAAAAATCTCACGTGTACGGCAAGGTAAAGTAAAACGTATGATAATACGTAAAGTATGTTTAGCAATGAAGACTGGTTGTACTCGGAAAACTACTACGGTAAAACTTCACGTACTTTTCCACGCTAAACATTTCTAACATCGGAATAAACCTTGTGCCTTTGTGAGTTTTCTTAAATAGCACTCTAAAAATAGCCATAAACATACATACATAAATTCATACATACATTCATACATACGTACACACATCTTTCCATACATACATAAATTCATGCATACATTCATACATACATACCAACATCCATCCATCCATACATACATATATATATTCATACATACATACATACATCCATACATATATACATACACATCATGTCGCTCGGTTAAACAATCAAGTTCTCAATCCTTTATGCCTTGATGTCTTTTTCTTCGAGATAAAATCCTTAAATACATAACACCTTCTTAATCCCTCAATGTCTTGACCGCCTTTTCTACTCCAGGCCAGATTAAGCTACTTTCTTTTCTTGACGCTTACGGCGTGTGGCAGGGAAATGTGAAGAGAAACGAAAGACCTAAAGAACTGCATGGACACCTATGCTTCCAGCCTACGGATAGCAGTGACAACAGTAAGTGTGATCCAACAGCTGGACCAAATCTTTCACTTAATGAATGAAATGGACGAAACTTAAGTTCATCCTAGGTCGACTGGTGCGAAGTCGTTGAGTTCTGTCACATGGTCACATGGATCGTCAGTTTGTAAACTATACACTACCTGTGAGCTTATGGTCCTTGTTCGTCAGAGGAGGAATTTTTCCATCCCTTGGAGGGAAAACGTTGTTGGCGTAGTCATTGTTGAAGTTTCCAGGTGGAAAGAAGTCCGCCACTACTATCCACATTCCATCCTTAGTCTGGGATCGCCCGATTCCGATTTTCTTGCTGTCTTTCCAGACGACCTGAGTAAAGTGACCTACACGCACAAGACAAACGAAGTTGCTAACCTACGTATCTCGGATTAAACTTATATATATATATATTTAATTTCGCACTTGGAAAACAGAGAATGCAACCAAAAATTCAAACAACCGCAAATAATTACAAAAACTAGAAGCATACTCAAATTATCTCTCCACTGGAGACGTTAAGTTCAATATACGTCCAAAATAATGTTATACATACAGTCCATGACAGACATAAAAAGTCCATTAACAAAAGAATTAGGCTATATACTCATTCCTATCACTATACACCAATTTAAAATCTTAGTGTGATATTACATGAAACTAACATGACTTAGAGAAATTTTAGCATAGCATCATATCTTAGGAATGAATATTCAGTCCATGTTGCCTAAACCTGTATTAAGGACTTCCATACGACTTGGGTAAAGTGACCTACACGCACAAGACAAACGGATTGGCGAACATCTGGTTAAACCTATATATATATATATATATATATATATATATATATACTTCATTTTGCACTTGGAAAACAGAAAATTTCAGCGGAAGGGGGCGGGTCAGCAGGGGATTAAGAATGATCCGGTGCAATTTTCTTTTATCATGCTTGTGGTTGACCTTTGGTCTGTGAGGTCGAACTCCTGAAAATCCAACCCTGCCGTCCGTCCCAACGTTTTTCTGTCTTCCGTCTTCTTTGTACTTCCTGCCATCCGTCGGCAATCTTCCGTCCCTCCTTCCATCCCTCCATACTTACGTCCTTCGTTCTGTCTGTTCGTCCCTTCGTTCTCCGGTCGTTTCCATGGGATCCATCCGTTCATCTAAGCTCTTACCTGTTTTTCCTCGTCCACGGTTAAGGTTGAAGTCGTAGTTTTCTATTTCACTGTACCATTGTTCAGCAATCTGGGCGCCTAACAAATAATTTAATACCAATTATTAGGCCTACTAATAGATTCATGTGATCAAGTTATTGCAGCATATGAGTAATGCGTCGCTGTTTCATCTGAAATGTACAATTCGTTAATAAGAATACAGTTTTGTTAGATATCTGTTCTCTTGCCAGATATTACTCTCGCGTGTTAGATATCTTCTCTCGCATTACAGATCTGATATCATGTTGTATAACGGATTTCTATATTTAGATACTTGCTTTCGTGTTAGATGATTGCTGTTTTTCTTGTCAGATATGTTTTCTCCTGTTAGATATGTATGCATGGACAACCACACGGACGTGACGCAGAGCTCGTGAATAAGCTCGTACCCTGCGTTTAGCTTTTAAGTAGCGATGTAGAAATGTCGAGTTTACGATCCGATCACGATTAGGCCTCCCTGGTCAGGGCTGTTAGATAGCCAGTCATGTTTTAGCGCGTTTGTGTTGTTCTTAAAAGGCGTTATATAAATTGCCAGATACATACATACATACCTTCATACATATCAGCTTTATCTTTTTAGCTAACTGTTCTGGCGTTAGGTATCTGTTCCACGGTTGGTCGCTCATCCAAATACTAACCGGGTTCGACTTTGCCTCACTTCGTTGTGCCTGTCAGAGCGGCATCGATAGTAAAGAACTCCCGGACTGTTTTTGCCCTTATGCACCATCGTTTGATGGTGTAACACTCCCTAGCTTATATTTCCACAGATACTTTCCCTCAGACCATCCATAATGCCACGGGGGCAATACGGTCCTCTAATTGCCTTACTGTGGAAGTGGCAAGAGTTAAATTATTCTTGATTAGAGAGCCTTTGCGGTGGTTGAGCCAAATTTCAGGAATGCACTTCCTGGCTCTGCTTTATTGAGTCTTACCAGCACTTTTTACCTCATCGTAACTCGCATCTGTTTCCCCAATGCTTATTCTTCTTAAACTGCCTCTCTGTCTTGTTGGACAGGCCGTAATGTTGTGCCATTGGTTGATACTTTGTGTATTATTATTTGTGTATTATTGTGTATTAATTATTACTATTATTTGTGTATTATTGTGTATCATTATTATTAATGCGGTGCTAAATAAGTTCAAACATAATAATAACAATAATAATAATAATATGCAGAATAATATGTAGAATAATAGATTCCTGTTTTGGCTGATTAATCAACTGTTTCTGCTCACCTGTAACTCCATCGTCACTGCTGCTCCATTGACTCGCTATATTCTCTCCCATTTCCTCGCCCTGGAATCTGGCGTTTGGATTGTGGCCAAAGATATTTTCTCGGGCCAGATGATCGGCCCAGCGCTTGGCTACCTGTTCGATTTCGTCTTCGTAGGACAGTGGTTCCACCTGATGAATGGAGCGATATTTGTTTATTGCACCCAGACAGTCTTTAGCGAATTGCCTCTCTGCCGACATCATTTCTCTCGGTCTCAATGTACCGTTGCACACAGATCGGTATTTTCACCTACCATCATGCGGCAAGAAAACCTTGTAATTTCATGTTATTCCGTCCATTTTGTTGGTTTTATGTAGTGCTGAGATATGATGTAATACAATATAATACAACTATAATTTAATAATGCCCTCCTTACAAAGCTCAGCATCTGACCCGAGACTACTTCATCGGAATACGTATCCCGAGCTCTTTATTTCACAACCGGCGTTAAATGGCGACATCTCGCGGCGACATCCACCTTCCAATAACCAAAACTAGATTATACGGTTCGTCTAGTTTCGCATCTGGAATAACCTACTGTCCCAGCTGCATCTGTAGCCACCCGTCGTCAATCGATCACTTCAGGAAAGTTTAGAAATGTTCCCTCAGGCATATCCAGGTAACTGAGCGAGTCCGTAACGGCCCAAGCTGTAAGCGACGTGAAATTAATATGCCTATATAATTACTACAGTATAACAATAATAATAGTAATAACAGCAACAATAATAACAATAATAATATAGATACATCTACATACATGCATACTTTCATGCATATACATAATGAAAACGATACATGTATACGAGAATAATATCATACATAGACTGATAAGCCTTGAAGTTGGGCGCGCGTAGGAAGTTGCTGTGCGTCTTACCTCGGTTTCAGGCGGCGAGTCAGCGGAAGAGACTTGACTCGATCTACGATTCGATTGAACCCCGTCACTGTATTTTATACAGACCAACAACAACGACGACGAAAACAACAACAGCCACGAACCACAAACGACAACTCTGATTGATCGACGCTTCTAAACAGAACTATCTCGGTCGGCGTCTTTCGGCGTACTTTGTCCTCTCTCTCTCTCTCTCTCTCTCTCTCTCTCTCTCTCTCTCTCTCTCTCTCTCTCTCTCTCTCTCTCTCTTTCTCTCTCTCTCTCTCGCTCTCCTCTCTCTCGCTCTCTCTCTCTCTTTCTCCCTCTCCCTCTCTCCCTCTCTCTCTCTCTTTTCACTGTTTTCTTTCTTTCTATCCGACTATCTATCTCTCTATCTCTCTCCCTCTCACTGTATCCCTCTCAGTCTTTCTCTTCCTTTTTCTCTCTCTCTCTTCCTCTCTCTCTCTTCTTCTTCTTCTTTCTCTCTCTCTCCGCTCCAATTCCAATCACCCCCACCCGTAGCTGCCACGTTGTCTCTTCGTCTGACTTTTGGATCTTGACCTGGAACCGAACCCCCTTTGTCTATTGATTTTGGTTTGACTGAGCGCCTGCGAATAAGCTGGTCTCCGCGACGTGGCTTTCGTTGGGCTCTGTAGAAATCTCGGAATTACGATTACGATTACGATCTTTCTTTCTCTCTGTGTCCCTCTAACTTCCTCTCTCGCTATCCATTTTGCTACTTTAAGAGTTTGACATGTTCCTCTGCCTTTGATGTTAGGCTGTTTCTACTTAATACTTTGCCACCACAAGCCTCCATAAACTGATATTTATAACCAGCTCGACCATGTATGGGCACGTGCCTTGTGTTTATAAGATGAAGGTCGAAGTCGTAAAGGTCTACTTAGGCTGATTGAAGTAATGTAATACAGCATCGACCTAACTTCAAACAACGTAATACGACGTAATGTAATGTATGAAAATTTAATCAAATGCATCTTTCATTCTTTGCTTGCTGTGATGTTTGTCTAAAGACAGAAACGATTGACTGATCTAATAAACAATGCTATCATCACAATTGTAGTCATCATCATCGTCCTCGTCATAAACGCATCTCGTGGTAATTTCAATCGCTTTCGTTGTTGTTGAAGTAAGTTTTGTTTTGTTGCTGTAGCTACTCATTATCGTACCTTTCCGGTAGCGCCTGTGCCAGATGACATATTGATACTATCAGATGACATATTGATCCTATAAGATGACATATTGATCCTATTAGATGACATATTGATCCTATCGGATGACATGTTGATCCTATAAGATGACATATTGGTCCTATCAGATGACATATTGAGCCTGTCAGATGACATGCTGATCCTACTAGATGAAATATTGATCCTATCAGATAACACCTATCATGTGACATACTGATCCTATGAGTTGACATATTGATCCTATCAGATAACATATTGATCCTACCAGATGACACCTATCAGGTGACATATTGTAGTTGTTGAAATCGTACTTGTAGTTGCATTTTAATAGTGGTAGTGTTAACCTTATTGTTGTCAATGATGATTATTGATGGTGATATGATGAAAAGTAATAAGTAACATTTGTTTGCATCTGACAAGCGCACACATACATGACGATGAAATGAAAATGATGATTGATAAGATAACGATGATGATTATGGTAATGATGATGATGATAATTATGATGGTTATTTTGATAGTTAACAGTAACGACGACAACCAGGATGACGATGATGTTAATGATGATGATAATCATCATCGTAACGTCAGCAAACGGCGATGTTGTATGTGTGCATGTATGCAATGCACGTAGTAATAGACCGCGAATAAGAATGCTTATTACTGCTCTTGAGGGGACCATGACTCCTGCGAAACTTACTGCTAAATAACGGCGTCTTAATTAATAGCAACTGGAGTCACAGCAGCTGAGTCAGAGACATCAAAAAGCGAAGTAATTGAACATGAAAGTTAGGACTCAATGACCCCCTAGAGTTAAACAACGGTCAACCGGAACTGAATGTACAGAACGATCAGGTCAGTGTCCGCTGATCTTGTGTATCGTATAATATTTCTATGAATCCATGTCTACATAGTTTGTAGAATTCTATGACTCCATAAATATTAATAAGAAATTAATGTGTCAGATGTCAAATGCGAATCAGAAGTAAATCTGTCTCTGTCTGTCTGTCTTTCTGCATGTATGTATGTATGCATAAATGTAGGTATGTATATCATGCATGTATGTATGTAGGAATGCAAGCAAGTAAGAATGTATGGGTATGCATGTAGGTATGTATGTTTGTGGGTAGGTAAGTTTTGTATGAATGTATGTATGCATGGATGTATGTCGATCGATAACCCTCTCCCAAGAGCAACACTTCTTCATTAACCTTTTTTATTAAGCTTCAGAAGTTCCTACCCTAACCTGCAACATAATACTGTTCGAAACCTCACTGACATTCTTCGGCGGAGGGGCGAGGAGACTGTTGTTCCCAAAACTTGGCGGACTGTCACTACGGAATTTAGGCAAACGTTGTATTCTAATAAGCTTTGTGTTTTTTTAATTTTGGGCTATAAGCTACACGTGCTGCTAAAAGTTATTTATTTATTTTTAAAAGCACTTATTAAGCTCACAATGTCAGTAAATCTGATTCTGAGGAGCGGATGTATGTTCCGTTGGGGTCAAGCTGGAGTCATGCAAAGGCAGAGTGAGTCTTGTTCACAAATTGTGAGTCTTGACAAGTGATTTGAATGATGATAGTGAGTTGGCAATTCGGGTCTTTGTGGTATAAAATTCCAAATGCGAAAAGCGCAGGAGCTGAAGATGCGCGAACATACCCTTGTCCTGAACCTAGATTTTTTAAACAAACCAGTATCAAAAGAAGGCAGCAGCCAGCTTATCGGGTCTACAAACACGACAATGGATTTCACAGGTAGGGTTTCCTCAATCTACATTAAGATTTTGCGAACGCTCTCTCGTCTGTATGTTTTTCGTAGCTTGTCCAAAACAGGGCTTTCACTTTCTTGTGTCCACTGTTAGGCTATGCTAAACAGATGGTCCAGCAAACTGCGAAACTGCGTGAACCATATCGTCTAGTTCTGATTTTTAAAATGTGGACACCGTCGGAGTTGATTAGCTCAAATGACGCCGTTTGGGAGAAACATCTCTTCCGTCAATCTCACGGATACGAGAAACCATTCACGCTAGGCCTATATCGTCTACTTCGGTTATTATTTAAATAAAATTATTATTATTATTTTATAAATCTCAAAAAGCCTTAATTGTGGCTTGTTCGCCACAATAATTACCTTACAAGATTTAATTTGACGCGGAATAATAAGCAAAAAGGTTTCGTCTTTTCTATCTTATTAGTTTTAAAGCTTTTGGTGATATTTATTAATTCACAATCTCCCGCGTAAATGAACTTAACTTCCATCGGAGGGTCTACAGAGCGAAAACAAAGCACTTAAAACCCAATGCAGTTTTGTGAGTCTGGTCGCAATATGATGCTCAAGCACGTACAGTGTAGCAGATGTTTGTCAAATGAATCCTATTTGTAGGCCTTAGTCGTTGCAAGTAAACAAAGCAAACTATAGTTTGTCAAAGTTGTCATTGGTAGGCCTACAAATTCAAAAACAAACCGGAGGCTAACTTGCTTTTCTAGTGGGGACCTGAGCCGGAAATGTGGGGGTTTTATCCAATTTAGCCGGGCCCTGTGACGAATTCGTTCACAAATAACGAACAATTACACCGAGTTTCTATTTTCCAAGGTTCTATTAACAATGTCTATTTACAATCTGTTATTTACATACTCTTCCTTGGTCATAATTACCAGCGACTGTCATACAGTCCCACACAGAAAAGACATCTAAACAAACCCTCACAAAACCCATAGCACAGACATATGGAGAGAGTAGAAGATTCTGGCATCCCACCAACTTCCGGCGTCATCTCCGCTCCGTTCGTCTACTCCACCAGCGGAAAAGCCAATCCAAAAGGGACCTGACTGGCTGAGGATTCCATCTGTAGCCGCCACAGTTGAAGACAAGTTCGGCAATGTTTCTGTTACTTGTCAACCAGTTTGAGATTTCCTCGTGCGTTCTCCACTCTCCGGTTCGCAGCTGGTACAGCTCCAGTACCTCCAGTACTCGGAAAGACGAAGGTACGGGGAAGTTGAACGCTTCTTCAGCTTCCTCCAATTCAGTCACGACCTCGTCTCTCCGGTCCGTCCGGTCAAAACCGCCTTCGAAATCCCCGAATACTTCATCAGCTAGATGTCACCCAGCGACCGACTTCAGACCCTCGATACAGCCAGCCTCCTTCCTTTCCGTGCAAAACAGCCAATCCTGCCTTCCAACCCACGCGTGAGGCACACCAGGGTAAAGGCCCTTGAAATCTATGAAATCTATGGTATTTTGCGACAAACTCCTTTTGTTTGTCTTGGCTGGCGCCGCTTACTCACTCACCCACCAACCCACTCAATTATTCACTCACTGCGTTTATTCATTCATTTACTTTTATTACTAATACGATTGATTGACTGATTCATATAATTCAGAACCGACCTTGACCTTGCAATTCAGTGCATCCAGTTGCCCTTTTCCCTGCCGGGCATTTCTCTCTCCTCCTATCGGAAGCTTCCTATTCAACCTTCCCAGGTTGCTTTATCAAACTCGACACATGACACGGTTGACAGCCTCTGCTATCGAACCGACCAACACGTCTACACGCATAGTGGGCTGCGTATGTATGTTATGTATGTATGTATACGTTTGTATAAGTAAAAATATACAACTGTTATATACAGACAGTCTGATCGAGATAACCTATAATATGTGTGAAATAAATGTGCCAGTCATATATGTTTACATGTGCATATATGAAATTTGTGTATACACTGTGTCCGGAAAAATTCCAAGGCTTAACGGTAAATATGAAAATAATTAGTAAACATTAATCGATTTTTAAAATTCCAAAAACAGTTTAATCCTGAAATATTATTTGCACTATAATTGTTGTTTTGGCGTAAAAATTTTATAACAATTTTGTCTTCCTCGCTGAACGCCATTTTTCTAGCAACTTTCTTTACAAAATATAAAATTCAAATACGTCACTGTGACGTAATTTTAAACGGGGGCCGTTAATAAATTACAAAGAATTTTGTTGGTAATTATATATTTCAGGATTAAACTGTTTTGGGAATTTTAAAAATCGATTAATGTTTACTAATTATTTTCATATTTACCGTAAAGCCTTGGAATTTTTCCGGACACAGTGTATATGTATACCAATGTACTGGGTATGTTTCCCCTGTCAGTTGAATGCATTGGGATGAGGGTGTTTTATTGTCCCATCGATCGACCCACCAACCAGCTGCAGCAGCCGCAGATCAAGTGGCTCCATCTGGGACCTCTTTTCCACTCATCCGGCCGTTGCATATACAGCCGAAGGGGTACATGATCGTAAGAGTCAAACCATTGAAAAGTAATAGCAGGTCAGACACATGTTCCCTTTGAAATCAGTTCAGCAGCGACATCGATTTTTCTTTTCCAGGTAGATTAAACAGACCGTTCACCAACAGTCATTGAGGCCAGGCAAGTCAATAAATCATCAATAAATCAGTCAGTTAGCAATTATTAACGTCGACTGTCGATACCAATTACTGAACGAATGACGGACAGACGGACACACCAACAAACGGACGAACCAACGGATGGACCAGCGGAGCAACAGATGGACAGACCAAAGGATAATCGTAATCTAAAACTTATAAAGCGCCACTTCAAGATAAAACTCATCAGAGGCGCTCCCGGCCCAATTTCCCATGACTAATGGGGAATAAAGGACAGATGAACCAACGATGGACCAATAAGCGGAAGAAAGAGACCCATAAACGGACCTGTCGAATGGATAGTGATCGAATAAAATGTACATTTGCAAGTGACGGAATTGAGTGATGAGCACTCATCTCTTTACGAAATCCGACCATAAAAGGCTGTCTTTCCGCTTGTCTCTGTGTGTTTCAGCGTGTCCCTGTCTTTGTCTCGTTGTCAGTCTCTGTATCCGTCTGTCCAGCATCGTTAGGTTTTTGTCGTTCGGATCGACCATCGTCTACGGTCGGTAACCATCAGGCTGTGTGAAACCGATACAGAAATCCATTCATGAGGAGACCATAGAATCAAGAGAGGATCACAAGGGACGACCGTATAAACAGGAGGTGCAGGTCAGAGGCAACCACTAAAGAATATAGCACCAAGTGACATCTACGAAATCAAAAGCCACCAGAATATACTTGTGACTGCTGTAGGGAGCTAAAAAGGTTCAGAAGAAATGCTATAAAACCATAATAATTTCTTTATTTCATTCATTTAAAGCACTTGTAACGCATGCAATGTCAGTACACCTGAATCTGAGGCATGGAACACTTAAGTTACCATACCTACATGATCCTAATATAGTCCTCACTACCCATTTGTAACTTATATCTAATTAAGATACCCTTCCCTGACATTTTCTTAGTAATCTTTATTATCATCACCACCACCACCACCACCATCATCATGGCTATTATCATAATAGGTTGCCATCATAATCATCAACATGATCAAGTTAATCAGCATCATCGCCACCAATGTCATCATCATCGTCATGATCACTCCCACCACCACAAAAACTTTACACAATAAATAGCTATACCATACATAGTCATCATAAAGCCATCATAATTAACACCGGTAAGCCATCATCATTAACACCAGTAAGCCATCATCATTAACACCAGTAAGCCATCATCATTAACACCAGTAAGCCATCACCATTAACACCAGTAAGCCATCATCATTAACACCAGTAAGCCATCATCATTAACACCAGTAAGCCATCATCATTAACACCAGTAAGCCATCATCATTAACACCAGTAAGCCATCATCATTAACACCAGTAAGCCATCATCATTAACACCAGTAAACTGCCACTAAACAGAAATAAACAACCTGATGTAGTTCGCTCTAAAATTATGCTAGCATCAAAATCCTGTCACAAAAGTAATACTTTAAGCAAATGATCAAATTGCTATAACAAACAGCCTCCAATTCACACTATTTGAGCAAGTTACAAATGTTCGTAATAATAACAGCACCGCAACAATTATAGCATAAAAATACCACAAGTTCTGTCTATAGTAATAAAAATTTAATGTCATGGCATATAATCAAAAACATCCCCCCCCCAAAGTACTTGTGATCTCAAAAACAAAAAACCAGAGTCATGATAAACAGCACAAATGAACTCCATTCAGGCTTCCATCCAGTTACAGCAATCCAGCTAGCAAGCCAGTCAATCATCAAGCCATCCATCCAGCTAGTCAATCATCCAGGCAGCTATAGCCAGCCAGCCACCCAGTCGGCCACTGGGTCGTCCATAAAGGACGTCTGCAGAGGGTGAGGGAGCAGTCACTCAAGTGCGGACAAGGGGAAGCGGTGATGCCCAAAATGGACGTCTGAATCTAACTTTGGTACATATAGTCATTTCAGTATATAGCCTGTGCCTTAAGCACCAACTTCAGTCAGACAACTGACAGTCTGTACTGCGTTGGATCTTATTAGATGCCCTTTGCAGGATGCAACAGAGGCGAAGTCTACCCCATTACACAGCCACAGTTAGCCCCGCAAAATCAACATGGTAGCCTAATCTAGGACTCAGCTGAAAAGAGGACGTCTGCAAAAAGGGAAAGAGGTAGGGTAATACTAAATGCAAACAAAGGGAAGGGGGTCCAAATTAGGTATTTTTATGGACATCCTTTGTGATCGAAACCAACTGAGCCCGTCAGCCATCCAGCAACCCACTCACTCGGCCGGTCCACCTGCCCCAGTCATTCCAGCCACAGGGATTGATATAAAACATTTATTCCAGTGATACAAAAGCAAACGGTTCATCCTCTATGGAATGTTTAGTCACTAGTTCTTATTACACTCTTATGTTCAAGTTACAATAACCTACAGAGATAAATATAGACGCATGAGCAACTGCTTCGTTTAAGTTATTTCCAGGCACATAATTTTAAACTTTCTGGTATCTTGTAATCGTAATCATTAACTCGGCCTCGCTCCAGCACATAAAACATGTAGTCACAACAAAACTTGTTCACAAATGATAAAATCTTTTAGACAAAAACTGAATCCTGGAAAGATCTGGATCTACTTCCATGCAGCACAGACCCTAATTTAACCTCAGATCATAACAAGATAAAAAACATTTAGAACAGCTGTAAAAAGCAAAACTTAATTTAAACCAAATTTTCAACAAGTATAACTTCAAGAAAACTTATCCAACAACAAAAACAACAATTACAAATTCTGATATCACAGGATCAGTTAAAAAAGCACCAGTTTGACAGTCATGATTCGGAAAATGGCAAAGGATCAAAACCGGGAATAACAGCATCACCAAGAGAAAGGCGTGCATCAGCAGAAGTACTGACATGTCGAAGTAAAATGCCAAATGTACTCTGAAACATACAAAAATGCAAATAATCAAGACGTGCCATCTTACATAACCACACGTCCTTATTTTACTTTCAGCATGTGCAATCAAGTTTTTGTAAATAAATTGTTCAAACCAAATAATAAAGGATTAAGTAACGGGCATTATCAAGTTTCAGCTGTAGTACACTGCAACATTTTACACCAGTGGTGAACTGCATGGGGTTAGCTTTAGGGGCGGCTCATCCTTTCAGTTTGTTAGATAATATTTAATTGATATAACACATATAAAAAGGAACACAGAACATTTGTCATGTGGTCTAAAGATTAAGTCTACCAGTAACTTACTTCAAGAATAGACCAGATAACATACTGCCCAGCCTCACACAGCCTTTCACTTAGAACCTTGCATCAATCAGGTCTTGGCTCTACACTCACCTTTTCCAATTTGCTCACGGGCATTTTAGTTTCACGGCCCTTACATGGGGCTATCATGGACTCATCCATTGTAGCCTGGCTTCTATGACCATTCAAATTTAAGATTTGATTACACTGTGTGGATGCAGACCTTGTGTCCCGCTGCCATTGCGATGAGGCTGAGCAGAGGCTCCTTTGTACGTTTGCCTGTCTTCTGGTTGACGCACACCATCTGACATCGGTTACATGGACCTTCACTCTGGAAAGCAGCACTCAAACAGTTACCCTCTGCCAACACACCTCAGTAT
Organism: Norana najaformis; assembly: GCA_964023275.1. Taxonomy (NCBI): domain Eukaryota; kingdom Metazoa; phylum Annelida; class Clitellata; order Crassiclitellata; family Hormogastridae; genus Norana; species Norana najaformis. Next base: position 16,396,087 of record OZ029920.1, on the reverse strand, counting down.
TTGACCAACAGCATTTGAACTACATCATTCGACCAACAAGCTAACCAATCAGTTGGACAATTTGCCAAACATTCAGTCAACTGAAATGCCAGTCAATCAGAGCCAATCAAGAGCCTTGCCACATTACAGCATACATACACAAGAAGTAATAAATTAATAACAATAATAATCAACCTACACTGGTAATTCAATAAAGAAATCAAGATAAAACAAAATCGTCAATGTCAACCATTCATAAATGTTTTGCAATTTCATCAACGTTGACCATAGTACATACTTGATCAATATAAGCCCAAACGATACCTTTCCAGTCTTGTGATCAAAATACCTAAGAATTTAGCTAAGCAAGCATCTTTTGTCTCTTTGTCATTCCTAATGCTAAAGATAATTTTCAAAATCTCTCAATATCTCTAACAAAACTGTCAACCATTAAAACTGGCCTTCGAATTGCTCTGCACCTCAAATTCAGATTTACTGACTTTGCATCTATAATAAGTGCTCTAAATAAATTAAAAAAATAAATCTGAAGATGACACTAAACATCCAGAAACATAGTCCCACTTTATCAAAATATAAGATTTTGCACAAAACAACAATCTGACGAAAAACAGTCTCAGAACTTACAACAAAAACCTGTGATCCAATCCGCACTGAAGTCCACTTTTCCTCCTCAAAAGCTTCACGGGTTTTAACAACAAGGTTCGGTCGAAATCGGTCAAGAAGCTCCTGCATATCTTCACAGGTAACATCAGTACAGTACACGGCCAGAACATATACAAAAAAATTTCTGCTCTAATCCACTCAGCTCCTGAATTCTGAGTTACAACCAGAAGATACCTTAAGCCTCGAAAGCTGTCTCACAACAGCAAAGTATGCATGTCATGCATATAGCTAGACATTTATATAGCACCTCTTAAGAACCTCTAAATGGCGCTGAAGCACAGCCATATAACAGATCTAAAGAGGTTTGCCTTAAGATAAGCTGCAAATATTTCTTGAGCTATCTCCACTGGTTAAGTTGGAATTCTAAGTAGAAAACTCTTCCAAGAAGGTCCAACACACAAGAAACCACAATGTGCTTGGACAGGAAAGCACGGGACCAACAAGTCCCCATAGCATGCAGAGTGCAGTGATCATCGACCTTGAGAAAGAGACGCAAAGCTCCCTTATGTACTCAATTCTAACCACAAAGTACACAAAAACAACAAATTTTGAAGAAAAAAGTTCATTACCAAGACAGCTCTCTTCTTCCTGTACGTCACCATTTTCAACTCGCTTTCTCATCTGTGCAAGAAGCAGCAGCAAACTGGCAGAACCCACCAACAAGAACTGTGCCTCATTGGCCAGTGACAATTTTCCTGGCGTCTTGCACTCTGAGTATACAACCAAAAGCAATTCCAAATGCTCCTTTCATGTACAGAGATTCCCGGATGCCTATGCTGCACAAATTTCTTAGGTCAAAAGTCTTCTTATAGTTAGGCAGACAGCATACGAGGCAATGAAATAAGCACATGCAATTGAAGGATTCTAATCTCAGATACAACAAAAACAAGTTTTAAAATGAATCTATGGTTTGTAAGTTTGAACTAACATGTTTTTACACTTAAGAAATTGGTCTTATAAAAGAAATATCTGTGAATGAGTAAATGAGGACATAACTATTCACAGAACATCACATAAGTAATACATAATACTATATGCTGCAACCAGGCCAAAAACAAGATGTAAACTCGTGAATACATTAGAAAATCTCTCTGTGATCTTATTCGGCCTCCACACTCTAGCACCTCATCCCGTCCTCTACGTTCTCTAGATCGTCTGGATCTATTTGTTCCTAGTGTTAAGTCCTCACTTGAGCAGCAGAGGGCTTTTCCTGTTGTTGGCCCATCTCTATGGAATAAACTTCCCCTATCGCTTTGTGCAATAGTCACTTTGGTGATAGAGCTCAGACAGCTCGTCGTTTAAAGACGTTCTTATTTCCCAGGGGGTTCTCATGCTGGAAGCGCCTCTGAGCAGTTTGTTCTGTAAGAAGTGCTATATAAGTTATCAAATACAATACAATACAATTACCAGATTTGTTGCGGCTCATGGTTCGCTCGTCATTCACGTTTTGCCGAACTAATCTTAAACCGGGTTTGTTGAGAACAGATTTTAGCCAGGTGGCTGCTTCTTCGCCACAGTCACTTCCAAGAACTCTGAACAAAACAAAACTCAACAAAATTATCTCTGCTGATCACCTGTTAGATCCAAATAAATCTTTAGATTGAACTGAACGACTTTACCTGCACTGATAGATTAGGAAATTAAATTAGTTATTAGAGATGATTTCATGTGATTTCACTTTAATATTAATTTATAACCATGAAAACAGTCAGGCAAGTTGCTGGCGTTAACAACATAATTTATTTTGCTTCACAGGCCATTGACATAAATCGTATCTCTTCTTATGGATACCGCTAGCAGAAAGGGAAGGGAGTGTGAAGTGCAGGAAGCTTAACTGGGCTGCAGTGGTGTCATATAAATTACAGAAAGTGAAATAAAGTTTTATTTTTTCAGAGAATTTACATCATCTAGATTTCAAGAAACACTGTACCTACTCAGAACTGCTTTCAAACAAACCATGGTAAAAGAAAACAGTTCTCAAGAATCGATGAAAGCAGTATATAGTAAACTTATTCAAAGCACACATATCTGGAGGAAGGCCATTATTCCAAGTAGATGGCTTACAACTGAAAAGGTGATGCTCCTTTCTCAAAGAGCAAAGGGTACAATGCCCTGCATCATGTAGCAAAGAGATCTGACTTACCAAAGACGAAGTTCCTGCAAGCATGCAGCAGCAATACAAGGCTGAAATTGCCAGACCCAAAGCAAAACCTGAAATTCACTGCTCTTTGGGACAGGCACCCAGCAAAGTACATTACGCATATAAGCAGAAACTCACTCACAAAATCACCCAGAATGTTGCTAAACCTAACCTTCTCCGTCTTCAGATTAATGCATTGAACTGAACAATGTACATCATCCACGTAGGTCGTACCTGTCTCCACAGACTTTTCCATGGCACATTTGGGCATTTCCAGTTTCTGATGACGTACAACGAACAGGAACACTCAGACTCGGAAAGCCTATAACACACAGTGTCCTATTTCTCAAGGATGTAAAAATTTATAGGTGAACTATATACATTTACAAATGTATACATAACTTTCCTAACAATTTAATCTGATCACTTCTATAATGTCATAATAATTATCACAATGCACAAGGCATCAGTCAATGATCACTTAAAGTGAAATTGCAGTCATAAATCATAATCAGTTGGAGAAGATAAAAGCCACTATGAGATGCTGTAATGTGTGCACTGCAAGCTTTGTATGTTCAGATGAAAGCAGCTTTACTTAATGTTGCTCTCAGTCTGCCAATCAAATGAGAAAATCCCTCGACAATCTTTAGCAAAGGTAGATTGCGAGAAGTAATTCCCATTACTAAATCCTCGAAATAGTAAACTGCCACTGACTTTGCCCTCTGAATAAGTTAAACAGGACTGGAAAAATGTAGAAATTTACCAGGATAGGAGAGCATAAGACAGTCATTTTCTTCATCAACAGATGGCAGTATACAACACATACGAGGCTCCCTCTTCTGACTAATACAGACACGGTAGTCATTGATAATCATCCATTCTCGATCATTTTCTAGACCCCTTGGCCCAATAATTCTCTGGCAAACCTATAAATCAAACGCATAACTGTAACTGATCGAAAGCAGGTACAACTAAACCAAACTAATCTTCAGAATCAGTTTAACATTCAAGGACACAGATTAGTACTGGTACAATGGTTAAGATAAAAAAGTGAATTTAAACACTAGCCAAAGTATGAATTTATTTTATTAAATGTCACTTCCTCTAGTGAAGTTGGTTAATCAACTTGCAAAAAACCTTTTAGCAATCTTTTTTGGTATACGAAAACTTAAAACCATTAAAAATCTTCAGTGCAATTGCTTTTCCTGGCACTTTCATCACCCCAGATATCAGACAGGACAAAGCCATTCCAGATCAAACTCTCTCTAACTTAATTTTTCCTTGCCATGGGATATGTTCCTTATAGTTTAATAATAATGATACTATAATTGATATCTAAAACAACAATAAGTAATAATATGTATACCAAAAGTCTTACTGCCTTAGTTAATCGTCAAACTTACCACAGAAGCACCGCAGGACTTCACTGGATAAATTCTTATTCCAATCAGACGAATTGGTTCATCATTTTCACTGCTAAAACAAAATCTGAGCATTAAATTTATACATTTAACACTTTTTACAAATATACCCATTACTCTCTTGAGTATGAGTAACCAATAATGAAAACGTGTAAAAATTCCAGATTAAATAGAACATAGTAAAGCTGCAGTTGCAGAGTTTATTTAAAATATGTAAATAAAAATAGGTAAATAAAAAATATGGCAGTGTCAAATTGTAAGTAAGGGCAAAGTATAAATAATTCATAAAAAGGGCAAATTATAAAGATATGTAATTAAAACAGTGAAAAAAATTTACGAGGCAACTTAATACATACCCATGATTCAGTGCTAATGAATAGTCGGGAATTTCCACACTCCCAGAAACTTCTAGCAAACGGGTTTCAGCTGGTTCTTTTTCGACAACGTCGAAGCATTTGTCTGGCTGGACATGAAGGAAACACTCGCGTATAAAATGGAGGAATGTTTCAGCATCATTGAATGTGGAACAGTAACCAAAAGAGATGCGAATGGATCCGGTTGGTCGACCATCGATCAGATCTACATCATCACCACAAACATGCCCAGCCTGCACAAAAACCGATCACTTACAATCAAGTTATTGGTGGGCCTTCAAAAATTGTACAACAAATAAATTTTACAGGACAATACATATCAGCATTTTGAAAACCTTTCAAAAACATGTTACCAAGAAATAAATTTATACATTACATTTTGGAAATTAGTTTTTTATTAAAATTCTGTGAAATTTTATAAAACGACTTTGAGCAAAACTTCAAATCCTGAAGTTTAAACAATACAATGAGACAATGCTTTGAAATCTGTCCATCAGTGCCCTCCTACTCTCAAAACCATATCATTGCCCTTAACATAACAGTTATTCAAAGGCTTGGGTCAGCCACACTGAGAGGCATAAAGTGATTTCCATAACTTCACAAGCTAAAATAATTTCATAGTACAGTACAAGTGTACTATGAAACCTGGCCTTCCAACAGAAACTTTGTCAAGAATGCCACTTAGTTTGAAGTCTAACAAATTCACCTTCAAATTATCTTCCACTTGATCAGCAGGCATCATCAAATGCTGCTGACAGGCCCCCATGTTACAGAAGCATCCTGTACGAAAGTGAATGTTGTACAACTCAGACAGTTTCTCCACCTTAAATGCAAACGAAAAGTAATGACCACACAAGTAATTAGCATTTACACATGCACTAAGTATGGTGTCACATATCTGCAAATTAAGGAGCCTTTATGTCCAGAAAATCAATGTATATAAAGATCCAGGTAAGATAAGGCAAGTTAATGCATAGTAGCAACTGCACTGGCTACTATTACCTACTATGCAAACGTGCTTCAAGTTTACGATCTTAATGCTTATGCGTAGTAGTCTTACAGACTGTGCTCAGCTTATCTCAAGCATCTATGCGTCTTGGTTTTCATCAGCGCATGGCTGCAGATTTCTTCACTCAGCTGCGGAAGGCGACCTGATTGTCCAGCCAGCCAGAACTTCCAGTCACCACAGAAGTGTCCCTGATGAATTATTCTTGAAGTGGTGCTTTATAAATGTCAAATTACAATTAAAATGACAATAGAAGTTTCGATGTGGTCAGGCCATCTTTCGGTAATAAGTTGCCAATCAACCTAAAGCATGAGTTCCTTGGCCATTCTCTACCTCCTTTCCTCAAGTGGTTAAAAACTAAGCTGTTCAATCGTGGTCTTGCCTTGTCAGGTTGGAAGCACCTCTGATGAGTTTCTCACGAAGAGGTGCTAAATAAATTTTTGATTATGTACAATTAAAAAACAATCTTTACCTGAGCAAAGCCAATAAAACTGCCATCTGAATTGAGCAGATTGAAGTTGACAATTGGTCCCTGATCGACTTCAGACGTAAAGGTTGTGCCATGATACATTGTCACCAGAGACCTGCCATTTCGGTGGTGCATTGCCAACAGCTGGTCATGAACATATTTTGCCAAGGCAAATGCATGCAGAGAGATATCATTCACTGATCCTATAAAGAGAAGAGACATCAACTCAGATCTCAATTAAAAAACTGCAAACATCTACTTAAAAATTAAAAAAATTAGCAGCTACCTCAGCATAGTGATTTTTAAGTTAAGTGCACTAATTAACTTAATTAACTTAAGTGCATTAATTAATTTATCTTCATAGTTTATCTGATTCATTTAGACAGTGGAGCAGGAAATGATATCAAAGCAAATGATATCAAAGCAAAGGACACCAGAAGCAAAACTAGAAAGATATACTATAATTTATTTACGTATTTAAAAAAATATAGTTTAGCTGTAAATCAGACCAATTACAAATAGAGAGCAAGTTAGGTAAACAAATCTTGCCCTACCTGTCACCTGAAGAAGAGAATCAAAACCATGCTTCACAGCCAGTATTTCAAGAAATGGCAAAGTACCATCTTCAAATCTGCCAACATAATTTACAAATTTACCAAAACCCAGACTTAGCGATACTATAGATATAGTTATTTCCTCTATTAAAAAGTAACAAAGCACAGACGACACGGCATCAATCAATACACTGAAACAACTGTACACTAAAATCTTTCCCAAGGTCTCCAGTGACTGTCCAATGAATCTCCAACCTGCAATTCTGCTCGACATGGTGAACAGTTGATCCACCAAACACAAAATACAGCACAAACTCTAAGCATAGTTCTGAGGTCAAAGGTTCATTTGGAAGTGTCGCAAACACGACCACAGCAATCCAACGACAAAACACCTTCTTTAATTTCCTAACTCGCATTCATATTCATTTACAAACCACAACAGACTGAAGGGTTGAGTGAGCGCCAAGTAGCACGATATTACCTACATCATCACCTACCCAAGTACTAATCGGGCTCGATTTTGCTACACTTCACTGTGCCTGCCGCTGTCATATCAACAAAACCCAAGCCACTTAAATATGTAAATGAACAATCAGCTAAATCTGCATCTTAGGACTAAATATTTGAGCGGTTTCTTACCTCTGACTGAGGTCCTTGCGTTTCACATGAAAATCCTCAGTAGCTAAGGAAGCTTCCACTGTTCCGCCACCAAAATAAGTTTTTCTAAGTTGAACTCCACTAGACTTCTTTACTAAAAGTGCACCTAAATGGCAATCATTTACAAAAGTCATAAACACAGATAAGGCAAAGTTTGGAAAGGTAAGATCATCTCACATTTAACAAATGCCTTTAAAAACATAATGTCTGAAGGTGCCAACTGTGGTTGGTGGCATCTTCAGCATGAGAGTGAACACAATACCTTTGATTGCTCCACTGCACTTGTAATTGCAACTGACAACTTCTATAGCACCATTGCCTAATGCAAAAGGCATCAACCGATGCACCAAATCAAGCCACAGGTCAATATCCAGAAAGTCAGTCCAAAGAAAAACAGAGAGGAAGACTATGGGGGTAAGCCAACTAAAAAGGTAAGTCTCAAGTTCAGAAAGAAATGACACAAGATTCAAGAAAAGAGTTCCAAAATTTTGGTCCATCAACCTAAAAAGCTTGATCACCAAGAAGAGTTCTAGTTTTTGGCAGGAACAGAGAAAGACAATCAGATGACTGGTTTGAGTAATGCAGTAAGAACTGTCTGCTGCGTGACTGAAGTAGGTGTTCAAAGCATTAGGGTGAGCACTCCCCCTATTTGCAGACATCCTTAATGGACAACCCCATGCATTTAGCTACTACCTTGCAATTCCAGTGCTGGCTCTACAAACAGAATGTTCACTTGCTTTGGCAAACATATAAAAGATTAAAATAACAGAATAGCCATAAGTACCTAGACCAGTGGGATAACCGAATATTTTGTAAAACGACAGGACCACAAAGTCAGGCTGACACTGTGTCAGGTCAATCATCGAAGTTGTCAGAAAACTTGCAGCATCTAGCAGAACATACCAATTTCCACAACGACCAGCAAACATTGACTGCCCTTGGATCTTTTCGACCCAAGACAAAGGATATCTCTGGCCAGAGAAATTGCTCTGTGCAGGAAATGCAAAGAGATTGTTTGATAAAACATTCCTTCTGGTGGTGCTGCTTGAAGGATGTTTGTCTGGAACATTCTGCTCAGATGACTCAAACGCACGGACCTCACTGGCAGTAACACACTGGAACGAAACGTTTCGGGACTTCAGTATTTCACGAATACCGATGACTGATGTGTGATTGTCGGCAAGATAAGCAAACAGCGGTTCCCCTGAGCATGGATTTGGATGCTTGCTGTCCGAGGTGTAACCATTCTGTTTTTCACAAGATCCGCCCTCAAAGTCAAAACTTTCTCCCACGATTTTGAGGGCTGCAGTGCAGTTGCTTGTGAAGATGACAGCATATTCACAAGGTGAAACGTTGAAATGATGCAGCACTCTGGACAGAAGAAAACAGCAACATTTACTGAATGCTTTTTAACAAGTATGCAGTAACCAAAGAACTTTAATAGTTTATGGTACATGGAAAATAAGTATCTTTGGCTTTAGTCTTTTGTCTACCCAGAGCTGGTGATGAGTTTGCCGTTTCTAAAACTGTCAGCCAAATACCAATTCAACTCAATTCAACAATTCACTAGTTCCCATATATCACAATTATGGAAAACAGCAAAATCTGAGTGACTTAACTAAGATAAAGATTCCAGAATTTACAATGTAAGGCACAACTCAGTCACAATTCAAAAAACCTAAAGGAATCCAGCAGCATAATCTGATTCTACTTTACCTTGAACTGGAAGACATCTTCACCTACCTACCCAATATCAACTGGACAAAAAAAACCCTGCTTGCAGAAGTTAACCTAGTCATGTGCCTAGTACTACCCACCAGCCGGGCTACAAACCCAAACTAATTTGCTGCCTACCAGCCATCAAGCTGTTTATGAACAGCCTGCCTAACCAAAAAGCAGCCTGCCTAATTGCCATTCTTTTACCCTACGACAAACCACCTGCCTGCTTACCTTTCTAACTAAATACTTGCATGCATAGCCATGTGAATGATTACTCAAGCATAGAAAAACTTGCAGTAAGCCAAACTACCTGTTTCTTACTTCTTCAACAATTTCACTTGATCGGACGCTACTTGGACAGTGACTGTGTGGATTGCCATAAACTGAGGATGAGAGATCAGCAAAGACACTCGATAGCTGGCATTCGGAATACAAAGTGGCACCAGCATGGTCCAAGTATGTTACTCCTACAACAACACAAGCAAAACTGAAAAAGTACAAGAACATACTCAGTACAGAGATAACCAAAACTTGGGCATCATCATAATTACTGATATTAACATTCCATTGAGAACATAATGGCTGTTGTCTTGTTCTGATTACATAACTTCACCTAATTTTGGTTTCCAGTGGCGCTAGTCTAAACGGCTGTTCACATTACCCTTTGTTACGCTTCTTCAAAACACCAATTGCAATTTCATCCCATTGCCCACTGTTATTTTCCCATCGAATATAAGCCTATGTAAAATCAAATTCGTAAACCGGATGCACGTGGTTTCTTCTGAGTACAGGCTTTCTGGGGCTTAGTAGCAGTTTCTGTTTAAAGATGCTGTGCTACAACGAAGATGATTAGCGTCTCAATCTTCCTTATCCTGGCTGTGGATGTCACCACCCGCGTCGGGCAGTTATTTCTGTGGCTTGTTTTTGAATTGGGCGTCAAACAACGGTGTGACAGAAGTTAATGGATTAGATTATTATGATGTTCGACCAATTTCTTAGATTACCATTCAAGCGTTTAAAATGAATCGATCTAGCGTTTTCTATTCGCTTGTCGTAAGACCAAAATTCTGAAGTGAATTTTGTTTCCATCTTTATTTAGGAAACGGCCTATTTTGAAAGTCACCTTTCCGCAACCATTGGATTGAAAGTCCACACAGTTGCGCTAAGCTTCATGTTCATTCAGATGGACAACATTTGACAATTGATAGCTGGCGACATCTTTTGAATGCGTGATTTATATTAAGTCTTGTTGGCAACGTTATGGTGTTTAATTCTGGTTGTATAGTAATCGTAATCTCGATTATTAGCGCCCAACGAAAGCTAAGTCGCGGAAACCAGCTTATTCACAAGCGCTCAGTCAAAACAAAATCGGTAGGCAAAGAAGTTCGGTTCCAGGTCAAGATCCAAGAGTCAGACGGACGGACGGAAGGCTACGGCGGATGGTGCTTAAAACTGAAGCGAGAAAGGGAAGCAGAAGAATCAGATTCAGATTTTTGGAAGAATAAATTTTTTGAAAAATAGGCCTGTGCCCGTTGTTTATAATTTTACTAACTCTGTGGGGGGAAACCCAGACCCTTACAGGCTTACTAAACACAATAAAACACAAAACATAATTTTCTCTTAAGTTGACACATTCAAGACAGTTTGCAAAAATGCAAGCACAGGGACTTTCGGTCGTTGAACAATACTGGATACGCTAATGCGTCAAAACTCCAAAGCCAACTTAAATTACATTCTGGGGCCTCTTCTATTAGTTACAAAAAGTTATTGCTATTTATAAATTCTAGCTAAGACAAGCCTTGTGGCCGATCCGCCACACAGGTCCGCGCAGATATCCATCCATACCCAATAAATTCATTGAAAAATAAGCAGGGTCGATGCCATACGGTCGCTATAGAAAACCGTGCACATTAACATTTTACATTTACATGTGTATTCGTACATACATAGATACATAGATACATACATAGATAGATAGATACATACAGAAATACATACACACATGTGCATATATACATACATACATGCATACATACCGGGTACATAGGTCTACATACATTAAACACACATACGCACACATGAGCCCGCATATCACGCATCAGTATAAAATCTTCGCGCTTTCTATATATGGCCTTATGTTGTAGGATCTGGATCGCGCTTTGCTCAAGTGAAAAGGATGTACATACACATCGTGCTAAGATATGTAACCATAAATAAGCCCAAATTAAGATCCACCCCTCGGCCTGTATTGTTGACGTATCTCAAATGTTCCTCGGGTCACGATCAGAACGTCGCGAAGCTCTAAGAAATTTTCACACTATATAACTAGTATTGTACACGCTATAGAAATGCAGTGAAGTTGTCAATTCTTAATAAAAGAATAAAATAATGCAAAACTTGTAATGAAATCGAATTAACCGCAAGTTTGGAATCTCGATCGAGCGCTGGTGTTCCTCGTTTTCTTACAGATCCGGTATCTCTGAGTTTGTTTTGAAACGCGATCAGGTTCGCATTGAAGGCTGGTCCGAAGCGTGTCGTGATGGCGAATTGGTTAGAAAGGCCATCCAACTGCTGGAGGCTCGCCATAGTACATGCTGGCTTAGAGGGCGGTGACCGCCGGCTTGCCACTCTAACCAATTTGGCTATAGCGTGTGCGTTCTGGAGGCCTATTACTTCCTTAACAGGACGCAGTGTGTCTTCGGACAAACGGAGAGAGGAGGTGGAAAGCGGTGGCAAAGGAAGTCAGTTTGACGGAAGAAGTATTGCTTTGCCTGCGTCTGCAGATTTAAACCTAGCAAAATGTCGAAGAAGTGTGCCAAATGCGAGAAAATTGTCTATCCGGCTGAAGAGCTCAAATGCCTTGATAAGGTAACGACATCACTATATCATAACTTCCGCAAGCATATAAATATTCGTTTTGTTGGACGTAAACTCTCAGCGAAGATCTTATTTGTCTTTCAAAAGCGAGAAACAGCGGATTTATTATGCCCATCTATCTCGTTTTCGGGGAACTAAGAGTCAAAACTGTTAAACTGTTGCAATATAGCTTGGCTTGACCACTGCCCAACTCGAAATAGACTTGGCTTGAACTGCCATTACGCTGTAGCTTTAAAGACGTTGTGTAATGCACGTGAAATTGTACAAGTAGGGCTGTTTGTCTAGGCATTTATGCAGCGCATTTTCTTCATTTTAGTTCTGTTACAACTGATAAGAAGAGTTTGCATGTGTGGAAAATGTGCTGGTTAATAGTTGTTCCAAACCGGTAACTGTTTATTAGAAGTCCTTATTATTTTTATGAGCATCCTGGTTTAACCTCTGTTGATAAGGCAATAGTTGGGATGATCGCTGGAAGTATAATATATTCTGTTGATTGTAATCAATTATATAACTCCAGCAGACCATTCTGAAGCCATCATATTGTGAGTTGGCTTGATTTTGAATGCCCAGAACTGACCCCAGGTGGTGTCCTCTTGGGGTATCCATTATCCTAATTGTCTTCAGGTGAATTATCTCTGTACTTTCTTGACTTCATTTGCTGATTCTTGCCTGATTGCCATGCCTTTTGTGTGCAGTGACAATTGTCTATCTCCAAGGCATGTTTTAATTCTTAGACATGGCACAAGACCTGCTTCAAGTGTTGGGAGTGCAACATGCAACTGACAATGAAGAACTACAAAGGATACAACAAGCTGCCCTACTGTACTGCGTAAGTTGACACTGCCACACTGCCACAGCTCAAACTTGCATATAAATTGCTTTGTATGTTAATAAACTCCCCAGAACTGCGACAGTTATCTGACCCATCACAAAAACTCACCTGTGCTCCACCGCTTGCAATTTCTGCATGGACCTTTCACTAAAAATTGAAAACATTCCCTTTTCACAGATCCTATCCTGACTCCCCTTCTTCCTCTTATCTTCCTTCCGCCCCAATCCCAAATGTCACCCACCATAGCTGCCACGCTATCTCTATGCCTGACTTTTGGATCTTGACCTAGAACCAAACCCTTTTGCCTATCAGTTTTGTTTTGACTTAGTGCCTGTGAATAAGCTGGTTCCCATGACGTGGCTTTCATTGGGCGCTGTAGAAGTCTCAGGATTACGATTACAATTACCAAAGCAGCTATAGAACCTCTAATAATGATGATTGCATAAATCACTGCATATGTTACCATAGCAGCACAGTAACTACACAGGTTCCAATAGTACCTTTTTATGGTACATTAGCATCTGCCTGTGGTAACTTTTGCATGGGTTTTTAGTTTTCATGGAAGTGCGATGTAACATTATATTTGTGAGGATTCTTGAAATGAAATAACAATTTTACTTTAAAAACTGTGATGCTGATCTATTACAATGGTGAATGAGTTATTATTGTTGGGGAAGTTGCATTAAAGAATTCACCTCAAAAGGCTTGGCTATATTCAAAGTATTAATTTTTTGACCCCTAAAGCAATTTTTGGATATTTCTGGTACAGTTTTACATGGTTTCTTCATTCTCATGAAGTAAGTACTTAACTAAGCAAATTAGTGCATCATTGTTTGAAGGTGCCAAGCATGAAAGCATATCAGTACGTTCCCTGCATATGTAAGCATAATACTGCTAGTAGATTGTTCTTAAAAGGTGATGAGTAAATGTTCAGAAACATACATACAAGGAAGTAAGTGAAATATAAGCTATCTCTATCATTACTAAACAAACACCTACACTTGACATTGAACAAGGTATACATAAAGCTGTCATATTCTAACCCAGAGTGTTCCAGCCTTCTTTGTTCAAGGGTCGTATTACCATTTTTATGTGGGTTAAGGAGCACTCCTCTTTAACAGACCCTATCCTGACTCTTCTTTTTATCTCACTTTCTGCTTCAATCCCAAACATCACCCACCGTAGCTGCCACGCTGTCTCTCTGCGTGACTTTTAGATCTTGACCTGGAACCGGACCCCTTTTGCCTGTTGATTTGGTTTTGACTGAGTGAATAAGCTGGTCCCCGCGATGTGGCTTTCGTTGGGCGCTGTAAAAATCTTGAGATTATGATTACACTGAAGATTACAGTTTTAATCAATGCCATAAATGCTTGTTAGGCTTCATTTCCAAGAGTTTTTATTAGACTATATATTTTGGAAAGGGCTTTAGAAACACGTTGCCTGTTAAATGTAAACAGCATGTGATGTGTATAGTTTTCTGTCAATTATGATACTTACATCAGTAAATTGCAGTTGCATTTTCTCTCCGTGTGGGTTTTAGAACTCTGCGTCATTATTTATTCTTGCTCGCACTTGTTAATATTGCTATAAATAACTTCCACAAATGTGAAACATAAGCCACATGATATGGGAATTTCTCAGGGCTGTAGCTCACAAATAAGACCAGTATTATCAAGTAAGATAGATGTTCCTAATATTTTACATAAGAAACTTACAATTTGGCCATTCGGCTGTATATTGGACTGAGCTATTATTTCTGCTGGTGAAAATTCTGGGTATAACAGTTCAGAATATTAAAAGGGGTAATTTGAAATCATACCCAGATGTGAAATTGTAAGATGGGTTCGCTTTGGAGCCTGTTGAGAAGCAGTGACTTTGTAGCACCTTCTTTTGCTTTGCTATCGTCATTCTTGGAATTGCCTTACTATTTCAACAGACTGACCTAAAGGAAACTGACTGGACACGAGGTAGGATTTTGATAAACTGTCCTAGCGTTCAAAGCCAATGACCCAGCAGAATTGCACTTGTCCAATTAATTTCACTTTTTGCTAGTAAATAAACAAGTTTCTCTATCTCTGGTCAATGGTTCAGTAGCTGCCTTACCCTTTTAGATATTTTATTGCATCATTTAACAACACTAACACATCTTGAGGAGGGCTATGCCTGCTTTAGAGGCCCATAAACCCATATGAAGCCTATAAACCCATATGAATTTAGCTGTGGGATGGCGGGAGTGGCCTCCTTTATCCACCCATACATGCCTGTTTTTGTTGTTTCATTGATTTTCTAAACTCAGAGGGAAAGAGGCATGGCCCCCTGGATCTGCCCTTATTTAAGGAACATTTAGCAGTGTTGTCATTGGCCTGACAATCCAGAGAGATAATCAAACAGACTGGTTTTCAACTGCTGACAGAACAGATCCATAGAAGCTATGTTAGGGTCTCGGGCTTTCTTGTTGGCTTTTCGAAAGCTTTGGAATTCACTACCCAGTTCTGTCAGTTTTCTTATCGTCATTCAGGTCTAAACTTAAGACTCGTCTGTTTCAACGTGCTGACCCACTGTAGCTCGATTTCTGATTTCTCTGACCTGTTGGATTTTGACCAGACTTCTCTAGCAAATTATGATTGTTTACTGCAGTTTTACTTCAAGCGACCATCGATGGATTATATTAGAAAGAAATGCCCAGGAATTCGTGTAGGTTATTGGGCAACAAGCACATTTTACATTTTGCATTACATTGCATGTTGTAGGCATTATCCGCAGACGAAACACACAGTGGTTGCTGAAACTCCGGAGAGCAGAAGATTACAAAAAATATCGGAGATGAACAGCACTGTAAGACGAACAGCAGTTCAGGAAGAACCTTCCTTGTCTCTCTGTTCAGTGATGTTCGGCTTTTATGTCGTTGTTTGAATTTTGGCCAAGCAGGAATGTTTTGGATTTTTACGAGTGGTTTAATTATAGTGTGTGGGTTACTTAAATTTGACATCGTTTGAGTAAAGAGAGGTTGCGTAAAGAAAGGTAGAGTGGTTGATGGGTTCATTGTGTAGCTGAGTTTTGTTAAGCCGGGGCCAAGGTACAACTAGTCACGTCCGCTGACTTTTACTCTTATTAAATTCTGTCTGCCCTGTGCTGTTCTAATGCTGAATTACTGTGGTCTCTCTGCTACAGGTCAAATATTTTTAGCTACTGTGAACATTCTGATAGACCTATAAAAAAAGCAATTCTCTGAATTGTTAGTGATAAATAGTCATTGCCATTAATTGAAGTTTAAAATAGTTTATTGTCATTTCACCATAACCAAAATATATTAAAACATAGTCCGAAGTATTTATTATTACCATTTGTTGCAGTGTAGCTTGGTTGCAGAAATGTAGCAAACCAATTTGCTAAGTAGTTATTGCTATTCATTGTATCACTAATCTGGTACAGAATGCAGTGATGGGTAAAATACTTTTAAAGTACTTAGAATACCATTTTAAATACTTTTCACTACTTTTTAAAAGTATTTTACCTATAACTGCAGAAATGTGGTAAACAGTGCTGAGTAGTTACGGCTAATTTTTTGCAATAGAATGTGGCTTGAAAATGTAGTAAATAAATTTTGCCATTTATTGCAGTGTAGCCTGGTTGTGGAAATGTTGTGCTAGGCAGTTATTGCTGGTTATAGCTTGTAGTTTAAGTGTGAAAGTGTAGCACAGCAATACTGGGTGGGCTATTGTACTTAGGCGAAACCAAGTCTTTTTGCAAATCCTGTTACAGGTTAAATACCATGAAGAATTTGAGAAGTCGAAGGGAGCTTACACTTCTGTGGCTGATGATCCAGAAACCGCTCGTGTTCGTGGACTGTCAAACGTCATTAGCCCTAATTCATATGGCGGTGGAGCAAGGGAGACAGCAGGTTCTGTTTATTTATTTATTTGATTATTTCGCTTATTTCTATTACCCAAGGTAGCAGTGATCCTGCAACTGTTTGAAATGTGTCCAGAGTTTGTAAAAATCATCTGGAATCACTTAATCTTATCAAGTACTTCTTTTTAAAAATGCAATTTTAGTATTTAGATTTTCTGCTTTACGCAGCCTAGACTTGAACACTGCCCCAAGTTACTGTAATCATTTACTTCGGTGAGCAAAACAAGCTTATGTAAAGATGGCGAGTTAAGGGAAAATTGTTTAAGAAAGTTTTGGTTACAAATTGAGTCCATAAATCAGTTTAGAGGACAACTGCTAATACTGTGTTGTACTGTATGCAACAACTAAATGATTGAATCCGTATCATAAAGGAATCTACACAATAAACCCAACACTAGAACCAAATCTATGGAACAACGGATTCCGCATTACAGCCTAATGCAGGTCTTATATAAGCAAATCTAATCTTTGAACTTCTGTAATATCATGGTGATAATGCGGCAAACAGTGGATGGTCAGTTGATGTAAAGCCAGTCTAATCTAGAACAGGATCCACACTAGAACCTGGTCCTTATCGTAAACTAATCCACTCTAATAAAGAACCCACATTAAAACATTATCCATGCTATAACTGCACTGTATCAAGTTTTCGGTTTACTGCAAAAGAGCGGCAAAACAGGGGAATGATACAGCAGGCCTAGAATTATTATAGGAAGACAAAGAGAGTGAAATACTTTTTATTTCCCTGCAAACGTAGCCTTTCACTTTTACCTACGTCTATTACCATACATGTAGCAGTAGCCCTGCTGTGTTAACACATGGTGAGTGGATTAGCCAAATTAGTGCTGATAGTATGACTGGTTCCTGATTGACTTGTGGTACAGGGTACAGTTTGCTTATTGTGTAAATTATGTTTATCATCTAACAAGCAGGATTGTTTTGGTATTGTGTTTAGGTCGAATAATATGTTTTTAATTTTGAGAAGTAGACAAATGTTTGTATGAATCTTAACACTCAGTGTGGCACATTCTGAGTATTTCACAAATTAAGTGTTGAAGAAGACCTTGAAAACAATGAAGAACACAATTTTCCTGTTGTTTGAAATTGTCGTATTTGATTCTTTGCCCTTGCCAGACCAAGATCTCTGCTGGAATTGCTTTTGTTTTCTCAGGTTGCTTATCTCAAGGACTATAAAAGTGTAGCCTGTGGTAGTTCCATTTCCATTGGAAGTAGTAGAAATTTAAATGTTGATTACAGTAATTATCTCAAAAAGTGACTGAATTGCTGTTTATATCGATGGCCCAGAAACAGTATCAGGTGTGCTGTTTTTCAACTTTCTTTTTGTCTGAAATCTGAATTTAAGATTTTATCCCTAAAAACGTATGTGAAGTATGACAGAAATTGATCTGAAATGTCGGTTTCTGTTGTATTTATTCCAAATATTAAATACAGTTTAATGAACTGCTGTTTTTAGGCTACACTCGACCAATGAGAGGAGCTGATGATGAGGAGGAAGAAGGTGGGTAGGAATCATGTAGTCGTATAATGACTCAAGTAATGTCTTCTAGTTTCATGAGTTACTTTTATAAGCCGAGCTTGATGTCTGTCAAGCAGTGGCAAAATCTTCTCCTAGGATTAATGTTGATAAAAGTCGCATGGAATAGATGAATGGTTAGCAGTTGCTGTGGTTCCTTTCGTCAAGCATACGACGTTCTTGAAGAACTGGGTCGCACTCATTGGCACACTTCTGTTTATTTATGCAAGTGTTGCAACTAAAGCATATGCTTGTTTCCGTAACATTATACTTGCCTTCCTAAACATTGTGATTTACATTTACCATTTCAGTTAGTATTTAGTGAATGTTTAAAGATGCAGAGTCAGTTGTTGTCATTCATTTACATGTAAAAAAACAGTTACAAGTATTTTATTGAAACTATCTGGCAGAACAGATCTAAACTAACAAATGTAACTGAGATCAACATACATATTCCTAAGCATAACCTGTAAACCTCTGATTAGTCTCTTGAAGAGGTGCTATATAAGATTTCGGTTACAAATTATAGTTTAATTGTAATTTAACATTTGTTACTTGTAATTGTTAGTGTTAGTTATTCCTCACTGGCTGAGTGCTGTGGATGAGAACCAGCGTTTGGACAGTCCATAATTAAGATGAAATGTTAATGCTGTGACTTAAAACATGCTATACATTGTGGTAAATTGCATGCATGTATAATTTTAAAGAGTTTCTATTTCATGGTTATAGCCCCTCAGCGCAGTTACATGCCTCCACCTCAGATGCCGGGAGGAGGAGGACGTCAAGGCATGCCACTGCCAACCCCACCATCTGCTTCAGGGGTATGTACCATGCCATACTATGCACATCACCTAAATTAACTCTGAATATGATTCATGATTAAACGTGATGCCTGGATGGTAATCCATTGGTTCGGCTCTGAATGTGTTTGGAAACCTACCAATGTTGACTTCCAGTTATCTGAGCAGAGCTTGCTAAGTGATTTACTTTCTGTTTTTAAAGACATCTAACAGATTGTAAAGAGGACCTCTGATCAATTTATCTTAAAGTGGCGCTACATAAAATTTCTTATTTCAATACAACTACTTTTCAGTGTTTTTATTGGTCAATGATGCACCGCAGTCGAACCTTATCAAGTGACAATTGAATTTGTTGAAGTACCTTCAAAGTTAATGTGCTACTCTGCCCAGAATAGTACATGTACTCAGAAGTCTTGGATAGGACAACTACTAGGCAGCCTTTTGGGCCAGTTCGTCATTTGCTTGACACACTGAGTTTTGAACACTTGATCACCGATTGGCACTTAACTGAAAGGTTCCAATAAGTCTCTGTTGAATGAAGTGTAGTGTGATTGAACACTTATTAAGCATTATCACTGTGGCAAATATAAAATTTATATTGAAAGCTGGGTATTTTCCGGCCAGTGGTAGCCTTACTGTGCAATGATACAACTGATAAGCGCTGTTTTGAAACAAGTTTTGCAGAATTTTTTTGCCCAAAATATTCATGAAATTCTGTTATATTCAGTCAGAATAATGAGATTTGTTTGGTGTTAAATTTGACTTAAAAGTTTTAACATAAAAGACATGAAAACTGTTTTTTTGAGGTCATCAAAGGATGTAGACAAAGAGTGGGGACAGATGGGCCATTTAAATGTGGGCAAGGGGGGTTTTGCCCTATGCAGACATCGGCACCTAAATTTGGTGCATAGTTATTTCAGTGCAGCCTGTGTCTGATCACCTTTGTTAAGACAGAATACTGTCTTTACTGCATTGGATCTTTAAGGGTCCCTGTGCAGGATGCAGCACTAGCAGGGTACTCCACCTTGTAGCACAGTTAGCCCTGAAAGATCCACAGGGTAGGCTAATCTAGGTACTCCTGCAGTAGGGGATGAGGAGGGTAATGCCAAATGCAGACAAGGTGGAAGAAGGATCCAAAGTAGGTCATTTTTGTAGACATCTTTTATGGATGACCTCATAGTTCAACTATCTGGATCAGGTGAATACTGGCAGTAATGTAACTATTTTAGTATCAAGAATATTTCTGTAGTCTTTTGAGAGGTTCAGACATTTTGTGCAATAGAAATATCAATGCATGTATGTCTTGTACAATGATTTGCATATGCATCGTGACCATCTTTTTACTTTGTACATCTCATTAATATTCATTTTATGCATACAGTATTTCGTGGCTGTTTTCTGTATGTTTATGGCACGGAACATACTACACGTGTACCTGCCTACTAACTGTATTCATACATACAATACTTGTGCATGCTTTGGAGACATGTTGTGGTCGTCTTCACAGATACGAGCAAACTGAATTTACTTGCTCTATTTTTCTACTTTCTGCATGTTTAGGGTGTGACATACACTGCCCTTTACGACTACGATGCCCAGGATGACGACGAGGTGGGTTTCAGCGAGAATGACAGGATTATCAACTGTGAAGTGATTGATGAAGGCTGGATCACTGGAACTGTGGAAAGAACCGGCAAGAGGGGAATGATCCCTGCCAACTACGTGGAACAAGCATAGTTCCAGCACTTCTGGAGCAACAAAGGTTCGCTTTGAATTTGCCATAATGCCCAGTGGAATTTTTCTTCAGCAAGCATGGCTGCTCAAGTTTACAAATGAACTTATCTCATGCGGTTTATTGTGTAATCAAGTACCTTATTTGTCTGCGCTGATGGGTAATACCCACATTTGATGGTCTTCTCAGTTTTTTAGATTTCGAGAAACTATGTTCTTCAGAATGATGTCTTAAAACATCAGATACTAATGTAGCCAGAACGCTCATTGAAAGCAGTTGTCTGGTAGTTCGGCAGTCATTGACCGATTGAACTGATTAAGACAAAACTAAATCTGATCACAGGAATGAGTACCAGTTTGCTTTGGTGCCAGTTTGTCTGCAAGTGTTCTAACCACACTAGTATCTGAGTTTAGCAGACATTACTTTTTTAAGGATGTAAGGGGTGAGAAACTAAGGTTTGGTTTCTCAGGTCAAACACGAGTCCTTTGTTGGACTGCATGAACGATGAGACTATAAGACTTTGGTTGTTTTCATGTGAATGCATACTTTGATGCCTGTTGCAAAAATAAAGGCTGCGTGGTGACCTTTTTGGGAACGGATCCCTGAATTTAAAATTAATTTTTTTAAATCCAAGTTACCTATGTAACAGCATATTAATCAATGGCTTGTGACAACAACACGTCTTTGTTGTGATCAGTTGTTCTCTTGATGGTAAATTTAACCCATGTATGTTTTCAACCAAAAATGTTCGTGTGCAAGTGCTGTTGATATAATGATGTGCCAGTGCAATTCTGGAAGGCCACTAGAGCAGACAGCCACACAACCGTCATTTTTTAATGTTTCTGTCTGCCAGATCTTTGAACTGTGATTCTGATTGCTAAATATAAATTTATTTTGTTGTTCATCAAAGATCTGTTTGTTGTTAGCTTGTATTTTTGTAGTGATATTTGTCTCATGCATCTTAATGCCACAGGCAGTGTTAACGAATCTTGCTTATCACTTACATGTATGATGTTCTTTTATTGTTTGCTGATGTTCAATATTTTTTAAATTAAGTAATCAAAGAAACATTTCGCTTAAGACTTGGCTGCTTTCAAGTTAACATGTTCCATTTTTATACTTTAAACTGAAACTGATTTGATGACATGCAAGAGACGGCCAACTACGGACTAATATTAACATACATAAGCCAGCTACATGCTTCTGACCAAGTTGTTCTAATATGTCCTGTCTGAGATCGACTCTTGTAATAACTTCATAGGCCACGATGCCATTATCAACACTGCAAATTAAGTTTGGTTCCTTTTTGATACCCCAATCATGTGACTGGCTCAAAACTTCACACCACTGAAGGGCTCATTCATGCTACATAAATACATATATTTAGAACAGTTTGTTTTGTAAGCCAGTTATTGCATTTTCTTTCCATTTTTTCATATTTGTTGCATAATTAATTTTCCAATGTGGAACATGAATTGTTTATTTACATTTATAGCTGTGTCCTCGTAGTTTACGAATATGATTGCTGGTGGAACATTTTGAACTGTTACTGGTGTTGCAAATTTCCTGCTAAATAATTAGCTTGCTTTTATATATTTTCTAACAGTTAGCTTTCCAAGTATTTTTTACTAGAAACGTTTGAAACATGTCAAAATTTTGAAAATGCAAAGCAAATTTCTTGGTTTAGATTCGAGAGCTTTTATGACGACTGTTTCAACAATATCTAACAGTTAAGGCGTTGATGCTGTGATTGCAGCTAGAGTCCAAACACTGGGCTTCATGCTGAATACACCGTTCATCTGTGCTTGTGAATCCACACAAAACCTCCTCTAGTTGCTAGATTTTACTATACACATCAGTTCAAAGATTCTACCACCTGTCAAGGGCAAAGTAACAAAGGTTCTAGGTTGGATGGCAATCTGCTCAAAATATATACCACTATGTCAATAGCATAGTGATAAAGGCAGTGGTGCAAGTAAGCTCCTTCATAAGTGCATCACATCACAGTGTCTGTTTGCAAGATGTGCTACTTCAGGTAGGCTAAAAATATTTTAAAGCTTCCACTCAGGTTGAACTTTGCCAACTGAAACGGATGTGTTCTCATTACTAACACCAAGGCCAACTTCAAACAGAACTGTAGATTCCTAATTTACACTGCTTAGGCTTGCATTTCAAAAGTTGCAAGTATATTCAAACCTGCAGTATACCTCGAGTTTTTATAAAGCCTACATCAAGCCTATAACATGTGCTTGGCAGAGGGACAGTTTGCTGCACTCATCTACCTTTGTAATGTAATAAAGTGAGAGATCAATTTACGTTAACGGACTAGAAATTATGAGTTTTAAGTTCAAGTTTTCAAAAGGGTCACCAGAATTTTGTTATTAGGCAATAAAAATGTAACAAGTTACCGATACTCTCCAGTGCATATTTTAAATACTAAATTCAGAGAATTTCATGACCATAGATTGTGACCTCATCTTAAACAGCTTTGACAATAAAACAGCTTTCGCATCCGTTTGCAGAAACATGAGTTGACAAACATTTATTGAATTAACATACAAAACCGATCAAACTACTATTCTGCTAGAACTTCCTGTTCAAGTTCTGTCTCACATACTGTTAAGTGTTTATGGAAATCACAAGCAAACATGTAAGAACCAATTGTAGGCAGTTGGAAAGTAATGTCATCCATCAGATACAGTTGGACCAGTTACCTATTCTCACTGTACCATTTGTTCCGTCTTCTGAGACTGCTTTTCAAGCTCAGCCCTAAAAGGAAAAGAGAAATTATGTTCAAATACTGGTATGTCATGTGAAACCGAGAATTTGTTACCAAGCCATACAACCCATAACGAAAGGTTGTACAGCTGCTGTTACTGTTTGTGCTTCAGATAGTATCTACCCTTCAACTCCAGCCTTTGAAGTCTACTGTTGAAAAAGGCAATATACATTAAGCTAGCTCAAAGGAAAACAAAAACTAATTGAAGATAACTAACAAGAAGATTTCATAAACAATTTCGGCATATGCCAAACGTAACCGTAAGTTAACCATATTCCACCAGGAACTTGTTATAGTGCTGTCTTTGGAAGCCGTAACATGAGCCGCCTTGTAAAGAGGTCTTGTTGTAACGAGGTTATTTTCTACAGATGAACTAATTTGGGGTCCATATCACTGACTATGTTATAACAGAATTCATGTTATAATGAAGCAGTTCATAATGAGTTGTAGTTTTTCAATACCACAAAAGCACATCCTTCCGTATGTGTTCTTCCTTTAACAGTCAATGGGGCTATTCCGTGTGAAATCAACCAATTTCCTAACATTTTCCCACCTTCAACCTTAGATTTGGCTGAAAATTTCTCCATGTACCTGTCCACCATTTTGAGGCACAAATACAAAATTTTATTATGATATGTCAAAATTTGGTTTAGATATACCATCTTAAAGTGAGGTGGGGTAGGCGAAAATTGGTATCCGATTTCGCGAAATGTTCTCTGAGGCCATGTTCAACATAAAATAACTCCAGAAGTAGAGGGGGTAGAGGCATGAGGTTTTCACTGTTGTATTCAGAAAGTGACTGGTGACCTAATGAGCCTATTACAATGACTGTGCCTTGAGTAGAGACTTTAGAGGACAGCTGTCAATATGCCATCTCAGAAATCGCAAACTGTATTTTCTTCAGTTTGCCTCACCAATATGACGAAAAGCAGCTGCAAATTTTTTTTAATCTTTTCATATTCTGATTTAGCAAGTAATGGGCTCCTACTGGATGTATTTTACTTTGATGTTTATTTACAAATGAAATCATACTGACATGCTAAACTTGGTCAAACTGATGAATGGGGGTCAACTTCACCAGCTGATATTGGGAAACTGACAACTGGGATCTACCTGAACTTCATATTTCTGAAAAGTGCATGCATTGACCTTTCTGGTGATACAAATTTGATTTTGGTGCTCAGAAGCAATCAGGAGCAATGCTTTGTTGAATATAGCTCTATTTTCGATGTCGCGACTAACCAGAATCCATGTCTAGTTTTGGCTGTTAATTATGTGATTATTCATTTTTCACTGTTATGTGTACCTCTATAAAACTTGCTATTTGTTTAGATTTGAATATGTATTGAAATCAAAGTCTGCAATCAAATTAACTAGCACATGCTATTTTCTAATATTATTCATTAACCTGCTTAAGATGTTTTGTGTCTAGGTCATGATTTAATATAAATTTCTCTCTATTCTATTAATTTTTATTGTGAAGAAATCATATTTTCCCCCAATGCCTTTAAGCCTTTATGCTAATTAGCCTCTAACGTGCTAATTTGCCTCTAACATGCTAATTAGCCTCTAAGCCTCTAAAGCCTCTAACATGCTAATTAGCCTCTAATGCCTCTAGCATCTCTCAGCCTCTAGGCCCTTATTCGAATTAGCCTCTGACATGCTAATTAGCCTCTAATGCGTTTAAGCCTTTATGCTAATTAGTCTCTAACATGCTAATTAGCCTCTAATGTCTCTAAGCCTCTAATGCCTTTATGCTAATTAGCCTCCAAAATGCTAATTAGCCTCTAATGTTTCTAAGCCTCTAAGGATGCCTATAAAAGAGCATTAGCGTCGGCAGAGCCGTCCATCGAGTTTGAGGTCGCAGTACCATCAGCAGAGCAGTTCGTCAGCAGTAGTCGCAGTGTTCGAGTTCGACTCCGAAGTTTTCATTTAGCTAGTTAGTCGGCCGCGTTGAGTTGAGTACTCGAAATAGTTTAGTGGTTTAGTTGAGTAGTAGGTAAGTCACTGGCATAACTGTACTTCAGTTGTTATAACTGCAGTTTTAAGTTGCAAACAATAAACGATAGAAACGTGAAGACTTTGTTGCTCAGCCTCCCGATAGACCATGGGAGCCTTGCCCTGTGGACCAACCCCAGAAGAGCACAGGTTAGGTCATTCTGGTGTATGTTCGGACCAGCCACCCTCAGGAAACACATCCAGGGTTTTGTCCGTTACATTATCTGTGGTTTTTAAAACTGGACATGTGATTAGTCAGCAATTTTGAAGAGATTGTTAAGTAGATGATAATTTGTTTATCACTATCTTGGTCAGGATGTTAAAATTTAGTTTTTATTTTATGATTTACTGGGATTATTTTGGGCAGAACATGTGATCTGTACTTGAGGCATTTTGAACAGATGTTAAGAGTTGTTGAATAGATGATAATTTGTTTTAACACTTCCAGTTAGTTTTAAATAATAACTCATCGTGCAGTATAGAACTGCAGCACTTGTGGTCTGTTTTTACATTTATTTAAAAAATACAGTCTTCAATGTCTGATATGAAAACAAGTACATGATCCAGTCTGGAATTTCGGTGATATTTTGATCCTATGTTTTCAGTTTTTAGTTACATGACTCACTGCAGACAATTTCAGTAGTCATGGACAGCTGCAGCATTGGAAGACACTGTAACCAAACCCAGGAATGTCATAAAACCACTTACACCACAAAAATTGGACTTAAGAGATTATCTGATTTGGCCGATGATGAAAGGCATATCTTTCTGCAAAGAATTTGTTTGGATAATCCAGTTCCTGAAATGACTGTCTGTCATCATCACGAGCAGATATAGCAAGTTTTATAGAGGTACACATAACAGTGAAAAATGAATAATCACATAATTAACAGCCAAAACTAGACATGGATTCTGGTTAGTCGCGACATCGAAAATAGAGCTATATTCAACAAAGCATTGCTCCTGATTGCTTCTGAGCACCAAAATCAAATTTGTATCACCAGAAAGGTCAATGCATGCACTTTTCAGAAATATGAAGTTCAGATAGATCCCAGTTGTCAGTTTCCCAATATCAGCTGGTGAAGTTGACCCCCGTTCATCAGTTTGACCAAGTTTAGCATGTCAGTATGATTTCATTTGTAAATAAACATCAAAGTAAAATACATCCAGTAGGAGCCCATTACTTGCTAAATCAGAATATGAAAAGATTAAAAAAAATTTGCAGCTGCTTTTCGTCATATTGGTGAGGCAAACTGAAGAAAATACAGTTTGCGATTTCTGAGATGGCATATTGACAGCTGTCCTCTAAAGTCTCTACTCAAGGCACAGTCATTGTAATAGGCTCATTAGGTCACCAGTCACTTTCTGAATACAACAGTGAAAACCTCATGCCTCTACCCCCTCTACTTCTGGAGTTATTTTATGTTGAACATGGCCTCAGAGAACATTTCGCGAAACCGGATACCAATTTTCGCCTACCCCACCTCACTTTAAGATGGTATATCTAAACCAAATTTTGACATATCATAATAAAATTTTGTATTTGTGCCTCAAAATGGTGGACAGGTACATGGAGAAATTTTCAGCCAAATCTAAGGTTGAAGGTGGGAGGGTCTGGTTGATCTCACACGGAATGGCCCAATGAGGACAACTGAACTTTCCTTAAAGCACCACTATATAAATTTTTAATTAGGCTACATTACAAGACCTGTGACTTCTGACCTTAGCTGTTGTGAGAAGTCATCTTCTATGTTATCATCATCCCAGTTGTCTTCCCAAACGTTCACATCACCTTGGTCTTCATCCGCTCCAGTCCAGTCTACAAAACAAAACATTCTTTTTCCTGTTTAAAAAACAAAATATTTCTATTTCAACAGTGGTCAAATTAATTTATAATCAACCTCACAGCTTTACTCAACCATATGAGGACAGAATCTGGCTTGCAAATGGAACTGCATTAAGTTACGGTAATCCAGAGTTAGATAACACAGACCAGACAACACAGACCCACACAATGAAAGCCTCTTTCTTTAGCTGTTTATTTCATGTGTATTATCTTGTCATCTACATACGCAAAGTCTAATGGTCCTCCATTTGCTGCCATTAGTTTCCATTGCCAAAGACAAAACATGACTTAGTAACATAACGGTAAACCCTTCAAAACCATGTAACTTCAAACTGTTTAAAGCAAAGTTTTTCAAGACTCAAAGTCTAGTTAAATATCTTATGCTATGTAGATATATGTACTAATGTTGGGTCACACTCTAATTTTATTAGAATAAGCTGTAAACACTGACATCAAAATCAATCCTATAAACACCCCTCAACAAAATAGTTAACTACACTTTCTTCAACAAAGATATTCACATTTTAAATGCTTGCCACAAATAAGCCTGCAAACTGGAGTTTGTAATTTTATATGAACCGCTCAAAAAAAACTTGAAATGTGCTGTGTTTCTGCTATCAATCAGATACAAACAGACCTACAAATGAATCTAACTATATGCAAATGGTAATGTTTTCTGTTGCCATAGAGTTTCATGATAAAACCTTAATTTTGCAAAATTTATTTTTAATAAAACAGGCAGCAAAACAAAAGGACTCATTCTGAACTGCCCTCTTAGTTTCGTTATTGTTTTGAATATGCTAAACAATACAGGTGTTACGGCTTTTCAGTCAGAAATAGGGTCAACACCACATTCCGCACCACCAAAGAAAAACCAAGTAAGATGACAGTCATCTTAGTGTGAATTCAGACAAGTAATATAAACATCAAATTAACTTATTCAATACTGGAACTGCCCTAATAAAATTCATTTTTAGTATAAGAATTTATTTTCTTTTAATAACTTCCAGTATATTTCTTTAAACATGGTTTCACCTCTTACATAAAGAAATTTGGATAAAATACGATTTCACCATAATAAGTAGTACTGCCAGAACGTAAAAGTGTGAATTCTCGGATACATAAACGCTACCATTTAACGAGCATTTTCAAAATCACTTGAGCGCGTTACACATAACCCAATGAGACATCGTGACTTGCAACTCGAATAATTCGCGCTGCAATTCTATTCCCGTAAAGCATTAAACCACATTAATAATATTCTAATAATTGAAATGTCTGTTTTAAATTATTTTACGCCAGCGTTAACCTTCTGCCGGGAATTCTTCGAATTCGTCGTCTTCTTCAAGCAAACCCAAGTCAGGCTTATTCTTCTGCGTATCCGCCATTTTCTCTTCGAAACACGGCAAGGACTACAGAATACGGATAGAGATCACTGGCAGTTTTGGTCTATTAATAAAAAGACATTAATAGAGATCACTACTGAGCGCCACAATAGACCGTAGATATAATTATTATATCTATGACAAAGATTTTAAGATCTTAAAATCTTCGATCGATGCTAGAGACGAAGTTCCACTACTGCTATGATTCGGGCTTGACTAGGAGTATACTCCGCGTAGACGTGGTACAATAACATGCAGATCAAGCAAACTGGAAATGTTCCATTATGTTTAGCTAGGCGGTTAATTGGTCTATGCTAAGAGCGGCAGCGGAACACGCCCTAAGTATGAACATAGCTTGTGACCGTGCCAGAGTAAACCCTCACAAAGTCAGAGAAACTCTCTCGGAGGCAAGTAAGCGTAAACTGGGTCAAAATGAGTTCGCTGCATACTGATATTTCTTGCTGCCTTAGCTATCAAGCTGTACGTCATTATTTAGAGTTTCGCTGTATAAGTATTTTATTTCCAGTTTTTTGATGCCCTGCAACAAAAACTTAATATAACATGCATGCAAACATTCCATACATATGTACGTACGCACGTACGTACATGCATGCATACATATATACATACATATATACATATATACATACATACATACATACATACATACATACATACATACATGTATACGGACAGACAGACAGACAGACAGACAGACAGAAGTATGGATGTAAACAGGGTGTGCGTAATTCGAACACGCGCAGGCAGAGCAAAGACCGTCCTATTCCATTATGTATAGCTAGAAAAAGGAAACGGACATCTTCTCTGAGTGCTTCTTGTTGAACTGGTCTTTATGATCATCAATGATGTAAGCTGTTTTACAGCGCCTATGAAGCAATCGAAAATGTGTACGACTCTAGTCGACCGAAGAGCCGCCGTGATCGTCGGCATAAGCAGACGTACAGTAGGCCTACACATGCACCAGATGACCTGCACATTGACCGTCTATTCAACACAGCATCCGAAGTTCGAATCCTGATGGTCGCTTAAGGATAAAATTGACAGTTCGTTTTCGAACCACGACTCACAAGCATTCTTGCTAATCACTTGGGCCTAAATCATGTCTAAGCAGATGTTTCTAGAGACATCGATGCAAAAGTAATATTTCTCTCTAGTGCACACTCTGCGCCCAAGTAATCATCAAATTTGGCAGCACTTGCAATTGAATATTTCAGTTGACTTACAAGTTTGGCCTACAAGTCCAGTTTTAAAAGTCAAGATATAAGCCTTCTTTTGACTCTTCCTTCAACTATTGTCTTACGGCTGAGGCAAACAAGAACTATAGAAATAATTGATACATACATATGATTCACTTCGCGAAATAGCATAATGACGTAACAAAGGCATAAAATAACAATAAACATCACGTAACAATAGGCATTTCACGTGGCTTTTTGGTTGACTATTGTTTCGTCATTGCAACATGAAGTGCGCCATGGTTTTCGTAATGAATGACTGTTTAGTTCGTGATAAACTCAAGATCACCGTAGCTGTCACCATGGTGTTCGTGTAAAAGGTGGCATTCGTTGGCAATAGTGCATGCTATACGTCATCATAACATGCGTTGTGCAATGGTTACAAACAGGCCAACATTTAGTCGTCACAATGATTGACTGTCCTTTTTCGTGATAAAATGAAGAACTATGGAGTTGGCATTTGTTGGCAATAGTCATAATATTAACTCGCCTATGACGAATCACTCACGTCCTCTATCACAGTTTCTCTAAATTCTAGGTCATGATTCTTCCTTTTTGCGCTATACGCAGCCGTGGCCATACCTCTACCTATCTTCGGGATCGTCTGCGCCTAACTGTTTCGACAGACCCTCGTGAACATTATGCGCCCAGAAGACGCGTGACCTTTCCCTACTTCGGACTATAACTTCACATATACGCACATATCTCAATAAACATAATAAGTGAATTCATGCGAATTAATTCATTTTGTTAGTTAAGTTTTTTGTTCTTATTACAAAGGTTCTGTTTGCTCAAGTCCAATTGGACTATAGGCCTATTAAATTGATTATTCGTCATTTCAAATAGCATTCCATGTGACGTAGGCTTCACAAATAAGCGGAACTATGGCTCTTTCTGGGTCTACCTATTGTATCCCACATGAATTTTTATGTAATATATTTTACGCTCTTGATTCTTTGTGTGTGGAGCAATAAATGAAAAAAAAATGAAATGACATGGTGCACCGCAGAGCTTTTGATGCATCTTCCAGGTCCTTCGCTGTGGACAAATTTCACTGACAGACCTGCTATTCTTGCTTAGGAGACTGTAGTAGGCAAGAAATGTGCAATTCGCCATCTCAAAACTTTTTTTCTTTTCGCGTGCGTTTCCGAGTAGGCCTACTTTTATTGATTTTTCTTGAAGAGGCGCTGTATAACATTATTAATGCAGTAATGAAATGAAGGTCACGTCAGAGACTCCGCAGCCTTTGTCATAGTGTGCGTCCCAATTGTTACGTCATTTTGAAACTTTGTCACAGTGTGCGTCCCAATTGTTACGTCATTTTGAAACTTTGTCACAGTGTGCGTCCCAATTGTTACGTCATTTTGAAACTTTGTCACAGTGTGCTTCCAAATTGTTACGTCATTTTGAAACTTTGTCACAGTGTGCGTCCCAATTGTTACGTCATTTTGAAACTTTGTCACAGTGTGCGTCCCAATTGTTACGTCATTTTGAAACTTTGTCACAGTGTGCGTCCCAATTGCTACGTCATTTTGAAACTTCGTCACGGTGTGCATCCCTACTACTACGTCATTTTGAAACTTTGTCACAGAGTATGTCCCAATTGTTACGTCATTTTGAAACAAAAATCGCCCTGAGGTACGGTTTTCAACCGTTTTCAAGATCAATGGTTTTCGTAACATAGGCAAGAGCAGTTAGACGGCTACGATGGATGGTGTTTAGAACTGGAGCTGCGAGATAGGTAAGGGGAAGAGGAGAAATCAGGCAAGGATTTGTGGAAGAGGAGTGTTTTCTGTTTTGAGCTAAAGACCTGCATAGAAATTGCAAGAGGTGCAGTTTTGATGAGTTCGTAGGATGGGTCAGATAATTATCGTAATTCTGGTGGGAGTTTGTTCCAAAGGGGTAGAGCAGCTACGTCTAAGGAGCGATTCTCAAATTTAAGGGCGAGGTGATGGAAGGTCGAAGAATTGTTAGGGCGGAAGAGAATCGGGTTGAGCTGTGCCATTGGATTCTAAATAACTGACGAAAATAGTAGGGTTGGGATAGTTATTATGCAGGCTTTATTGCACATGTAAATAAGAGACGCCATATTTACGAATCGACTTTATTGTATGAAGTTTCGCCTCTTAGTCCCATACAGTTGCAGCGCTGGTGGGCGCAGATGGCGCCGCCGGTCATTGTTCTGGTCGACAGACGAGGAGGAAGTATTATTTAACATCATAAAGGCGCTTGGTAAATCGACAGTGACGCAATGGACGCCATTTATAGATCTATAAATATTATATATAATATATATAAAGTATATTGTGTATACATGTATATTATATATTCAGTGGCGGCCCTATACAGAGGAGACGAGTATACATGACCCCAGATTAACCTTTGGCGGCAGAAATAATCGTAATCTCGAGATTTCTACAGAGCCCAAAGAAAGCTAAGTCGCGGGAACCAGTTTATTCACAGGCGCTAAGTCAAAAAGATCGATAGGGAGATAAGATCAGGTTCGGTTCTAGATGAAGATCCAATGGTAGGCAGACAGGCTACGATGGATGATGCTTATAATTGGGGGGGGGGGGGGCGAGAGAGGTGAGGGGAAGAAGAGGAATCAGATTAGGATTTGTGGAGGAGTTTTCAGTTTTGAGTGAGAGACCTGCGCAGAAATTGCAAAAGGTGCAGATACGAACCCATGTCCAAAAACGTAGTACAGCCAGTTGGAAAATGAAAATACTTATCATATCAATGCAGTATATGCATACAGCATATAAATATATATATATATCATGCAGCATATATATGTGACGCCGGCCAAGAAAAGGGACCACTTGTCGCTTTCTAGAAGAGCTAGAAAAGGCCGTTTTAGCTAAGAACATGAATATTCATAGAATTTCGGTTTTTGTATCCAATGAATGCGTCTGCATTTCAGCTTCATTTTACTATACCAGGTATTACTGCGCCTGCTATTTTAAAACCAGAATCTGCAGTTAAAGACATGGGTACAGACAGGGTAAAAAGGGCCCACTTGTCGCCCAGCATGTTGCCAAGCGTTTGAATCTACTTCGGTATTTTCGGATTTACATAAATCACATATTTATTAATTTTAACTTTAATGAATATTTCTGTTAAATATAATTTTAAAAAATGGAATTAGGTAAATTTTCATAGACAGATAAAACTTGCGTCTTTTATAATTACAAATTTTCAAGTGAGGAACTATTTTCTTAGCAAACATATACCGAGGTCGCAAAGTGGCCGTTACGCGAAAGTTTAAAGGGAAATAATGGCGGTCAACGCTGACAAAACTTTTCTAGAAATTGCGAATTTGTTGAATTTAAAATTATCTACAGAGGAAGTTTCTAATGTGTTGCAAGATTATTTCACTACAGCGAAAGATTGTGACAGTGAAGAATCTTGTGATGAGCATTCTGAGGTCGAAACGGCTGCTGAATCACAAGTCAGTGAGGTAAATTTTAGTAGCTAGCATACAACTACATGTTAATAGAAAGTAAATGTTCACCCTGACCTAATCTAATCAAATCTCAGCACTTCTATAGCGCCGCTGTAATAAAGCATCACGCATCAATCGACAGCACTTCAAATCAAAATCGCAATTCTCCTACACTGAGATTAACCAGTTGCCGTCCTTGAACTTAAAGGCCAATTTCTTCTAACATAAATTTTATTTCCATTGTCAGTCTCTTTTAATTTTAAGACGGTTCAATCACTTACATTTACATTAAAGACGGTAGGTCATCGGGCAGCATCGTGCCCTTTCTGTTGCGGGGCCTACTCTGAGGAATGGGTTGGGAGGGCCTCTGAGCAGGCCTCCTTGAAGGGGCGCTATATAGATTCCTTGAATGAATGAATGAATGAATGAAGACAACAATTATAAAAGAATTTCTAACTTTTTTCATGCATTGATTTTATTCCTCATTTTGTTTCTTAGAATAGTCCAACCGAAGAAGTGCTGCAAGATGAACCAGATGCAGATCCTGTTCCAGTCTTCCGGGATGAAGAGAAAACTTCATACATTGCTGAAGCATTTGATGCCCAATTACCAGATATAAATAAGATTGAAGCATTTTTGACAAAAGGATGTCAGTGTCAGCATGGTCCCAACAAATCCATGTGTACGACACAGCTTAATGCAAGTATGGTTTTTGAGCATCAGTTGCAGATTGCAGAACTTGATTATTTCAACGAGCTACATCAAAATCCTTTGAACGATCTAATCGTTGGTCAGCTGCGATCTTTCTGTGCCACTGGTGAGAATGTTCTGTGGACGCACAAGAAGAAAACACACCGTTGTATGACACATTCAGTGTTTAGGTTTGATGGGTTAAGTGTATGCAAAGCTGTCTACTTTTTCCTGTATAATATCGGTGAAAAGAGGTACAAGAGATTGAAACGCAGACTGAAGGAAGCTGGATTATCTCCTGTTTATCATGGCAACACAGGAAAGAAACAGCATCATGTTATGAGTAAAGAACAGTGTTCTGAGGTTGTTCACTTTCTGATTAAATTTGGAGAAAACCACGGACTGGTTCTTCCAGGTCGAGTTCCAGCTTTCAGGTCACCGGATCTTATTTTATTGCCTAGTCATTTCAGTGTCCAGGGTATGTACAGACAGTATGCAGAAGCTTGCAAGTTGACCGAAAGAAGACCAACGTCATGCAAATCATTCCGTAAAATATGGAAGGAAGCACTGCCAAATCTTATGTTGCAAAGACCAAGATCTGATTTGTGTGGAACTTGTCACTCGCTAATAACATCAGTTGCCAACATGTCAAACATGAGTGAGGAAGAAAAGAAGAAACGAACCGCTAAAATCAGTAGTCATTTGGATTCTGTGACCATATCCAGAGCTGATTATAGGCAAAGGGTGTTTACGTCTCAACAGAACATTAAAGATCACCCTACAAAAGAACTTGGAAGAAACAATCCCTGCTCTTTCAAAAAAATGCTGCAGATCGGTTTTGATTATGCACAACAAATTCATATTCCTCAGGATCCTCAGCAACCAGGAGATATTTACTTCTTGACCCCATTTAAAGTTGGATTGTTTGGAATAATGAATGATTCATTGAGCCAGCAGATGACTTATGTCATTCCAGAATGCGTGTCAACTGGAAAGGGTTCGGACTCTGTAGTTTCCTATATCAACCATTATTTGGAAGAGTTTGGCCTTGGAGAGACAGATCTTAGCATTTTTGCTGATAATTGCATTGGCCAAAATAAGAATAACTTTGTAATTGCGTACTGGGCATGGAGAATTGTTAAAGGATTCCACAGTCATATTACGTATTCTTTCCTTCCTGTTGGACACACAAAATTCTCTCCAGATTGGGCATTTGGTCTTCTGAAGCGTCAGTTTCAATTAAGCAAGGTTTGCACCCTCACTGAACTGAAGAACTGTATTGAACGAAGCACTCCAATAACAAAATTGAACAAGGCAATTCTTACTGGAGACGAGCAAGGCAATGTTTTCGTACCTGTTAACAATTGGCATTCATATTTCAATGACAAACTGAGGATTCAGAAAGTCAGAGATTTAAAAACCTTCTGCCAGTTTGAGTTTGA
This sequence comes from Norana najaformis, assembly GCA_964023275.1. Lineage (NCBI taxonomy): Eukaryota > Metazoa > Annelida > Clitellata > Crassiclitellata > Hormogastridae > Norana > Norana najaformis. The sequence continues at coordinate 16,360,556 of OZ029920.1, read as the reverse complement.
TACTCAAATACCAGGTCATGTTATCTGCCATAAGGAACTTGGTGATGAGGGAATTCTACACAAACTGTTTGATGCTGAGGAAGAAGCACTGGCTAATCTACCAGAAGAAATTCTTCCATTGGGACTTTCCACTGATAGGAAGCAATATCTCTTCCAGAATATTCGCAGATTCTGCACAAAGGAGGCTCAAGATATTCTTTGCCCTAGGCCCTATGATGATGCCATAACTCAAACAACATCAGCTGATCATGAAAGAACTGTAGGGACTTTAGAGAACTTGCAAACATTGTCAGAAGCATCCTTGGTGACGGCTCGTCGGGCACCACCTACTTGTGGATTTTGCAAGGAGACTGGGCATATTAACAGAAAAAACAAAAACGGATTATTTATGTCCCCTAAACGTAGAGCTCAAGAAAATAATGATTAGGTGTGACTTCCAATAAAATCTATTGATTCCGGTAGCTGAACTTTTTAGAAATGCATAGCGTCTTTTCAGTTGTAAAATATTGACGTTGCTCGGCTTCAAGAAACTAACCATAATTTGTTCAAATTTGTTCATATTTGGCTGAAATTTGGTGTTTCTGTAGTTTTTGTATAACTGAATTAGATCTGTAAATAAAAATACTAACATGCGAACAGTCTTTAAGTTAGGTGTATGTCAATTTTCAAACGCAATTTGCAGAAAATTGATATTTTACAATGTTGAAAGTGAAAATGAAAATAGATGCATGAATTTTGGACCAATGAGCCTGAAACTTTTACCCTGACTTCCTTATAGTATCAGCTTATAGAAACTGGTGATAAGTCCATTTGAGACAAGTGGTCCCTTTTCTTGGCCGGCGTCACATATATTTATATACATATCGCCTAGTATACGGCGGCGTTGGTGATGAACCATGGCGCGTGTGACACGTGATTAATGGACAAAGCACGACGACGTCACTGGTAACGTGACCCAGGAGTATCGAATACGTTGGCGCCAAAGTACAGCTTAACGAAGGATGGAGTTTATATACACCATGCCGAGAAATTAGCAACGACGCGAGGGATTATTGTGTCTGTCATGATCACGCTTTGGCAACAACAGAAACACTAAGTAGAACACGATGCATGAACACACGTATAGTAAATCGCAAACAGCCATGCAGTTCGGAAATTAATGTTCCATGGACCTAGCCCCGTTAAACGCCTCTGGGATTATACCATTAAGGATGTTAATCACGAACCAAACAACTCAACTATATAACCCTGGGACAGGATACGTCTTAGGCTAACTAATAAGATTGTATATGCATATCCCTCTTATTGTAGGCCTATTATTTAGCCCAACTGGTTAATCTACAGTAATTTTATTTAGCCTATAGAAGACTTGTTTACTAACTCTCTATGCTGCCAATGCTCTTGTACGTTCGGATGTTTTATCTAACTAATAAGATTGTATATGCATATCACGCCTGGACGGACTATAGCAATTCGATACTTAATTCTCTTCCTCATAGTCTTCATGACTCCTTGCGGCTTTTTGCTTTGTTTTTCGTTTTCCTCGAAGTTCTCCTGTTCCAGACTTGATGTATTCAACATTACACGGGTTATCTTTCCAGCTCGGGTTCGGTTTAACGTTTGTGTCATTGTATGTAGGGCGCTTCGTGGTCTAGCAACAAGCTATCGTGCATTCTATTCATACTTAATCCCACCAGGACAAACTTAAGATCAACTTTCTCTAGCCAACTGTTTGTCCCAACTTAAAAAACAAACGTGTGGTTCCCGCGTCTTTTCACACGCTGATTCTCTCGTCTTTAGGCCTATAGCAGTCATAGCCCGTGACTGTAACAATGATCCTTTTGTTACATCATTGTTCAAAAACAAGTTCGCCATGGCGAAAATGAATGCCTATTGTAAAGATGCGTCAGATATGAAACATAGCTTGCGTAACAGCCACAGTCTTTGACCGTCTCAATGAATGTCTGTTGTTAGACTATGTCATAATATATGAAAAAAAGTTCGTCATGGTAACAGCCACAGCCTTTGCTCATGAAAACGAATGTATATTGTAAGGTTACGTCAGATATGAAACAATGGATGAGACACTTGTTGTCAAGGACATCGCAGGAAATGTATTGAAACAAGTAGAAACCTTTAATTATCTTGGGTCGATAATGAATGCCTAAAGGAGAGTGCAAACACGATATCATGAACAGGATTAAGGCAGCGTGGCAAAAATGGAAAGACCTATCAGGTGTATTATGCGATGTCCAAATACCGGTTCAACTCAAAGGAAAGGGTATACAAAACTACGATAAGACCAGTGATGATATACGGAGCAGAATCCTGGACATCGACGAAAGAGGTGGAGAAGCTGCTGAATAGAACAGAAATGAGAATGCTGCGATGGATACCTGGAATTTTACTGAAAGACAAGAAAAGGAATGGGTATATCAGACAGATATTGGGAGTGGCATGTATATTTGACTATAGGTACGAGAAACCAGGTTGAGATGGTATGGTCATGTGATGAGGAATGAGGAGGAAAGCTGCGTTAAAAGAATTATGACGGCAGAGGTTAACGGACGTCGCAGTCGGGGACGATAAAAGAAGAGATGGGGAGACATGATTCAGCAAGACCTGAAGCTTCTCAGGCTGAAGAAAGAAGATACTGGAGATAGAAACAAATGGAAAAGAAGGATTCCTGTGGCTGACCCCTCCCTAGGAGGGATTAATTCCAGCCAGAAGGAGAAGAAGAATTCAGATATGAAACAAAGATCGCCACAGCGTTTGTTCGTGAAAGCGAATGCTTATTGTAAGGGTACGTCAGATATGAGACAATGTTCGCCATGGTAACAGTCATAATCTTTGATCGCGACAATAAATGGCTACTGTTAGGCGACGTCATAATGAGACAAAGTTCGCCATGGTAGCAGTCATAATCTTTTGATCGCGACAATAAATGGCTACTGTTAGGCCACATCATAATGAGACAAAGTTCGCCATGGTAGCAGTCATAATCTTTTGATCGCGACAATAAATGGCTACTGTTAGGCCACATCATAATGAGACAAAGTTCGCCATGGTAACAGTCATAGTCTGTTTGTTATTATAGTCCTTGGTCCAAAAAATAATTTTGCATTTCTACGTCAGTATAAGCTAATGAATTTATTTCAGTCTCCCTTTATTAAACACCATATAAGAAGGCAATAAACGACAAGATTAGGCCCATATGTTTTGTATAGCCTTTCTAAAAAGTAGCAGCACGTTCTTCTAATGAAAGTGAACAGCTTACTGACCAACTTAAACCCATAGCTGCTTAATATAATGTAATGCTGTGCCATGTTGTATCGATTTCACATGAAGGTCCAGGGCATCGAATCCAGGTCTCACGAGTGAAGGGGTGACGTGTGAGGCGTTCGGCCACCATGCTACAGGCAACAACGCGCAATTCAAATTGAAATATATGTGTTACTGCAGGCCTATAGTCCTACTCCTGCAGGCCTATAGTCCTACTCCTGCAGGCCTATAGTCCTACTCCTGCAGGCCTATAGTCCTACTCCTGCAGGCCTATAGTCCTACTCCTGCAGGCCTATAGTCCTACTCCTGCAGGCCTATAGTCCTACTCCTGCAGGCCTATACTCCTAAAAAGCATTAAGCCTACTCTGAAACGCACAGTTCGACACAGTAGTTGGCCGAATATAATACAATTTTTAAAGCAAATTTCGCATATGTCGAACTAATCTGTTGAAATGAAACGAGAAAACAACACCACACACTTGGCTGCGGTCGTGCGCAGATCATATGACACGAAAGGGGAGATGATGGTAAAGGGAGAGCTTGTCACTCGGCAATAACAAACATCACCAGGTGTACCAAAGGATCGTCAATACGTCTGATCAAAATAAAACAAGAGCACGATGCGAGTGGAGCTGGGGTTGCACAGCACTGATTTGCGCCAGAAGATGGGAATGAATTCAGTTGCAAAAAATAATATAAAATCATAACCAGTCTGTTGGCATTTTGCATCCTAAATGTAAATGTAAATGTATAGGTTTTATATAGCGACCGTATGGCCTCGACCCTGCTCATTTTGCAATGAATTTATCGGGTGAGATCCTTCACCACCGCTGCCCGTTAGAATGGGCGCCACGCCATTTAAGGTCCCCGTGCACGGACCTTATTAGCCCGATATTTAAATCTCTTAAATAAGTCACGACCGGGACGCGAACCTGGGATCCTCACTCACAGAGGCTCCCAGGCGTACTCACTTACCGATGTAGCTAACTAGGCCTAAATAACCAAAGCCACATTTCACCCGTTGTTCCGAACTCCACCACTGCATTGTTTGGAGGTAGTGCCAGTCCCAAGCCTGGATAAAGGAGGAGGGCGACGGCAACGGCCTTTGATGCCATAAGCTGTCGTTAAACTGAGGAACTACTACTACCCGCTGTTCCATCACATCGTTAACCAGTACATGCCGTTCCTTCCAGGCTTCAACGCCTCGTCCGGGCACTCGGTGCACTTGCCAGCTGACCGTCGGACGGATCGCACATCCGGGTCCTGCTGGGAGTCGGCATTACATATCATCCCGGGATGTAGTGATGAGGTGTAATGACAGCCGACTGGCTCCTTCCGTTTCGGCCGATAATTCACCGTCTTTGGTGACATATGCGGCAGAGACCGATACTTAAAGACGCTGACGTGTCGACGAACAGTTAACCGTCAAACCGCACAGGGTGTGGTAAGATCTGTTGTCGCGTAGTAACACGCAGTAACCCTTCCAACCAACTCAATTGCGCTGCGCCTCTTGCAATCTTTGCATAGGTGTTTCATTCCAAACCAAAACACTATTATTCCATAAACCCTATCTTGATGCCTCCTCTCCCCCTTACCTATCCTCGAGGCAAATCTGAACGCCATGCAACCGTCTAACTGTCGACCATGGGATTTCGACCTGGAACCGAACCTGACCTTTATTGCCTACTGATCTTGTTTTGACTGCCTGTGAATAAGGGCCCCTGCGACTTAGCTTCCTTTGGGTACTGGAGAAATCTTGAGATTACAATTACGACAAAAGTGGTTGCTTTGACAACGAGATGGTACGATAACATATATGAATCAGACACTTACTTACTTACTTACTTGCTTGCTTGCTTACTTACTTTACTTTACTTTACTTTACTTACTTACTTGGTACATTCTGTGTAGGTCTGTACATCGGGCAATCTATTCATCTCTATCCATCGCCAAGTCTTTCCGCCTGGTCCCTCGACATCTCTTAACAGCTCAGATCGTCTCCGATGTCTCTGTGGTCAGTTGTTTCAATCACCGGAATCCGACTTTATCTGCATTCTGCACTAAACCTAATTCCAAGGTCTTCTCCTAATCTTACCCGGTCCGATGCATTCGTCTGTTTTGCCTTAACACGCGTCGCGGACGCACGCTGGTTTCCTGTTCGCTCTGGTTCTCGGCCGACGCGTCATCCTGAATTATGGATGGATGACGAAGGAGCCAGTGTTGCCCCGGTTAATTATCACCACTTCGATAGCACCGCCATCACCAAGACCAGCACCTACAGCTGCGAACACCCAGGACATGGAGCACGGTCACCGATTGGAAATAGAGCGCTCGGCTTGTAACGTGGAGGGTACTGGTTCGAGCCTCCCCTTAGACGGTTACTGTGTAGGCAACTTGTGCAAATCCACTCACAATTGAGTCCCGCCTCGGATTCATGTTTACTGACCTTGCACGAGAAATAATTGCAAAATACTAATAATAATTATTATAATAATTATAATAATAATAGAATAAAAAAATTAATATAAATAATAATAACAACACAAACAATTACAGCAACAATTACAACAACAATAGCAACAACAACAATAGCAACAACAACAATAGCAACTACAACAATAGCAACTACAATAACAACAACAATAGGCAGGTAAGGTAAGATTCTGTTCCAGGTCAAGATCCAATGGTCAGACGGTGGATTGTGTTTAGAATTGGAGCGATGAGAGGTAAGAGGAAGAGGAGGAATCAGGATACGATTTGTGAAAGAGGAGCGTTTTCAGGGTGTTTTCTGAGTGAAAAACTTATGGAGAAATTGCAAGAGATGCTGTTCTAGTGAGTTCAGATAATTGGCATCTAATCAGGTTGTAATTCTTGCCCACTTTGCCTATTAGCATTCACCTGCAGCAAAAAATTTCACTCCACCAAAACTACATACATACATACATACATACTTACATAGGTGCAAACATGATAATGATGGTGGTGATGATGGTGGTGGTGGTGACGTCGATGACGACGACGACGACGATGATGATGATGACAATACAGTTTCTTAACCGACGGGGTGCGATTGTCCTATTGCTATAAGCATCCGCATCAGTGCTCTGCGGAAGCTATCTGCTGCCTCAGGTACCCGTCTCCTCAACATCCTCGACTATGAAAGATGCGGTCATCGCTGTCGTTGTTCCAGTGAGCGATCGAGCGGCTTCCTTCTCCGCCTCCTTCTCCTCCCCTGCAGCATCGACCGCAGAGCATCGGAGGAGACCTATGATTCGAACCGGCGACCATCGACCGATGTCGTCATCTTGTCCGCTCTGATTTATTCCGATCCTGTTCCGGTCGTCGGTTGCGGAGAATGATAACACGGAACAGTTCTCTGATTGCGACGGTAGGACCCGTCTTGTGTAAATTCGCCTCTCTCTGTCAGTTTCAATTGCTTATGGAAAACTTAGCGCAAAATATTTAGCTTCCGTGGAAAAAACTGTAAAACTGACGTCTCTCTGTGAAGGCCGAAACTGCCGTTTTGCCTATCGATTTTGTTTTGACTGAGCGCCTGTGAATAAGTTGGTTCCCGGGACTTAGCTTTCGTTGGGCGCTGTAGAAATCTCGAGATTACGATTACGATAACGATTACGAAGATAGGGTGCTTAGAAAATCTAAATTATTATTTCATTTCTTTGCATTGAGAAAATCGCTCTCTGTAGAGACTATGTTTAATGCAATACTTTATGCTACAAGTCGGTGTCGCTGGAAGTCAAAATGTCCAGGACTTGGCGTATTTCAATATTCATAAAGTGAAGCAGACGTAAACGTTTGAATTTAGTAATAATCAGAATTTTCGAATACAGCTTAGATTTATAAACAATTATTCAGTTTGCTTTCATAGATGTAATCCAACTCAAATTTGTTTCTAGCGTGTGTCAGTTGGTAGCAGTGTTACTGTTCAGCCGCCTAAAGGATTTAGTGTAGCAAGAAAACATGACAGAAGTTGTCTGGTTGGCCTTTATATGCGCGTACATTCTCTTCGTGTACCTTTTCTGCAGATCTACTAAGGACTTCGTGGGCTATATTAATATTTGTTTCTGTTATTATTATTATTTATTATTATTATTATTATCATCATCATCATTTTTATCATCATCATCATCGTCGTCGTCATCGTCGTCGTCATCGTTGTTGTTGTTGTAATAAAATTATTACAGCTAACTAGGAGGCCTATAACTCTACAGACACGTCCATACATTGTGCTCACAGACTTTCATCAAGGGAGACTGATGAACTGCTAAGAAGATAAACGCAAAGAAATTTACAAAAACACGGAGAGACCGAGAAGGTCTTGCTTTGCACTCTGAGTCCGGGTCCTGTTCCGCTCGCACAGCTGCGATGGGAATAATTACGATATTTCATGTTTTCTCTCTTCTCTTCTCTTCTCGAATATTTTATCTCGTCTTCTCTCGTCTTGCCTTCTCTCGTCTTGTCCTCGCTTGTCTTGTCTTCTCTCGTCTTCTCTTCTCTTGTCTTGTCTTCGCTTGTCTTGTTTTGCCTTATATTGTCTTCTTTCTCCGCTTACCTTCCATTAATTGAATACGTGTACTCATATCTCCTTTTTCTTTCATTCTCATTTCTTCTTTACCTTCTTTCTATTTTCCTGTCTTTCCCTCTCCTTCTTTTCCTTATTCTGCAATTCTTCTTAGATGGCCAGTTAATAAATGAGACGCAAGGCCCCAGGACGGACAGATGGACGAACGACGGTCGGCCTCGTCTGCCGTCTCTCCCCCAGCCATTCACCCTCCCTCAGTCGACCGCCGACGGATCGAGACACTAAGGGCATTCCCAAAAAACCGTCTTGCGTGTAGCGGACGACTGCTTTGCCAGGCAGACGACAAAAAACAAAGCCAGATGAAGGCCATCCGAGAGAAAATCATAGACTGTGTTTTATTCATTGCATATGCCGTATACTTTGTACGATCGACCGATGCTATCGTGCAAAGATGCTGCTGACAATGAGGCATGATGCGTAATATTATGAGATGGACAATAGGCCTGCGATATATGAAAGACTATGAGACATGGTGTGGTATGTGGCATGGTGTAGTGTGGTATGTTAGGAAGGTTGGACTGAGGTAAGATATGATTGGTTTCGTACCTAGACCCTATGATTTACTCTGCGTTTAAAGGTATATTTGTCGTTTTTGCTCCGACTGAGTAGCGAATTAACCGCCATAACCACTATATACCCCAATCCTTCTTCTTCTTCTTCTTCCTCCTCCTCCTCCTTCTGCTCCTCTTCCTTTTCCTCCTTCTCCGCCGCGGCTCACTGTCTCTCCATCTGTCTGTCTGTCTGTCTGTTTGTCTGTCTGTCTGTCTCTGTGCCACCCCGTGTCCCTCATCGTGTTCATGTCTACGCTTGTCTGCGCAGGCATAAATGTATGTACGTATGTATGTGTATATGTGTATCTATATGTGTATGTATGTATGTATGTATGTATGAATGTATGTATGAATGTATGTATGTATGTATGTATGTATGCTGTATATAGTCCTATGAGCGCGTACTTACTAACTAGCCCACATGCATTATTAGAAGCAGACCGTCTCAAGGGCCACTCCTCTCTTCCAGTTCAGCTGAATGCCATCGAAACAACCTTCAGTTCTTCGTCGGCCATTATCAACGTTACCTGGCAACGACTGAAGTCATTACCAGCTTCTAGAGTTCAGATTCCAAGAGAAGGCACATGACCTCCATCAAAGACGCAAGATCTCTCTCTCTCTCTCTCTCTCTCTCTTTCTGTCTGTCTGTCTGTTTCTGTCTGTCTGTCTGTCTGTCTCTCTCACTCGCTCTTTTCTTTCTTCTGCCAGTAAGGCTGCGTGGCTGAGAGGGTCTTAGCAAGATCCGATTGTGGATGGCCGTAGAATATAGTAATTGGACATGAAATTCAACATAAAACGAGCATGATAACATTTTATTTCGTACCTTTCCTTTTAATTTACTTCTTCCCTTCTGTCTATCTTTCTTTTCCTTTCAGTTTTGCTATTTCTCTGTCTCTTTCTTTCTTTTTCTCTCTCTCCTTCTCTCGTGCTATCCCTCCCTCCCTCCATCTCATGCCTGCGTCACCTACGTTGTTTCTCCTGTGTCTGCTTATCTATCTGCTTGTCCTCATATTTGTCTGTCTGTCTCTTTGGTTATCTGTATCTTCCAAGTTCCCTGCCGTCGGGCCACCTATGTCGAGCCGACATTTAAGACTTCTTTACTTGCAGAGTTAGTCACGATGTACACAGAATTCCGGTCTAATAGCTTTAGCAAGAAGTCCATCGTGGACTGCTGTATGACTTCTGGTGCCGGAACATTGAATAAGGCGCCAGTCCATGACACAAAAGCCAAGTGCCTCCTTGCTCAGGATTGGGTAAAAGAGAGAGCGAGACAGACAGACAAATAGACAGACAGACGGTGGTCGAAACAGCGGGACAGACACAGACAGAAACAAAGGCATACCTAGAGAGAAAAGCAGAAGGAGAAGGGGGAAGGATCAAGAGGGAAGAGGCATGGCAAGGACGAGTTGAGAGGTAGGCCTACGATCAAAACAAGGCTAGAGACTAACAGAATAGAGGAAAGCAAAGGAGAGAGGGATCAGCCGAGGTCAAGTACTCAGAAAGAGACAGAGAGAAACAAAAGAGGTGGCGCTGAAGAGTGATGAAGGAAAGAAGCGGAATGTGCGAGTGTTAGGTTCACGAGAAGCTTAAGTTGGGACTGAATCGCTGTCCACGTGTGTTACTTTCAATAGCAACCGCCTAGGTTTGTCGGAGGTCTCGAGACATGTATCGTCTACAGTACTCTATATTGAACACATATAGTACACGATCATTATATCCACTGATCGGTTTTATTGTTGAACCTTTTGTTCTTAATGAGCTTCAGTGTCATTCAGGCTAGCGTATAGAGTACCCCTGGTTATTCTATTGAAGGGGCGCTATGCAAATATCTGATAATTCAATTTTAGTTAGAATCCATGACTGCTGTGAAACGAAACAGAGTTGCTGTTATAAAAAATCACGTTTTAATTTCGTACTTTTGAGGTAATTAAATAAGTAACGCCATATTAGCGCCTATACGAAAATGGAGTTGAAGTTGTCAGTTCGACTGGAAGCCAGTGCATTGTCCAATGAACCCAAGATAATCTTATGATGCATAGGTATGCTGATGGACACGAATTCCTTTGCATGTTACTTGGATGTGATTAGGGGGGCTTTCGTTTTCGCCCAAACTACGTACGCATCAGTGAGAGTGACCCAACCAGGCCCAACCAGACCCAACCAGACCCAACCAGACCCAACCAGACCCAACCAGACCCAACCAGACCCAACCAGACCCAACCAGACCCAACCAGACCCAACCAGACCCAACCCGACTCAACCGATTCACCGACGGAGATGAACTAGTCGATTACGTACCTTCAGCTGCTGACTTGTGTTCGGAATAGACAGTCACAATCTTGTATTATAAATGAGATTGAAAACTCGGGGTAAAAGGTTCTTCAGAAAAAAAGAGAAAAGAGAAATCGCAAAGGAGAGAGACATGTGTGAATCAGATTGCCGAAGAAGGGAACTAACCGAGATATTTATTATACAAGCCGAAGTTTTGTTTCATTCTGAACACTAGAGGGATATTGAGGGGATAGAGACAGACAGACAGCCAGACGGACCAGATAGGACAAACAGACAGACGTAAATGCAGGCAAGCAGGTAGTCAGACATACAAACATTTCTATTGCCCTTCTAACTCGTTAGGAGGTAACAAGTGGACGTTGACGGATGCAGAAGCTTACAGGAGGCGAACCTAACACAAGCAAGACCTTATTTTAATCAACAGAACTTATGACGATCGTCTGCGTCAGACAAGATTCTTTTTGGTTATTATATATATATATATATATATATATATATATATATATATATATATATATATATATATATATATATATATATATATATAGAGAGAGAGAGAGAGAGAGACAGACAGACAGACAGACAGACAGACAGACAGACAGATAGACAGACAGACAGGCAGGCAGAGAGGAATAGGGAGTGAGAATAGAGGTAGTCTGTGGTATGACTTATGTCACGTAAATAATTTGCAACTCATCGTTTACATATAGTTCGGCAAAAGCCGAATCGAAAAGAAAAGAACCGCTGCTTGTTTATCAGTCACGACACAACATCTTTAGGGCAGAGATTCGATGAAGTTCTGACCTAGTTCGCAATTCGTTACTTCGCCAAGAGTAAAGCGCCGTCTGCTGTTTTACGATCCTTCGGCTGAAGCGCAGATACAACAGAGCAACCGGAAGGATGCTTAGACCTATATGGATCTTGACCTGGAACCGAACCCTTTTTGCCTATCGATTTTGTTTTGACTGAGCGTCTGTGAATAAGCTGGTCCCCGCGGCCCGGCTTTCTTTGGACGCTGTAGAAATCTCGGAATTACGATTATGATTACGATTACGATGACGCATGCGATGCGAACCGTCTATTCAGTCTAACTGTTTCGTACCTGGAATCAAACCACGAATGCAGCGACCAAAGGTCAAGGTTCAAACGATAGCTTGCACCGAGCGTTTACTCACGTTCTTACTCACTTGAACTCTGAATCCGTCTGATCGTTCACTGATCGAGTCCCATCTTCTTACTCACTTGAAGCGTTCTTTCCCGACTTTGATGTGAGGTTTAATTATTTTGACTGCTGCCTTTAAACCGAAATAGATCCGACTGCTGTCCGTCAGTCGTTTGGGGGTCGGATGGGTGGGAGACAGCTCCCCTTCTCTTTTTCGGTCTCTGTACACCACACACTCGTCACTTGAAGCAGCGACGCGCAAAGACGGCGCGCTGACAGGGGTCAGAAGATCATGACATGAAGAGCCAAGGGGTCGTTAGGTGTCGTGATTGAAGTTAGGACTCTCGGAAGACAGACGGCATCAACTGGAAAGCGGATACGACAACTTTGATCGATGGAAAAAAGTCGGGAATTCTGGGAAAGATGCGCTGATCTGTGCACACGCACGTCGAATTCATTTACAATTCATGTACAAGGAACAGCAGAGCATAACGATACTGTATGCTTTGCGAATGAAGACACGAATGATGAGCTCATTGCTTAGCCGTAACTAATCAGTCAATATACATAGAAGGTCTACGCACGAGAATCAGTCTGCATTGCATATACATTGTATAATGATCATGTTCAGGCTTTTTACATGCAACTGCACATATCCTAGTAGGATACACGCACGCAAAGGAATCATATGTATGATGCTGACAGAGAGACAGACGGACAGACAGACAGGAATGCTGGCAGAAGACTGATAGACAGAGATGCGTGCAGGCAGACAGATATATAGAAACACACATACATGCATACATACGTACTTACGCCTCTTTTCGCACTCAAACGACTCTACAATATTTGCTAAGTTTTTCTGCTTTACGTTTACATAACCTTCAAAACTAAGTTTATCTTTTCCTTGATCAGATTTTAAAAATTCCATCATGGATAGAAATAGATCAAATTTTTAAACTTTGTATTTTCCATAAACCATTTCTATTATATAGTAGTTGACCTCTTTCATGTTGTACGGTAATTCTTTCATGTCTGCTCTGTGTCCAATTGTCTAATAATTGTCTAATAATAAGTTTTTGATGTATGGTAAGTCTTTCATGTGTACTCTGTGTCCAATTGTCTAATAATTGTCCAATATTTAGTTCTTGGATGTTTGGTCATTCTTTCATGTCTACTCTTTACTGTATGTACTGTATGAGTATAGGGGGTTATTGTCCGGGGGGGTTTGCATGGGGGTTATTGTCCGGGGGTTATTGTCCGGGGGGGTTATTGTCCTGTTACCCGCAATAGCGGTAGCCCAGCCAGTCATTTAGGTGTCCATTTACTCAAGGTCAGAACTGTTTTAAAGGGCTGTCACTGTTCCTTTATTATGCAAATGAGAAGCTGATACCAAACAATAGAGATAGAGAATGATGCAAAGGTGGACAGTATTATGACGAAAAGAAGAAAAAGACGACGAAGAAGAAGAGAATGCTGCAACTGATGCTGATGATGATGAAAAAGAAGTAGTAGTAGTAGTTGTTGTTGTGGTAGTGGTGGTAGTAGTAGTAGTAGTAATAGTAGTATTTATTAACTTCTATAGCGCCAGTGTATAATGCTCAAGGCATCAACCGATGGCGCACCAAAACCAAGCCGCAGTCAGGTCAACATTCAGAAGATCCGCCCGCCAAGACAGAGGACAGAGAGGCACCTTAAGGTGGATAAGCAATGTGAAGAAATGTCTTAGATTGAGAACGAAATGACATGAGTCCCACTGAACAGATCGAACAATTATAGGGAAAGAAGTCCAAAATCTAGGTCCAGTTCTAGTTTTAGGTATGGCCAGAGAAATGCGACCAGATGACCTTGTTGAATAGGGATCAGACTGCGGAATAATGCCTGATTTCAAATATTGTGACGGATTAATGTTAAAAACAAAGCCCCAATTTAGTAGTAGCAGCAGCAACAGTAGCGTATTTGTAGAAGAAGAAGAAGAAGAAGAGAAGGAGGAGGCCGCGGAGGAGGAGGAGGAGGAGGAGGAGGAAGAAGAAAGAGTAAGAGTTGATAAGAAGAGAAAAAAGTAGGATGAAGAGGAGGTGGAGAATGAGGAGTATTTACGAAGGTTTTATTGCTGCTACATGTACATCTGTTTTCCATTATTAACTGAAAGTGATGCTACACATGCAGAGAGAGACATATATATATATATATATATTATATATATATTGTGTGTGTGTGAGTGTGGGGCTTTGTCTTTCGTTCGTATAAATTATTCAGCCCTCCTACTTAGCGAATCCCTAATAGGGATGGAAAATACCGCGATCCTGGATGTTTACGCGTACACGAAGCCTGTTTACGTAAAGGTCTATGAATAGGCCTATGTAGCCTATGTGGGGTCAACTATGTTCAGCTCTGAATTTTCGTTTCCAGGTTGCGTGTTATATCCCTAAAACGTGCATGCGTTGTCAGCATCAGTTCCGATATTCTCCTCAGGCTTCGACTCAACGTTGCGATGAAACGCGATATAAAGCGAAATCGTTAGACAGTGCACGTATCTGTGACGTAATATGATGTCATTAGAATATAATAAGCTTGGGACGCGGTAGTGTAGTGGTATGGTCTATGCCTAGTAACCGAGTGTAGCGGGTTCGACTCTACCTCAAGCCACTGCGTAGCGACCTTAGACAAGTTGCTCACCCACAATTGTCTGAGGAAGACAACGGGAAACCACCTCATTCATCTCATCCCCGGGTGGCATAAAGCCAGTGGACCTCCTTTCGGGCAGAGAACTCATCATCATCATCGTCGTCGTCATCATCATCATCATCATCATAGTAGCAGTAGTAGTAGTGGTAGTAGTAGTAGTAATAATAATAATAATAATAATAATAATAATAATAATAATAATAATAATAATATAAGCAATATTACCATGCCTTATACAATAAGGCAACGCGCTATGAATACATTATACGTCTATATCTTAATTTCGTATTACAACCTTGGAGCGGCATCTTACAAAGCGAGGGCTGTGCGTGCATTTCGAAAACACAAGCGATTCAATTTCAAGAGCACCTGCTGTTAAGCCTCGACGGACGCACCTGCTGTGAAGTCCTTAAAAGCGGCAACCGTTCATATGCATTGCATACATATGGTGTGTAATAATACACAAGTGCTTTATATGCCATGTGTATAGGCATCGCACTGACAAGTGCCAAGAAGTGTCGTCAAGTGTGGGTCATGGTCCATAAGTATGGGTCTGATGTTTTTTAACTAAGCCAATAAGGACATTTTTGTACATGTATCTATGTGCCTGTGGGCATGCATAGCACATACAGGGAGAGTAGAAAGAGGAAGGAGAGGCAGAGAGATAGACAGAGACAGAGAAGCAGCGAGTAAGACAAGGACAGACAGTGACAGAAAGCGATACAGACGGGAATGTGAGAGATGTATGAGAGAGAAGAAGAGGGAGCGGGAGAGAGCGGGAGAGAGAGCAGGATAGAGAGAGAGAGAGAGAGAGAGAGAGAGAGAGAGAGAGAGAGAGAGAGAGAGAGAGAGAGAGAGAGCGGAAGAAAATCAGTAAAACGTAGAGACAAAACGAGAAACAGATAGACAGGCAAAGGCTGAAAGGAGCAAAAGGTAGAAAAGTTGATTGAAGCAAAAAATAAGAGAAAGAGGCTTCAGTGAACAACTGCGTAACGTTGGTATGAGCTTGTTCTTTTATTTCAATCTGGAAATACAGACGCATTAGCAAGATCGTTTAAGTTCACCTGAAAAGACTTCTATAGAGCCGTTTCTTAAGCGCAAAAAATCAATAATTTGGTAAAATGTCCTTCGACACAGATAGTTGAGACAGACTTCGGAAGATAAACAACCTGTCTCTTTCAATAACTGGTCGAACGATAATTCAGTCTACTACTTGATGTTGTCGATCCATGTCATCTTGGGTCTTCCTCGAACTCGGGATCCAGGAGTTGTGCCTTGGATGATCTCCTTCTCTACGCAATCTCCACCCACTCTTTCGTAGCAGATGCCCGAAGTATGAAACCCTCCTTTTCTTGATTAGGTGCCTCTCTACTTCCGCAGTCTCCAGAATCCATTCAATTGTCTTAAAAGTCCACGATACTCCGCAGGAATCCGCCTCAGATTCTTGATTTCAAATGCCTCTTTGTCTTTCTTTATGGTAAAGCACTAAGGGTCATACATAGACAGTGGCCATGGGAGAGCTTTCAGAAATCGTAGTCTTTGTTGCAAGCAATATGCTGTGATATTTCCATACCTTCTTCACTGCGCTAACACCTTCTTCTTTTGCCAGAGTTGACCGAATCTCTCAACTGCATTCAGAGTCCTGGGTTATAAATGAGCCAAGAAATGGAAACGTGTCAACTTGCTCCAGCTGGTGTGAAAAAGACATATTCAATTATTCATTTATATAGCGCCTTTCAGCAGCATATAGATGCTGATCTATCCACAAGTTTACCTCCTTCATTTTCGTCGCTCTTTCTTTTCCTACACTCTTGTCATTCCTCCTCTGTTCTTGTCCACTGTCTTCTTGGAAAAGGAAGAGTAGGCCAATCCTATGGGCAGAAGAGGAGTAGGCGGAATGAGGAAGTTAGAAAGATATGGATGGATAAGGTTTCCTAATGCTGTAAGACTTCCTGCCGGAGCACATAAACAAAATGTCATTGCATATTCCCTGCTATACGCTGTGACAAACATTCACACTAAAAATTTAATATATTAATAGGCCTATCTAGTCAGAAGCAGGTATGTACAGGCGCCTATATGAAATATATACAATATGTTTAAGGCGTGTATATATATATGTGTATATATATATATGAATTAGCTACTTTGACATTTGCTTCTTTGTTAGCTTAAGTAAACCGCCCCCCAGCAGCCCAGTGACGCTTATATACAAATTTTAAAAACCTAACGTTTGTACAGACTCAGTCTGTCACATCCTATGTCCTCCAACTCCTCACTCTTTGACCTATACGTTGGCCAAGGCTAAACTTTATCTGCTTTTAACTTATTTACTTACTTATTTGCTTACTTATTTACTTCTAAATATTATTAATATTATTTATTTATATGTGTAGGCGTATAAGTATGTTTTGTATACTTGTGCACAAACAGGTTAATTTTTATAATTATTTATTCATTAGACAAGTGCTTGAATTTGTGTACGCGTATTTTTTTGCATATGTATTATGTGTTCATACAATAGATGTATGTATGTATGTGAGTGTGCATGTGAGGCAGATGTTTGTCAAGTGTTGTCCTCGTGTGACTGATTAGCTGTCTGTTGGCGATGCTCAGCTCTCGCCAGGTGCCCAAAGATTCTCTTTCCTTCTCCATCTCCTTCTCCTCTTCCTTCTTCTTCTCCTCCTCTTCCTGCTCCTCCTTCTTCACCTCCTCCTTCTATCGCTTCTCTTCGGCCTCATCCACGTCATCCTCTTCCGCTACTCCTTCTTCTCCTTTTCCTCTTCCTATTCCTCCTTCTTCCTTCTATTCCTCCTTCTCGGCCTCAACCATGTCCTCCTCTTCCGCCTACTCCTTTCCCTCCTTCTCCTCCTTTTCCTCCTTCTTAACTTCCTCTTTCTATTCCTCCTTCTCGGTCTCAACCATGTCCTCCTCTTCCGCCTTCTCCTTTTCCCTCCTTCTCCTTTTCCTACTCCTTCTCCTTCTCCAAATCCTCCTAATCTTCCTTCTTCACCTGCTCCTTATATTCCTCCTCCTCGGCCTCAACCACCTCCTACTCTTACACATACTCCTTCTCGTCCTTTTCCTCCTCCTTCTCCTTTTACTCAGAAGCATCAGCCGCAGTCGTAGCATCAGCAGCAGTAGCAGCAGCATCCGGCATCTGCAGTGCTTGCCGAGACGAGAAGGAAGGAGGGATCGGAGGCGCTAATCTCTTCTCATCTCGCTAATCCAGGTGACCCGAGTATCTGACCTCTCCTTGTCCGTCCACCGCAGCATCAACGCACGGAGCTTCATCAAATCACTCGACGGTCGCGCTGGGGCAGCAGAAGGTGGGGCAGACGGAGGAGGCACCGGTGGGGCTGCGGAGAAAGGGCCCCTCTGATTACCCGCTCATTATACACTGATCGACTGACTCTGTCGGCCATCGATCTTATGCATGCACCCGACGCGATCACTCCACCGTGATCATCGCCACCCTCTTCTTCATCTTCTTTCTTATCTGTCTGTCTGCCTGTCTTTCTCTTTGTCTGTCTGTCTGTCTTTCTCTGTGTCCGTTTGCCTTGCTCTGCTTGGCTCACTCGTCTCCAGTCTTCCCCCTCTTCTGTTTCTGTCGCTCTCGGTTTGTGCCAGCTTCTCTCTGCTTTTTCTATTGACTTCATTCTTTCTATTGCAGTCTCGTCTTTTTTCTCGTTCTTTTTCTCTCTTATTTGTCTTTTTCTTTCCATTTTATCTCGGCTTCTTTTTTGCTTCTTTTCTTCTCTCGCTTCTAGGTGCTTCATTAATCTCATCTTTCTGTTTCGCGTTTCATGCATCAAATCTCGTCTTGCATTTTGCTCTTCTCGTTTCTCATTCTTCTTTCATTTATTCTCTGATTCTCTTTCTTCTCTTCTCCTCTCTTCTTTCTTCAATTTACATTGTTTAGTGTCTGCTTCAGCCTTTATTGCATTACCCTTCACATCCTTAAGAAGGAACTCGTTTTGATAAATGTGTATTTAATACTCTATTACATAAATTTCCTACGCAACATAGGCTGCACTTACGACCTTATCTTGACTGTCTAATCAGTCTGTCACCTTCTTTGTTCCGCAAACGCTTGAAATCTGTTCTGTTTGACCTCGGGTCTTTTCTGACTGGTCGGGAGCACTACTGATGAGTTTGTTCTTGAAGTTGCGCTTCATAAATTTTCGTTTATGTTATGTTATGAGTTTTCTTGCCTAGCTGTACTTTGCATTACCTTTCCTTATCTTTAAATTACCTTATCCTACCTTACTATAGTTTGGTTTAGTTATTAGACTCAAATAGCTTAGGCATTCTACCTTAACGTCTTCGGTGACAAAAATACGCGAACTACAAAATCAAATTTGCAGACAGCGAACAAAACTTTGGATGGCGAGATACTAGGACAGCTGACTTAGTCCTCAGCCGCTAAGTCCATCGATTCTCTGTGATGTTTTGCATAAATCGTCCATCTGTGGGGATGATTATCGATTTTGAAATATTTCTGTCGCAACGGGGAATCGAATCTCGACCTTTGAAATGACAGTTGAGCACATCAACCACTAGGCTGCATGTAGACTATCATGCTTCTGATATATATATTATATTATATATATATATATTGACGTCCTCTATCTTCAGATATAAGAACCTTGCAGTGAGAGCATTGAAATCCGGTGACAGCCGACAGGCATGATGTGAGATAAACGGTTTCAAGGAGGTCTTGGTCGCCATTTCCTTCAGTAGCGCATCAGCGGCGGCTGAAGCATCAGCGGCGACTAAAGCATCAGCGGGAGGTTTTGACGATATCGGTAAATCACCAAGTCCTTATCAGCAACCTTACAAAGCTCTTAAGCGCGGCTTCAACTCACTTATTGCAGACACAACAATCTCACAATACAAATGTGCGCATTGGTTAGCGTTTCAAAAAATTCGAGGAATAATGGACTTAATGTTTATATCTGCGTTGGGGATGTTGTAGTCAAACGATATAGTCAGGAACGAAGATATCGTCGCAGTTGATATTCATTATTCACCGCCGTTATTTCTGCCGCATACGAGGAGATGGAGACCCCCGCAGGTTCCCGATTTCAAGGCGAGACTATCGCAGTTTGGAAATTAAGGTTTTATTTACTGCATTCTGGATAAACTTGGTGTCGCGAGGTAAAGCTATAAATAATAAAAATGGTCAAGTCGTTTCATCTCGTTTGTATCCGGTTGTCCGATTTTCATGTCCGTCTATCTGTTCGTCTGTCTGCACCGCTCTGTCTAGATGTTTGTCCTCTGGCCTGACACCCGTCCGTCTGTCTTCTGATATCTGTCGGAATTTTCTCTCTCTAATGTTACCTTGTTTCTTTGTCTTTCTCGCTCTTTCCCTCTGTGACGTTCTTTCAGTTCATGTTCTAGCAGGGATTTTCTGCGCGGTCAGTCTACTCGTATCTGTGGCAGACCAGCTGCTCTTTATGTATGATTGGATTCATAATCTCGGCGCCTTATAAACCTTTGGTCAGTGGCGGATTTAAACTACAAGGGGTGGGGCGGTTCTCCCCGCCTGTCTTAGTTATATGCTGGCGCCCCTCAGAGCTACCCATGCATTCATGGTGGATTGCCAGAATGTGAAGCCCCTCTAGAAATGCCCTTCCCCACACAAGCAATCCTAGCGCCGCCTCTCCCTTTGGTTTATTTATAGAAAGGTAAATATTCAAGGTGTTGTTCTTGCATCTTTTTGAAAAAGTGCGAGACCCGAATAGTTTATATTGCCAGTTTAGAACTATCCATGAGCCAAGGTCATGTATATATATATATATATATATATATATATATATATATATATATATATATATATATATATATATATATATATATATATATATATATATATATATATATATATATATATATATATATATATATATATATATATATATATATATATATATATACACGTAGGCCTATATACAAAAGTCAGGCAGAGAGACAGCGTGACGACTACGTTGGGTGATGTTTGGAATTGGATACGATATAAAATGTCATGAATTCTGTTCATTTCTCAGAGAAGTCTTCGTCGAGGCAGAAGTAGGACTTGTTACTATATAATTGCTAATAGACAAGAAATGTAAAAGTAAGTAACGCATTTGTTAGCACGTCACATGACCATCATATATGAGCGATGGCTTACACACACGCGCACGCGCACACACATACTATGACTAATGACATTGTATGCTCAGTAAAAGTTTGCATAGATTTTAGCCTATGGCGTCGGGGGACATGGCGAGTATAGAACACAGTTCGGCTTGTGGGTCCCAAACCAAACTTGGATCTATGATGAGGACCATGGATGGCCGCCAGATAATACCCTATCACGGATCCGCCAGGGTACACACGGTGTCTGCCTATAGCAGACACCAGTCTTATGACTGATCGCTACAAATGTCACCTTTTGACATTTTATTAGATTAAGTAAACTCGGGTAAGAGCCTTTTAGCCTGTTCTTCGTGTTGTACCGTTTATGTCAAGTCAGCACAGGCGTTTATATTCAAAACGGTTCAAGAAAATTGAAACTGTTAATATTACTGCCGCTCTCTGATTCATGCAACACTTACTCCTAAATCTTATTCGATGTAATTATCTCCTCGCCAGCCATGCGTGTAAGCCTTCGATTGTTGTTTATGCATGTATACATATATGAGTTTATATGCATATAAATATATATATGAAATATATATTTATATATGCTATAAACTATATATTAATATATATGTGTAGAAGAGTCTATATATTGCATCCGCCCTGTGAAAACTGTTATATTCGCACATATTGCCTAGTATTGTGATGAGACTCCCACCCTGGGGACCATCGTGATGTCGTCGAGCCTTGGAGGCAGAAATGGCCCATTTTTTCTCGCCACTGCTGGGATTCCAGTCTCGGCTGGCTGGACCTCTAAATCTGACCAGAAAACCAATTTCTCCGTAGTACACGGGAGGCCTTTGACTCAATCTAGAGCTGCGCCGCAGGGGGGAAGGCACCGAAGGGAGAGGAGAAAAATCTATAGGATCAACAGATGGCCGGCCTAGCTACTATAGCGCTATGGTATCCGCGGCTTTCAAGCCGGAAGCTGCCGCTCCCTAGAGCAGACCTGGGTCCGTTGGCGGCCTCACGACTTTTTGGCTTCTTGTTCTTCTCGGTCTACTTCTCTATCTCGACCTTAAACCGATTTCCTTGAACTTGAACTTTAGCGTTCAATATTCCAAAGCCGCTGCTAATGTCTCTTCCAATTTAGTTTGGCGAACGATAAGTTCGTCTGTCAGGTTATATTGGCTGCCCAGAAGTTTCCCTTGGCACTTCGATTGCGCAGCATCGGAAGGGTCGGTCTAACCGCTCTGCACTAGTCTGCTGTCTTGGCGGGAAAGGGCCTAGATAATTGGACGCAAATACATTGTCAGGAAGTGCGACGTAGTAGTAGAAAGTACAGCAACACTGGCCTGTCGTGTGATAAGTTGAAAGTTCGAGCCACATATGTCGTTGTTGGTTTCGTGACAATTCAAATACTATTGTGATTGAACCATTCGTTTAATCATAATTACGCAAAACAGAGACTGTGTTTTTTGATAACGCTATACGTAGACGTTTCGAAGCCCTGTCGTTGCGGACCAAACACTGAGAACCCCCGACAACCCAATACCACCCGAGTCAAATGATGCACTCGTCGACAAAATGAATATGTCGACAACAATGTAATTATTTAAAAGAATAGTAAAAACATACAGCTCCATTGAGTCGCAAGTTACATTAGTGCTGTATAGAGTATTTTGCACCTATGTTTCTGTTACTGTTACTGTGTTCCAGACCAAAATTTAAAAAAATAGGACAAAATATTTGCTGACTGCTCCGATCCGATCCTCTTCGATCGGACAACCACTTTTTGAGCCACTGTTCTATAGCTGCTGTCATACATTAACTTAAAACCTGCGAATTATCGTTACCTGTGCTTAAGACCTTCACCTACTGAGAACTGCATACATCAGCGCAGAATTAGCCACTGCCAGGAGTGCCATGACGGTATTTGTGCTCGAAGTCATTCAAGTCCTTTCTAAGACGACTTCCATTTTATTTCACTTTATCTTGACTCGGCTCATCGATCGAACTTTCTCCGGCAGAAACCTGCACTGCATTCTGCCAGTGAGATAAATCTCCACATAAAGAAAAGAATCGCAGATTAGATATCTTAAGAATAATGTCGCACATCCGTCGCTGGGTGGCGCTCGAAGGTCGCGATAAAGGTAAATTACCGTCGACTTTAGGACGTAGCCGTTCCTCTCGCGATGAACAGCATAGAATGCTGGTTTAATGGATCCGACGTCATAGTGGCCGTTTGATCGATGTCCTCAAGCTAATCTCCATCGAGCCCCGTGTTGAAACCTTATTGTAGTAAAATGTCGATGCCACCTCGACCTTTACCAACTCCACCGAGATTACTTTAACGCAATGTTGTTACAGCACGTGATCAGTTTACTCTGAAAAACGGCTTTCGCGTGACCAAGTCATGGCCGACGGTTGTTTTCGAATGCGGGATGAACAGCTTTTTTCGTGACTTGGAGTTGCCGGCGCTGGTGCGTGCAAAGATCAGCTTAGCCGCCTGTTTTCGAGCCTTGCTAATACGATACAGCAGCCAGTGAGGCGTTGGCGACGATTAATTTCTGACCTAATACCAAATCTCACCCACAAATTTCCTAAACCCTTACAGCCGAACCTGGGAAAGGTGGAGAACTAGGAAGAAAGACAGAAGCGAAGGAAGAAGGATAGAGAAACGTGCAATGACAGATAACCACAAAACATCAAATACAGACAAACAAGCAAACAAGAAATGAGACGACTGACACGGAAAGATACAGGTAAACTAACAAATAAACAAACAAATAGGCCTAATAATTAAAAAAACTAAAGAAACAAAGAAAGCGAAGATGAATTCAGAAGGAATGAAGGGGCAAATGAAAGAAAGAAACAAAGGAAGAAATGATGGAAGAAACGAAGGAAGAAATGGTTAATTAATAAACTAGGAAGCAGCCTAACTTGAAAATATCACATCGTCCATGTCGTTCTAGGACCTTGGGATTCGTTCATTACCGGCTCAAGGGCCTAAAGAAAAGAAATTTAGCGCATTCCCTACGTCTCACTTGTGAGATATGGGACACACTTTACTTTTACTTACTTTACTTTACAAACAGGCACACAAGCGATAGCATTGGACATGCATGGTCTCGAACAAACGGGCATGCTCCGTGTAGGAAATGTGTTCCACGATTTCCTTTGAGAACTTCGTCTTTTTCAGAGCGGATTTTCAATGCAACATAACACCGAGAAGAGAACAATTGCGTTTCGAAGATAAACAGCGACGCGTCTCATAAAGGCCTCGCTGTGTGGAAATTCTCGTCGAATAATTCTAAAAGACGACGCCGTTTAAAATTCGACAGCTTTTCTCTCGCCGGTCGACATTTGTCTTGACAAATTAAACGCCAAAGAGTCGGCCAACTGGGCTGGTCTGGGACCAATTCGCGTGCGAAGATGTGCGAGGCAAGACACAGCCTAATCGAATTTAAACTATCGCCTAAGGAGTTGCGGTGCGGACGGAAGGAAAACCGATGTTCCGCCGTCAAGATCCCGATAATCGCAGACATGTTACTCGCGCTGGTAGAATGGCTCCGAAAGTAGAATCTGAAATTTAGAGGTTTTGCTTGTGCACGAACACGCATGCAATCGGAGAGGGAGGATCTGCATCCTGAAAATGAGTTCTGTAATCCAATATCCAGCGGATCTGATTAATCTGAGAGTTCTTTGCGCATGTAGCCAACCAAAACTATGGCAGAAGACTGGGAAACTATTTAATGCAGCTCTCGGAATCAGAGCGAGGCAGATCCCTGATAGTATGACAGCAAAGCAGATCCAAAGCACAGATTATCTAGATAGTACTAGCCTTTGACGCGTGCATTGTCTGGCTGTAATGGTGAACGCTGGCGCTATCTGGCGAATACTATGAGAACAAAAAAGTTGTTTAGAAAAGGCGATATATTGGAGTATAAAGTTCTCGAAATCGGGACAGTGTTGGCAGTTGTTTTCAAGGTCCCTTGCTAACTGGGAGCAGCAAGAGATTTCCCCAGAACTTCCCAAACTAGCGTGAACAGGTTCTGCACGGGAGATACTAATTGAGATTATTCTCTCAGTCAACAGATGGCAGGCCTAACAATGGAGCGATAGGGACACGTAGAAAGAATGCTTAGATTAAAAGTTAAGCTCACTCTCGGTCACAAACGGACATCGTCTGAGAATAAAAAAATCAGTTCAGCCGCTCACTTTTCATGGCCATTCTTACACTGCCATTTCGAACATTCTTACTTAAAATTTTACGAATTTTGTCCAGCTGGACAGGTGATTGAACAAGTTTAAATGTCTGATTCACCAATCTTGTTGAATGATGAACTGGCGCTATCTCTTTCTGTGTAAATGAATGACAGCAACCGACTCCAGACCGACCGACTGACCAACAGAAGCGACTAGTGACCGGATAATGAATGAAAATAATTGAATGAATGAATCAGTCGGTCAGTGACCAACCGACTGACCGACCGACTGATTGATTGATTCATTCCTTCATTCATTCATTCTACAGCCAATCATCTATTCTGTCTCAGATGCAGTTTTTTTGGTAAAACGAGGAGAACAAGAGGTAAACTGCATAAGCGCACATCCAAAGGTCAGATCTCTTCTTGTCGTTGGTCAGGCGGACGACAGACAGTCACAGTACGCTTAATTTCAACAGTTGGCACAGGCGACGGTGCGGAACGGTCAAAGATTTTCCGAGCATGAGTGATCCGTTCGTTGCGGCCGCTTGTACTCCCGTTAATCAGCTCGAAGATGTCTTTTTAGCGGTGAGTTACCAGTTTCTGTCGTTCCAGGCAGACCGACTGTCCTACCGTCGTTGCATAAATCGTTTTAGGATTACAGAGACTTACAGTCGAGTAGGCAGCCATTTAGATGCCAAAGTTAATTAATTTGTCTTGTATTTTGTTTGATAGGAATCGCTGTTGCCGCTGAATGCGTCTCGTCTGCCTCAACCGATGGCCACTCGACGAACGCCGACGACAAGAGACGTACGGCTGGCCATCAAGGGGCTGGCCATCTAGCGGTTGGCCGTCTAGCGACTGACCGATCTGTCCTTCGGCGCGGCTACGTATCACACAAGGTCCCTTCGTCCGGCTGCCTGAATAGGGTGTGCGGGGTATTTTGAGGTAAATGTCCCAGACATGAATGCAGGTCACAAGACAATAGCTTTTTATAAAGCAACACGATCTTAATCTTAGGTGTAGCGATACAGGACGCATTCTAAGTAACATCCATGTACACATATCTCTAGACATACACGCCAAACATGTAGCGCACATATATATGTACAAGTCGCAAAGAAGCGAACTGCCTGAAATAAATAGGAACATGGAAGAGGGAATGCCTCCGAGGCATTTCGAATATTCGCGTGAAAACTGCACTAAATGGAATACGACTCTCGGGGCGACGAGCTCTAACGGAACTACTTTGTGCAGCGGAAGAACAGACGGCGAATGGTTCTTCGACGCTCTGGACGACGAATTCGAAGCAGTGCGACCGTGGCAGGTCGCACTATTCGGGATCCTAGCCGCCTACACGAGTCTTCTGACGATTGTCGGCAACCTCATCGTCATCCTGTCCTTCATCCTGGAAAGATCGATCCGACAGACGTCCAACTACTTCATTGCCTCGCTGGCCGTCAGCGACCTCCTGATCGGCTGTGTCTCGATGCCGCTCTACACCGTCTACTTGCTGTCCGGGCAGCACTGGCCGCTCGGCGAGGTCCTCTGCGACCTCTGGCTGTCCCTCGACTACACGGTCTGTCTCTGTTCCATCTACACCGTCTTCTGCATCACCATCGATCGGTACTGTTCCGTTACGATTCCAGCCAAGTACCACAAATGGCGAACGGAGCGCAAGGTCGTAGTGATCGTCGGTATCACGTGGACAGTACCCGTCATCGTTTTCTTCACGTCGATCATCGGGTGGCAGTACTTCGTCCATCAGCGAACTGTTCCCGTCGGGAAGTGTTACGTTCAGTACATGGAGAACGCGCTGTTCAACTGTCTCCTGCAGGTCGGGTACTTCTGGGTGACGCTGTTTGTCATGTGCGGTCTCTACGCCGGAATCTACCGTGTCGCTCTTCGACTCCACCGGAAGTCGGAAACGAGGCGCAAAAAGATGACGTCGCTCGTGTCGATGGCGGGCGAAACAATAACAAAGATCGGGATCGGCGTCACGGGACAGCAGACGAGACAGGATCCTGCTGCTGCCGCTGCTGGGGCTGCCAGTATAGGGATGCAGATGCTCCAGGTTCAAAAAGGACCTTCGGACGAATGCCAGGAGGACTGTACGACTCGGAGCTCGCGTATTTCTGGCGGCAAGCACTTTGGTATGGGTCCGAATGATGATTGGCCTCGGGTCAAAGGGCATGAACTGTTAGGGGGTTTAGAACACCGTGGACATTCAGCGATAGGAATCAAAGGCGTGGCGCCCGGTCTCGTTCTTCAGAACCACTTCAGCGAGGACGCAAGATCCAAAGGAATAGCCCCAGCTGACGGTGTTGGCGGATATCTGGAAATACCTAATCATTCGACCTCGATTCCGAACAGATTATCTGTAAACAATTCATCTTCGCCGGGTCTTCTCCAGTCAACCATGACCCAGCAATCATCATCTGGTCACGGGGTTCACATGTACAATCGTAATTCGATGGTTGAAGTTCAAAAGGACATTGGATACACTCAGAGACACCAAGTCGAAACTAGCGTCAGAGTTCTTGCTCTGGAAAAATCAGTTGCGTCTACGCAGAGATCTAAGGTGGATTTAGACGATAGAATTACTAATGGCGTTAGCCATAAAGACCGATCTGGTCATGTAAATAGCGAGAGTCAGTATATGGAAATGTTTCCAGGGCAATTCGTCTGTAAGAAGATGAGACTTGGAGAAAGGAACTGGAGCTGGACGGAAGACCGGATAGTTTCCAGAGGAAATATCATTCCTTTTCTGGGAGAAAATTTTGGAAACGTGAAATCGGCTGAAGAACTGTTGAGAGGAGAAGAAGAGTTAGGCGAGTGTTTGACACAAATGGCGAACAGATTACCTCGACCTTCGTCCATTTGTACCACAGGAGACCGATCCAATGCATTAGATGGTGCTGGAGACGGCCAGCCCCCAAACGGAGAAGCCCTGAATATGCTGCGGCAAGAGCGAACAGCAACTCTGTTAGGTGACGCCTCGTTGAAAAGACGCAAAGGACGAGCGACGATGCGAAGCTCTTTGCCATCGGAAATGATTTGGTTATCGGGGATCAGTGCGGACACAATCAGATCGGGTCGAGATGATCAGAAATTGTTGCAGAATGGATCGAGCGTAACGACGAGACATTGCGAAGCGCTGCCTCATGTCGACGAGGGGGGTGTAGATTGGCGGGGAACACAACCCCACAACACAACGGAAGGCGGTGCACATACATCTCCTTTGCCTCAAGACTCTTCGCTTTTCTTCGCCAATTACCCAGCTCAGACGAGCTGCGAGTCTGACTGTCCGGAGCAGACGTACCTTCTGGCGCCGCCTGGTTCATCAATCGGACCGTCAAGTGATGCGGCCAGCTTCTGCAGCAGTAGCATCCTGCCAGAGCGCGAGCGTCGACGTAAGTCCCGCTTCCTGGCTTGTCGCAAATGGTCATCTCGGAAGAGGGCCGAGAAGCGACGCGAACTAGGAAGGCGCGGCGGGGCAGCGGGTGATGGAGACGGGACAGCGGAAGACGGGGACGAACGGCACCAGTGCCAACAGCAGCACTCGAGACACAAGCACGAGAACCGTGCCAAGAAGTCACTTCGCACCATCACGCTGATTCTCGGAGCATTCGTCGTCTGCTGGACCCCGTGGCACATCCTGTCACTTATCATCGGCTTCTGTCCCGGTTCGGCTGTGTGTGTCCCCCCGATCCTCTACGACATCTCCTACTGGCTGTGTTACATCAACAGCCCTCTCAACCCCTTCTGCTATGCTTTCGCCAACCAGCAGTTCAAGAAGACTTTTGTACGGATCCTGCGACTCGACTGGCATAAAACGTAAACTTTTGAACTTAAAAGTTGACTATCACGATTGTTCCGTCGAGGCCGTTTGCTGACTGGGAGAAGAATTACGTCACGGCGATCGTGACTTCGCAAGTTACAAAGTTGTGTAATGTTATAATGACGTCACAGTATGCCTAATACCTAGGAGTTTAGAGGGCTAGCTAGCCTACTTGCTTAAGAGTTAAGACCATGTTGTAAAGAATTATCTGAGATCACAGTGACGTCATTTTAAGTGTAGCATGATACTCTTAAAATTTCGATAATATCAGAATGACGTCATAGTAGCCTAAACATAAGACGATAATCTAGCATCTAGAAAGTTATTTGAGATCCGAGTGACTTCATAGTAAGTCAGATACCATGTTCTAGGAAATTGAGATAAATTACGTCACATTACGTCACTTTAAATAAAAGGCAAAGATTTTAAGAATCTTTGGTAAAGGGCATGAGCAAAAAAGATCACCAAGATCAATAACAAATTCGTGAGTGAGTGAGTAAGTAAGTAAGTAAGTAATGCATTTGTTAACACGTCTTCTGTCCATCAACTGAGCGAGGAATCGTATTAATCGAGGAATGATGTGTGTGTAAACGAAACGAACTCGTTCTATCATACAGGGAACATATGAGAACATCCTAAGTGCTAGAAAATCTAGCAACCAGAAGTAGCATACTCAATTCTTTGCGTGCCCGAATGAGATACTGTGCGTATTGTTGTGAATGCTTTATTCAGGCATTAAATTGGAAACGACGTGAAGATTCTGTCATGAATTAATTCACAGGATTTGCCTGTTCGTGAACATTTTCGCCAACATGTCACCACAAAACAGAACACAACAGATTTCAAATAGGCTTAATCAACATTCTATCATTACGTCATTCTCAGTAAGCAAGTATAAAGTAAGCTGATATGGTTTTCTTATGAATGGCACACTGCATGGTAGGCGCTATAGTAGGTTGCTATAGTAGACCGGGATTAGCGCTACAGAAGCTAGAAGTTACATTCTGAGTAATGTAGGTAATCGAAATCGAATATGTATTCGAAGTAGGCCTACATTTGCGTTCTAATGACAAAAAACAAAAACAATTCTATTCCCGGTAAGTGGTAAAGAAATATTAAATAGGGCAAAAAAATTGCAGATTCGTCCACAGAATTCGCCTATGCATGAACTTTTTCGCCAAAGTATCATCGCAAAAAAGAACGATAAAACATTCAAATTAACCTTCTGTATTATTAGACAGCAACAATTACGCCATTTTACCCTTTCAGTGTTTTGGAACGTGGACAATAAGGTTATTTTCACAGGTGCAAAAGCAGAAAATACACGTGACACAAAGACGTAATTTTGTTACTTTACACCCTAAGCATAGGGCTATAGGCCGAAGCATTTAGCTTGCAAACCTCTAGGCCAAGTCCTCTACTCTAATAACGTTCCTTATAGCAATAGCTGTCGATACATATGTGCAGGAAAAGCTCGCATCATGTGTGAAGATTATATCTTATACAGTGCGACAGTTACAGTGTGCTTTGCTTTTAAATACTCTTTGTCACTGCTAACGTAAACCCTACAGTAAATGTAAATGTACACGGTTTTCTATAGCTACTGTATGGCCTCGACCCTGCTCATATTTCATTGAAATTACCGGGTGAGATCCTTCACCATCGCTGCCATCTTGAATGGGCGCCACGAAATTTAAGGTGCCCGTGCACGGACCGTGCTAGCCCGAGATTCAAATCTCTGAAATAAGCCTGCAGAGCATGACGACTATGAATCCACATGTATACGCCTACAATTCAGACCCATAGAACAGTATACTTGGCGTTTCAGTTTCGTATCGTGTCCTTTATTCGCCAAATCTTACAGATTTACAAGATTTCATGCATGAACAATTAAACGCCAGGCCGACGTGTGTGCTTCCTACAGAGCTACACTTAACGACAGAAAAGCTTTGAAATC
Source organism: Norana najaformis (assembly GCA_964023275.1). NCBI lineage: Eukaryota > Metazoa > Annelida > Clitellata > Crassiclitellata > Hormogastridae > Norana > Norana najaformis. Next base: position 16,329,849 of record OZ029920.1, on the reverse strand, counting down.
CCTTACAAATACCTACAGGAATACTGCATTGATGAATAATTGAATACGCCCGATCCATCAAACATCCACACGTACAGCCAGTGAAGTTACAAAGGCATACACTATGTAGAATAATTGTTGAGACGCCTCTGTATATCAGAATCTAGTCCCGGCTCTATAGGTTGTTTCTACTGAAGCTCAAACACGTCTAATCAAAAGGACACCGTTTTATAAATACCTGCGACGTTGGCCTATGCATAGGGCCTACCTACCTTGGCCTACCTTGGTCCAACTTGCTGGAATCGTCTCCCTCGAGAATTGCGATTTGAGCTCCTTTCTCTCCCCCTCTCAGTGTTCCGCAGGCGCCTGAAGACTGTACTGTACGCCAAGGAAGCCTCGATGCGTGAGGATCCCAGGTTCGCGTCCCGGTCGTGGCTTATTTCAGAGATTTGAATCTCGGGCTAGTACGGTCCGTGCGCGGGGACCTTAAATGGCGTGTATCGGTGGTGAAGGATCTCACCCGTGCGCAGGTGGAATCCATATGATCGCTTTAGAAAAACGTGTACAATTTACAATTTAATTTTTTTACTGTTTGACAGTGATTTTACTTTTTCGGGTCGGAAGCACCTCTGTTGAGTTTATCCTCTAAAATGCGCTTTATAAATCTCAAATTACAATTACAATTAAAATTACCTATCTAGACTTGGTGCCTTTGAGTCTATTGTGATTTCACGTACTGATTATTGATCCGCCCCAGGCAGAATTTTACAAATCCAGCCCTGACTGAGAACAGTTTAGGTTTTGGGGCACATAATCGTGTTCTAAAAGACTTAGGGCGAACGCCGTGGATTTTAGTTGCTCAGTTCTGTACATTCATTAACAAACCATCTAACCCGTGGGTAAAAGTTGCCCCTTACACTTCAACCAAAGGCTATATCGGTCACGTGTCTTAACAAATGAATAGCTGCTATTAAAGTAAGTGACATGTAACGAATGGCGGATTAATTTATCCTTTTGCTCGGACTATATGCCTATTGAAAAAGACATATTCGGCTTATCATCGTGGACGACATGGAAGGGTAATTGTAAGCTTGAGATTTCTACAGCGCCCAACGAAAGCTAAGTCGGGGGAACCAGCTTATTCACAGGCTCTCAGTCAAAACAAAATCGATAGACAGAAAGGGTTCGATTCCAGGTCAAGATAGGGTAAGGCAGGCAGACAGTCAGACGGCTATGGCGGGTGGTGTTGGAATTTGATCTGCGGGATAAAAAAGGGGAAGAAGAGGAATCAGGATAGGATTTGTGGATGAGGAGTGTTTCCAGTTTTGAGTGAAAGACCTTCCCGCCCTACTTTCGTGGCCCCATGCAAATTATACACAGGGTCTGTGCCGTGCTGCGAATGGGATGGAGACACGCTGTTATCAAAGTATAGAAAATATGTAAAAGTAGCTTGTTGCGTAGTTAACTTTTTTCAATTCTGCAAAATGGCCTTAGTGCAAATTCGCATTTAATACGAACACTAATGTCTCGAATTTGCCATTACAGAAAATTCTGATTATGGTCGGTGCTCTCTGTCACGGGGAGCACTATGTAACTGTTTCTTTTCCAGACTGGTTCCTCCAGTTCTGCGACATGGAATGCCCCAGCGGCAGTACAATGGGCCCACATGTCCCCTATGGGCTTCGCTACTTTATTGTAATGCTGTGGTGTCATATTTCAGCGTAGGCCGATAGCGGATCAAGTTTGCCATTAATCTTGCGAATGTAATTTAATCGCAAGCAACACGCAGCACGATCGGAAAACAAATTAAAACTTCGTTTATCACGAAAGGAAAAGATATGACTGTAAAAATCAGCATCAACTGACAGTGATGATATTAATGACTATTATAATGTTTGACAGTCTTGTTACATCTTGGATGGCTAATCGTCGGTCTTATGCCTGGCTTGATTATTATTTTTTAAATACCCTGATCCCCCCCCCAATATTACGTATCAAAGGCTGTGTAAAATCAGTTCGGAAAGGAAAAAAGGTATCTGGAACGGCTATATGACGTCAGTTTCTTAATTCCTTTCCCATAAGATGGCAGAAACTATTCTGAAATAAAGTCAGAAGAGGATTTCATAGGATGACGTGGCTTCAATTTGTCTGCATTCTATATAAATTACATTTTGAATAACCGTAATAGATAATTTATTACCCGTTAGAAATAATGTATAATAGCGCTACATAATTTGTGTCGATTGTACTGGTTCTCGCGAGAACTGTTTCCTAGCAACAGCTTAGGAGAGAACAAACTGCTGCGTTTATTTGCTTGTTAGAACTCAGATTTGAATTAATTATAATTGTCTATAGTGGCTGTAAAATTGCCCTGTTGTGAATTATTCTGACTAAGCGATACGGTTATGGCGTACAACGACAATGGTGGTAAGAGGAAGCTTACTCGAATGTTTTAATACAACATGAAACGCCTCTTATTTCGTTAAAATTCGATCAGTAACGTGTACATAGCTGTATTCTACTTGAAATTTAATATGGTAACCCAAAACAGTTTTAAAATGTTTATCGCACTATTAATAGACAGTTTAATATTATAATTTGTGGACCATCATTCTGGAATTCTCTGCCAACTGTTCTTACTAGCTTGCCAACTTTATACCAGTTTAAAACAAGTCTAAAATCTCACATACACAATGCACTTAGTTAAGTATTTTTTGGTGCTTAGTTAAGTTTTTTGTTTATGTTTATGCAGTGACATTGATTATATTAATTACTTTATATTTTAGATTATTAATTGTTTTACTCAGTATTATTATGCTGTCACCTATTTGTAATCCATGATGTAAATAGGTGACCTTCGTACCGAAACTGTTTGTTCCTTTTAGGTCAGCCCATTGGCACTACTATATGTGACAGACTATGATTGTATTTGTTAATTATTTTGGTTGTCAATCAAAAATCTCTCTCTCTTATTGCATAATCATGCAAATGCAACTGTATCGTTCCAAGTATGTGCCATAAATCGTATTCGAAATCGTAATCTCGAGATTTCTGCAGTGCCCAATGAAAGCCACGTCACGGGAACCATCTTATTTAGAGGCGCTCAATCAAAACCAAATCAGTAGGCAAAAGGGGTTCGATTCCAGGTCAAGGTGCAATTGTCAGACAGAGAGACAGCATGGCGGCTACAGTGGGTGATGTTTGGGATTGGAGAGGAAAGAGAGATAAGAATGTTGCCTTGCATTGCCCTGCGCTGGTCCATCGTGGTTTGCATGCTGGGAATTATAGGCCAGTGGGAATCGTTTAACAATTTAGACTGATGTTGCTGGGTGAAGGGTGGTAGTGCTACCACTCCATCACCACACCAGTGAAAGGAGTTGAGTTAAATTTTCTGTATGTATGGATGTATGTATCTAGATATTTATGCAGCATCTTTTAATAATCTTTCAAAGGCAGTGAAGCAAGGCTATGTAACGGTTCTAAAGAAATGTGGACTAAGATAGGCTGAAAATGTGTCTTGAGGTACTCTTTTATATCTTATGGCACAATCTTGGTGGTTGGTTTTGCAGTGAATTGGTTTGGCCAGGTGGGTGCCAGCCGAACGACTCAACCTAGACCACAGGTTTCTGCTCCAGCGCTTTCACAGATCCCGGGTCTAAACAAGGCATCAGGTGATGCACCTGACACCGATGAACCTCAACGGCAGTTCTTTCGAGATACGGACAGTGCATACGTGAGATTGGCCAAGCAGGGTGGAAGGACAGACCTTCTTCGAATGGACCAAGACTCAGCAGCTATGGAAACAAAAGCAAATGCTTACGCAATACCCAGTTGGATGCAGCAGGATTCGGGTAACGAAGACTTGCCTAACACGTAAGTCTAAGCTAATCCAAGGATTTCTTCAGCTTTGCAAAACACCAAAAGACATATCAGAATTCACGTTGAGTCAGAATGGATGTGTCTGATGGTGTTTTTCAGTTGTTTTACATGTCATCTGGGTGACTGTGACATTAGTTTCTGTCTGGAAGTCACAGCTTAAGTTTAGACATTAATTTTGGGGAATATTTATACTTCTAGCAAAGTGATTATTCAGTTATCAAGTGTTTTTTTTAATTGGTTTTTGTTTTGTACTATATAGCATAATATTTCTATTGGTAATAGTTTTGACTCTATAGGAATTTAATTTTTCTGGAATGATGATCATGAAGCATAATGTGTTCTCTCTGCTAATAATTATCTGGTTTTCAATGTTTCGGAAGTGGTCACTGCATTGGAGTTGTACAGTTTCACGCTTTCTAGTGGTAATGTGTGCACAAATGTTATACTGTGCTGACGAAAGGAGCAAGTAAGTAGAGTGTGTGTTATAAGTTCTGTGTGTTCTAAGTTTCTTTAAACATTTTCTTGTCTGAAACAGTGGTTTCTGGCAGCAATCATTTTGAAGTGTATACAGTTTAAGCTTCAGACACCTTGCTTGTTTTTACAGCTGAGTTAATGGAATTCCAAAGTCTAGGCATATATCCAGGATGGTTAACAGTACTGGAAAGATATATTGCCCTCACCAAGTGCCAATACAGCTTTTCGAAAGTATTTGAAATACCAATACGATGCTGTTTTTTTTAAACTGTTGGCAATACCCTAGCAATACAATGAGATTCTTGACCAGTGAATTGTTCTTACTGTGTGTATGCTGACACTTGTGCCGCATGTGGCTGCAGTCAGCAAATAACTGTACAACCTTGGCCATACTATGGCATTCTTTAAATCAGCTTATTATTATTATTTTATTATTACTATTATTTTATAAAGTGAATAATTCATCATCACTCCTCAGCTGCCTTGAGGTCTGCAAACGTGTCCCTGAAAGCGACAGCATTATAATGCTGTGTGCAAATTGAGAGGTGCAGAAAAAGATGGATTGTCTCATGTGGATCACCAGTTAATCAGCTACCCAATTTGGAAATAAATGCAAGACCTGTGAGGTTGAGTAGTCCCAATGTCCCAAATGCTGTTGGAACAAAGTTGTGTGATGGAGATTATTATTATTATTATAATCATCATCATCATCACAAACTGCCTTCTGTTAAAGTAACTGTAAGCTGTGTATTGCTAATCGTAATCGTAATTCCGAGACTTCTACAGTGCCCATGTGAAAGCCTCGCCGCAGGGACCAGCTTATTCACAGGCACTCAGTCAAAACAAAATCGATAGGCAAAAGGGTCCGGTTCCAGGTCAAGATTAAAAAGTCAGACGGAGAGACAGCGTGGCAGCTATAGGGGGTGGAGTGCAGTTTTTAATAGTGTACTTTCAAAATTGTTTGAATTGTGACGTACAGATTTTGGCATGGTGGGCTCCTTATTCTAGAATAGATCACCTAGAACATGCACGTTGAGCTCTTTGGCCGTTTTTCCTGTGTTTCTTCAGCAGCTGAGAGCTTTTCTCTTCAGCTGTGGCTTTGTGTTAGGTGTGAGTGCTGCTGTCGAGGCATCCCTTGAAGTGGCACTGTATAAACGTGCTTTTATGATCGTATTTATCTATATTAGACCAAAGCTTGGTTACTTCATAATGGTACAAATTTAATGATGGAAGGTTGGCTGATTTGGCACAGACGGACTGGTAGTCCATGGTGAGAGTATCAGGGATGCTTAGCAGTGTTTAACCATACTATGCTTGCCAGCACAGTAAAGTTAAACAGCACTAGGCTTCCAGTATGTTGTTTGGCATACGTGCAAGTGCATAGGTCTTTCCTTTAACAGAGCAGGTTTGTGCCAGTGGAAATGAATTCTGTGTTTAATGAGAAATATTTTGGTTGCAGTGTAAAGCATGTCACTTGTGCTCAGGATACATGCTTTCCCCCTGCAATGGTGTCCGAAACTAGGGCTGCCTACACAGGAGATACTCTGCAAATGGCAAGGTCTAGGCATGGTCATAGTCTGTCCCCAAGTCACCAGTTCTTGCGGAAGAAGGCCAGCTTGGATATATTTAGAAAGCCTACGTTAGCAGAACCGCAGTTTACATTTTCCAGAAAACAGCATGAACTGAAAGAGACCGTTAAGCCTGGTAGGCCTTTAAAGCTTTTTGATTGTTATTGACCTCACTGTTTGACGTGTTGTTGCCGTTGATGTTGCCATCTGTGTAATTTTAAATAAGGGTGTGATTTGTTTAATCGTTTGCAAAAACATTTTCTCAATTAGTTCTGTCCTTACATCTGTCCATTTTGTTTGATTGTGGCTCTGGTTTCGTTAAATTACAGCCCCAGGTTTTCATGGCAAAGTCCATTGTTCAATTGCCATACATTACAATACATTACACTCCATTACATTGCTTCACATTAATTATAGATCCTTATGTTTGTTTCATTCCTTGCAATTTGAGTTGTGGTGTAGTCACAGGCTTTTGTTTTAGTTGTCAGTATGTTAATAACCATAGAATGGCATAGTAAAACTCAGTCTTATTTGCTTGGTAATTTAGTGCATCAGATTTACTGAAGTCTCCTCATTGACATGAATGGGCAGTGGTCCTTACACCCGGAATTCAACTTACAAATACAGTTCAGCAGACTTTCTTAACTAAGCCTTGAACTGCTGTGAAGCTGTACTTTCATGTTGCAGACGTAATAGTCGTATTTGTTCCTTTATAGCATTCTTAGGGCTATCAACCATATCTCTGAGAGGAAATTTCAAGAGATTTACAGATCTTATGACTTAAAGGCAACGAAATCATGGGCAGCAGTATGAAAACTTCATTAACTTATCTGGCTTGTCAATGAAATTGTCAGTTACAGATTTTAGCCACCTTTTGCAGCTAATCATAATAGGTTCATGAATATGTAGATGAAAATGTGATAAATATGCTGGCAGGGAACTCTGAAGGCAGCCATCAACTGAAGACCAAGCAGCAGACTCCTGTGGTTGAGGCTGCACTGCCGCAAATTCCAGCATACAGCACACTCGTTGAAGCTTCAGACGAGAGGCAGTCGTATAAAGAAGCAGAGAAACAACTTTCCACCATGCATTATGACTCTAGCCCTACTTCTAGGACAGCCACACAGACAGCAGATAGTCTTGGATCAGAAGTTGCACGGTTTTATCAAAGTAGTCATGCTAAAAGTCAATCTGATGTACACAAAGAAGAGGAGGAAAGACAGGTTGAGTTGCTGCAACAGATTGGATCAGTGAATAGCAGAACAGGAGCTGCAGACATTGAAGTAGAAACAGGAAATGAAGAAGGTGATGCGAGGATTGAGATGCAGCATCAAGATTCAACTGCAAGAGATAAAGAGTAAATACCAGAGCCAACATTAAAATACTTTGTCAAAAGTTGTCTTTTTGTTGTTGTTACTAACAACTAATCTTATGTTTTAGTTAATTTAATTGGTTTAGGAATGGTTAGTATAAGATAGAAGTTGCACGGAATACAGCATGCTTGCGTAGCACTATCACTTCATTCCATAGCTTTGAGACTTTTGGCCCAATTACTGTCAGTGGCATTTTTGTCGTTACAAAATTGGGTTGCTGTCTCTCTTGTGTAACCCATAATGCAAGAGAAACCAGTTACCGTTTCCAGCACACTATCATTACAGTCCAACACTTCAATGCCATTGCCTTGCACGACACTTTGCTGCACCAGACCTTGATAAGTTCTAGTCATTGCAGAACTTTTGTTTATGCTCTGGGATCAAACAAACAATGATATAAACAATGATAAAAACTGGCTGTACTAACTGCAAGTTTTTTCTCTGTTACTTTTACTAATTATTAGTTATCAGATATTTACATTTATTAATGAATTTTCTTCTACTGTGCATATATCTGGAAACTGATGAATCTTCAGGTGCTTATGATGTGGGTGAGAGAAAAATTAGGGTCACAAGAAGCTGTAGGCAACACATTCTTTATGATTATTTGCGGCTTTTAAATGTATTTGGTGGGCTTATTCTACCATATGCTGCTATATGCGGTCAAAGTGTTTTTCAAAATGATTATGCAGTAACTGTGATATGAAGTGATATTGTCTTCTTGACTGTGCTTTCAAAATAAAGTATGCTGTATATAGTCATATCTGCAGTTTGTGGGAGTTGCTCTTGCCCACTTGAAATTTTTTGTCTTTTATTGTCATGGTACAGTATTTGTACTGTCATCATAAATGACTTTGTACATATACTTGATTTGTGGCAAGTGCTGTTGTGAAATGTGTTACTTATTTGGTTCTGTCATTGTACTGGAGTTTGGTAAAAATGTACTTGATTACTGACAGATTAGGTATGTTGAACTGTTTCTTGTTACTTGATTTATGACAAATCATGCAGTGAAGTGTGTTTTTCAAAATCTTCCAGTAGTGTGTTTTCATTTGTGAGTAGTACTAAATTGATACTGTCGTACTGGATTTTGTCTCCATGGTACTTGCACCAGGTACTTGATTTGAAGTGAATTGTGTACCAAAATTAACAGTCTTGCACTAACTTAAAACCAGTTATCATTCAAAATTGCAAATTTGGGAGTTGTTGTGAATTTGTGTCTTCTTTCTTGGGAGATGTCGAAAGCTGCAAGCATTTTTGTGTAAAATTTGTGTAAAATTCACAAAATCACATAGCAGCAAATTACAGTTTCAGATTTAATCCTTAAAAAGGACATTGATAACATTTTATTTTTAAAATTACAAAGATATTTCTTTGCATAAAGAAAACAAAAGACTTACTGTAAAAGTTATAAAAGTGCTATAATATAATTATTTTCATGTTTTGTAATTCAAATTTATAGCACATTTCGGAATGCAGGAAAACTAGTATTTTGTGAAAAGGTTTTATATTTTAATTTTGCCATTGCATGTGTCATTTCTATTTTGTTGCCTTAACATTGGATCTTAAAATAATAGTGAAAAGTAATACTTTACTGTACACAAGGAATTCCTTTAGTATTTAAACTTGTTCTAAAGTTTTTAAATTGGAAATGCTTTTACACTTAACAAAGTAACCTGTTCTTTAACTCATTTTACAGTATTTTACTTTGTTATAGCTTCTGCTGAAATGTTTGTTACTTTTATGTTTGAGATGCAGTTGTATGATATTAGTTATAGTATTCTGATGGTATTTAGTGAGAGTTGTGATCTTCCTGTGCACAGGGTTAAGAGGTGACCTGTTCAGTGGGGTTAGGGAACAGCCAACTGGGCATCTCTATAGCTGCACAAACTTCACTTAATTTTGGTATTGAATGCTTGAATGTTAGGCAGTTTGAAATTGCTGGCCAGTTGCAGAGGGGAAAGTAATTTAGGGGTATTTTGAGCAGCAGTAATTCTTGAAGTGTGAATTTTGATAAATGATGCACAACAAGGTAAAATTCGTATGGCACTTGGTGTGTTGATGATTAGTTAATGCTCCAGGTGATGTTAAATCCTCGGGGCTTTTCATGTGAAACTCATTGCTGTGGTGTTGAGCAACACCCAATAAAGAGAGATTGTCTGGATGTTGAACTACTGGATGAACACTCGGACATGTATACCAGATGCCAGAGCTATCAACTTGGTTTAGTCTTGAAATTGGAAAATGGTTTCATTTGCACTGTTACTGAATTCAGCGTTTGCATATGCTGAATTTTCATTTAAAGACACGCGACTTTGAAGTTGATTGTGATTTTGTTCCAGTGATCTAGATTTCCTTAACAATGAAGGCCGTTCTGACCAGTGGGATGCCAGGCAGAGTTCTCCACCACCAGGAGACCGAAACTCCGATTACATCTGGTCACGGAAGACGAGTGCAGAAGGAGGTCGCCAGTCATTGCAGTCAGAATCACAGTCTGCTTACATGAATAAACAGTCTGGAGATGGTGAGAGTCCTGGTAAGTTGTACAGAATTCAGCACATACGCAGACAAAAAATATTAAGGTCAGGGTGAAAAGAAAATGTCGAAAAGCATGCCTGTCCTTGAAACCATCTGGAAATGTACCTATGAAAGCAAGGAAACTCTGGTACTTGATTCAGACTTAAAGACTGGAAAACAGTTACAACTGTTTCTGTTGTTAAGATAATTGGTAAAACTTTAACATCACTGTTACTGCTTGTATTTTTAATATTATTACTATTTTCTTTTTATTTGAGGTAAAATTGATTCCAAAGGAAATAAATATTTAGCTTAGGAGTGAATAAATGATCTCTAGAATATCAGTCTATGAATGATGTGTGTGGAATTTGAGAACTATTTTTGCAAAGCTGACAACTGGAATAAGGCCGGATTTAATGCGTTAAGAGTATCATAAAGGTACACTTGAAAATAAGGTATTGTTAGTATTATTGCTTGATCATTTTTACTAGTCTATTTTAATCATGTGCTGGTTTTAATCAGCTGCAGATGCTTAGGAAACTTGGAACAGACACTTTAGTAAGCACAACTAAAACCTTGTTTCTCCATATGTGATTATGCGCTGATATAAATACTTTTTTTAACTGCTGCCTGTTTCAGCAAATCGGCGTGGTGACTCTTTCCAGCAGCAGTATACTAGACAGAATGTTGCTGATGCTACATCTAGGGCAGGCAGAACATCCTTCCAGAGTCCTGAGGAAAAATCCCAAGATAACACAAGGCCGGAATGGCTTCAGTGGAATCCAGCGAATAACAGCAAAAGAGAGTAAGTCAGGCGTATGACTCCAGGCTCGTAACATCTGACCTACCTTACCTACTGTATTCTGTGTGCAGCCTTTCAGTTTTTGTATTTGTATTTTCTTTTGTCTTGTGGTTATCCTGTTATCTGATCTGATGTGGTATTATTTTATCTTATCCTATCCTGTCATATTTTTAAAAATTTCTGTAACACACAGACACCTAAAGCATGAGACTGTCAGTTGAAGGTTGCTGCAGGCTGTTCTACAGTAGATGAGGAAGTGAACTAGAGAGATATGAGCAGTGTTGTTGGTCAAATTTCTGGGCCAAAAGTACTTAAGTTAAACTTTATGGTATTCAAGTAAAAGTACTTGTCAACTATCTTACTCAAGTAAGCTGTGTGAAATATCACTGGGCAACATGTAAAAGATGGCCACTGAGGCGTAATCACAATCTATGCCATCTGTAACAATTTCATGTGAAGCATACCTGCAAAAAAGAGCAGTGCAATCCAATGCAGTACAACTGATTTCCCTGTGTCCACCATGCAGAAGCTTGCAAGTTCACTTCTAAAACAAGAGTAGTCATCTTTACAATTAAATATGCAAGCCTAACGAAGCTTAAGAACATGTAACATGTACCTGTTTTTTTAAGCTTGTGAATCATAATTTGGAAAGTGAAATTTCATTTTGTGTAGATCGGCCAGTGGTAGACAACATGAGGAAAATGTGGATGTGAGATCACCAAATGGACGTTACCAAGGTAACAGTTCACCACAGAAGCCATATGCTGACCATGGTTACCAGATGCCATTGTCGTCGGAAACGAGTTCTGCCTACGCCGAGAAACCGTTCCAGTCACCAGGTTAGCAAGAATGAAGAGCAGAGAACAGATACAGAAGAAACGTGAAATGGGAGTGAAGTTTTAATTACAGTGTGTTATTATCAATTGTTGCCTAGTGCATTATTATAGCGGGTCAACAGAAGTTCAGACAGTTTCTAAAATTAAATGCTATGCACAGAAGCATCCTTAGTAGTGTTTTAACAATATTGCAAAGTGGCTGAACTAGCAATTCCTCTGCGGCCTGCACTCAGTGTCTCACCTTTTCAAGAAATTCCACCCTGATCTGTTGAATCCACTGCACTCTAGAAATTTGGAGTTTGCAGTTACAATTACTGTATTTGTGAGATAGGGCTAATTGCTTAAACACGCAAAATATGAGCTGCATTTAGTGATTAACAGCCTCCTGGGAATACTTACTGTTGTACTGCCTCTACCCCTCCCTCTTCCACACGCTCTTGAAGACCGTCTTATTCCCCAGTTCTGGGATTCCCCAGTTCTGGGACAGCGGGCTGGGAGCGCCTCTAATGAGGCTACCTTAGAGCGGCACTTTACAAATTTCTGATTACAGTTACGAACCAAAATGTATGTGGTAGAAAATAGGCAGAGTTTTATTACCCATTGAGCTTTTTCAGTTTACTTATAATTCTTGATAAATGTCTTACAGTAGTAGTTACATGGTTGCCAAAATGAAATCTGGGAAACTTTGAGAGAATAAGTGTCTGGTTGTGACTCATTTGTTCTGCTGCAATTGATTCAGTAAACTTATTTTGGTCGTTTCCTAGCAGGGGAAAGAAGGTCTTCTGCATCAAACCTGCGAGAGGAATTTTACAGCAAGAACACTTACCAAGTCCCTTCACAGCAACAGTCTTCTGTCGCATCCAATCACCAGCAGCAGCAGCCGGCCGGTATTAACCGGTGGGTACTATTCAGCTGCTGAGTGTCATCTTAAGTGACAAATTGAAAAATATAATCTGATACTTATGATAATAATAATAATAACAGTAGTAATAATATTAATAATAGTAACAATAATGCTTAATAATGCTATCCAGTGGAATGCAATTGCCTTTTGCAGCACAGTCATTGTTGAGCTGTATATCGTCAAAGGTCAAACGAGTCTTTCTTAAATTTTCTAACGGCCTGTGCACTGTGCAATAATAAAAAAATGAGCAATGAAGTTGTTCATGAGATATTATTTCCGATTTGTCCAGGGTTCAATAACTAAAATGGCAGTTTGTTGAATAGTGTAACCCATAAGGTAAGGTTGTGCAGTTAGCTGCAGGATTACTCATGTCTTATTTGTGATTTATTTAAGAGATGAGGTAGCCCAGGAATTAGCTTCTGTGGACTGATTAAGCCATATCATGGACGATAATGATGTTTGTAGCTAGACACCTTTATAGCACCTTTTAGCAACCTGTGGCAAGTGCTCCTCACCAGCCAAATTGATGTTAGAGTAAGTTAAGAACAACAGACAACTGTTACTTTCCTAAGACAGTTCATTCAAGAGGGCGTAAAACCAGTAAATCTCACCGTAACCTGTTTTGGACTCGGGGAGGCCTTGCGGATCTTCACTTATTCTGTGCATGGATTATGCTTTTGCTTAGAAGTGACTACTGATTGATAACTTGTGCATTATGAAAATGGCATTATAGGAGTTTCGAGATTAGATTACATTAGACAAATTCTGTGTTAAATTTTACTACTATACCTTGCTTTTATTGTGCCTTTGTTGTGCTTCAGGTTGAAGCATTCCGATAGTATGTCAAAGCTTATGTCATTTGGCTACCTCAAAGATTCTGAGAAAGATTCGAGCCAAGTGGCAGCCCGTCAGTCACAGCCAAGGATCCAGCAAGGTTATGTTCCCAATACCTACACAACAGAATACAAAGAAAAGATGCATAGTACAGGAGGTGCAAATGGTACCAACCCCTCAACACTTCACAATGCCAGTATTCAGTCAACTGGAACATATGTTCCGACTCCAATGTAAGACATCATATTTTGTCGATCTTTCTTATGAGAGACATTCATGGAGGTTGTTGTAATTGTAATCCCAGGATTTCTACAGCACCCAGCGAAAGTCACGTCACGGGTACCAGCTTATTTACAGATGCTCAGTCAAAACAAAATTGGTAGGCAAAAGTGTTCGGTTCCAGGTCAAGAGCCAAGAGTCGGGCAGAGATACAGCGTGGCAGCTACGGTGGGTGATGTTTGGGATTGGAGCAGAAAGAGGGATAACTAGCAACAGATCAGTACTTGCCTCTAGAGGTGTTTGATAACAAACAGTAATTTTAATTGTAATTGCAAATGTGTATAGCACGATTTCTGAGAAACTCCTTAGAGGTGTTCCTGACCTGACGGCACAGGACCATGAACCAACGGAATGCTTTCGAGTGGCTACAGAAAGAGGCAAGAAAGACCAAGGAGTTCATGTCATAGGTTACTAGGAGGTAGCAACAACTGCCAAGATGGTAAATTCTTCGGCTGGAATGAAACAGGGGGACAGGAGCAATTGAAAAACCTGTTTCCTTTGATGATTTCATCTGTACACATAGGAAAGGGCCTATAGGCTACTTTGTTGTATTCAGGAACTGATCTGCAATAGTTATGACTGAATTGATTCCTGAACCATGAACTGCATTGTATCAGAACTGATATCTGACAGAATGGTGGTTACATGGGATTTTTAATGATAACAGCTAAATTTAGCCATGCTAATTTTTGCCAACTAATTTATGGCAAAGTGTAGATAAAACCTAGAACGGTCTGAACTGGTCTAATGTCTTGGCGGGGAACAGCCAATAAACGACAGTCGCACAGACTGTGTATAAAAAAGCGCAAAGATTAGGCCCTATGTTGCAGTGGTCCCTCGTGGCTAAGTGCATTTTCTCTAAACTTTAATAATCTTCTGTATGAAATACTGGTTTATGTGACACCAACATAAAAACTGCCTTGTCAGTCATGTTTCTCTTTGGCGTGTTCGATTGTCTGGCAAGCTCATGTTTGCGTGAGGTTAAATTAGACAATGGTGCTTATGGAGTAACTTCTACATCCTCTGAAATAAAGAACACCGCTTCAAAATAAAGAAATAAAGTTCAGAGCCAATCTTGAGAGTCTCTGAAAAGATGCTAAATAAATGTCTTGCTATAAAGTTTTGCTTGTGAGCATTTTCTTAGGTGTTGGGTGAGTAAAGTAGATGAGCAGAGGAAGCAAATAAGAGCGTCTTATTCACCGTTCTTCATAATATGGTATAACTTAATTTAATTTAACTGAGAGGAGCTAAATATTTCCCTGTCTGAATGGCTACAGCTCCGATCCTGGCTACAGAAGACGAAAGCAGAGCATTGAGGAACGACCAGATTTCTTCAGGATTGGAAGGTGACCATTTCTTTCAGCATTTTCACGTGGCATGGTAGCCGATTGGATAGAGCGTTTGGCTTGTAACAGGAAGAATATGGGTTTGAGCCTCGCCTGAGACGGTTTCTGTGTAAGAACTTTGAGCAAGTCCTTCACTCGCGCCTCAGATTTGGATTTACTGACCTCGTGCACGTAATGAATGCAAAATAATAATAATAATAATTATAAGAAATAGAGAGTGAAGCAGGGTCAGAAATGTATCTGCATTCCTACCCTGCAGTTTAGTTTTAATCCCATTCCCCTGTCCCCACAAATACCTATCCCATCCCTTCACCATTCCTACAACCTTCTTTCCCATCTCCTTACCATCCTGCATGATGGATGTTCATCCCCACGCTGTTGCCTCTTCTTAAAGGAAAACTTTCCAAACATGTAACATCATCGTTGAAAGCATATTACTAAAAAAATTTTGAATATGTCAAACGTTAAACAGATATAACTCTGTTAATTAGTTGTTAAATTCATAGATAAGGAACAGATCATTGATAGTGTCAATTCTCGGCTGCTTTCAGCAAGCTTCAATTGTACTCCCTCCCAAAGAGAATACCCATTCTGATGTTTATGTTGCTGGAACGGCCAGGATGGTGCAACTGAAGTTTGCTTTGGCCCCACAGTTGATTTCTGATTCCATGAGGCCAGTTTATCCTCAGATGATTTGGAACAGGATATGTAAGCATCAAACTCACTGTCCATGTCAGAGTCAACCTTTGCAGAGAACAAGTCTCTGAAGAATGGTTGCAAGTGGCTGTACTTGCATACTGTTGTTACCTACTGGATTACTAAATTAATTTCACTTGATTTGCACTAATGTGATGCTTTTGATGTGCTGTGGTGGCTTACATGGGCTTGAAATAAAGCCTTAAGTTCATAGCATAAGTTGACTGGCCAATTTTCAGCATTTAATTTCATTTATGATGATTATTGATTGGTGTTTTTGATAATCACAGCACTGATCCACAGAGCGCCTATGGCAGTCGAAGGCCTTCTGCAGAAACAAGACCAGACTTCTTTGGCAGTGAGCGGTAGGTTATTCGTTAGGTTATTCATTCCCCTGAGTGGTGTTATGCATTGGACCCATTGTTGACCTGCATTAGACCACTGGTGGTACGTTATGGGCCATTGTGAGCCCAAAGAATGTGGCTGTCAGGGTGAACTTTTGTGGCACATTTGCTTTTTATCAAAATGACAACTGGGCTTATCACCAGAACTCTACATTACCATGGTGACCATTACCATGTCACTCTCTACTGTGAAAGACCATATAAAACCTGTTTTCAGAACTTTTCAACTTGCCTTATAAACTTGATTATATAAGATTTTCAGTCGTTTTCTGCTGTAATGTTACACAGATTATAAGGCAGAGTCAGTGACGTGAAGTTCTGTGTGGGGCTGTATATTTGACATTGGCTAGGGTTACTGGTTGCATACCATGGTTATCTACCTGATTAATAAATGAATAACTTAATTTGCCCAGTGTGGTGCTTTTATGTGCTGTGGTGGCTTACACAGGCTTGAAATAAAGCCTTAAGTTGTTACCATAAGTTGACTAGCCAATTTTCAGCAGTTAATTTCATTTTTAATGATTATTGATTGGTGATTTTTTGTTATTCACAGTACTGATCCACAGAGCACATCAAACTTGGCATATGGCTTTCGAAAACCATCTGCTGAAACAAGACCAGACTTTTTTGGCAATGAGCGGTAGGTTATTCATTAGGTTATTCGTTCACCAGACAACTGTATTCATTGGGCCCATTGTTGGCCTGCATTGGACCCTGGAGGTCTGCTATGGGTCATTGTGAGCCTAAAGAGTGTGGCTGTCAGGGTCCACTTTTGTGGCACATTTGCTTTTGATCAAAATGACAACTGGAATTATTTTCACTAGAACTCTACAACACTTCAGTCTAATTGCAATGATCATGTCAGTATACACTGCTCCAAATCAATTTGTCCACTGAAAGCTACAATCTCTTATTGAAAGTTGTGCACACTGGTTTATCCACAAATTTTTTGTTTTGTTTTTTATTTGCACTCATTTTTTACTTTGGTTCTTTTCCGTTGTCATAGATTTAATTTTGTTGCACTGCAGAGTGTCGAATGCCGCTGCAATAAGCTATGGAAAGATTAGACACGAGGGAGAGTCTAAGCCTGACTTCTTCAAAATTGGAAGGTAACAGAACTCCCAGGACTGTTGCAGACAATCAGTGCAGAAAGTGCTGTTTTTTCAGTGCTTCTGTTTTCAGAAGACAAATCTTCTGATTTCAGAAGAGTCTTCTGGCTATTTCAGGAGCTTCCTATTCCAGAAGTAGAAGAAAAGTTCTATAGCAAAGCATAATAGATGCGTCATTTGTGCATGTGCATGCTTTGTGTGATAAGTTCACACCAGTATATGGTGGTAATAGCATTTATGATCACTTCAGAATATGTCACATGATATAGGTTTAGTAGTGATAGGGCAACAATTTCTATGATATATTTTCCTGTTATTTTACTTTATAATAAGATTATCAGTATGTTCTGTGCAGCTTTAATGAGATTTAACTGTTAATTGCTACATGAAAATCTCCAGTAAAGTGATCACAGTAAAAGCAATTTATGAAACTGACATTACTGGTAATGAGGAGAAAATGAGTGTCAATTTAAACAATTCAGCAATGTAAAACAAAAGTAATTGATATAACCGATGCAAGGGCAAGATGAACATTAAACATCTTTAAATATTTGGTGTTGTAGTTTGGACAACTACCTGGAAAAACATGGCGAACAAAAGAAGCCAGATGACGGAGGAATTCTTGACAAATTGAATGGGTTTGTGTAATATTACAAGCTAGTTTTGTTAGCTGTCTGCAGAGAGTATGAATGTTTTTTGCCAATTTTTGGGGGCCCCACAATACATTCCAACTATGAGCATTAACTTAAGCATATATATATATGCATTCGAGTCATGGCTTAAGACATATCTTTTTAAGACATCTTATGACTGTTGATTTTTTTTAACTCATGTGCAGTGCACTTCTTACCAGTAATGCCTAACTCCGCCACTGCCTTGTTTGGGGGCAGTGCCAGTCCCAAGCCTGGATAAAGGAGGAGGGCGACGGCAACGGCCTTTGATGCCATAAGCTGTCGTTAAACTGTGGAACTACTACTATTACCAGTAATGCCTTGGCCGTGGGGCGCTATATAAATTGTCTTATTATTATAATAATAATAATAATTATTATTATTATTATTATGTTCATCAAAACTGGAATTACATGTTGGATTGTAGATTTTGAATTTCTAAAAGGCCTTATATAAATGTGCAGATACATACTTTTTTTCGGATGCATATTATTGTTATTGTTACCAGTAATATTTGCTTTGCTTTCACTGTTACTGTTTTTATTGTCTTTGTTATGTAAAGAAATTTCTTTGCATTAAACGATGAGTTACAAAAATGATGAAGCATTGTTAACGTGTGTAATTCCCTAACTTTCATTGCGTTGTGTCACAGGTATCACGGCATTTCCCAGAAGACTAACTATCGCAGGCGTAAGATGGATATCAATGGTCCGATGCTTACAACGCCTGTCAAGGCCGTCTCAAGGTTCTAAAAGAACTGCCATTGGTGTGCTGACCTCAGGCGATAACCTTCGACCTTTGGAGATGCCCCAGAACTAAATCTGTTTGCTGTATTCAGTCAGATACATTTTCACACGGACACATCTGAACACCGGCATCTTGTTCACCCTTTACTCACTTTAACATGTGAATTCTGGCATGTTCTGATTAAAACCATTTGCTGAATGTGCGTGATTTTCAAGATCTTAGAACTTAACCATGTGCTTCACACCCCATTCGTGTTTTGACCAACAAATCACAAACATCTCTGGTTGTAGCAGAATTTATTGCAGAGAATCTGAATAAAATGGCAAAGTTGAGTAATGTAACAGCACTTTGCTGGGCTCTGGGCCACTTTATTTGCTTATTATTATATGGTACTTATTATTTATAACATATTCTTCCGAATTGCAAAGTATTTATATGTGTATCTATATTACTAGTTATGTCATGCAAGGAACACCTGTTCTGTTTGTCTCCTCCAGCACAAGTTCTGTTCGTGTTCATTCCACTTGCCATTTCTGTTCTTTGCTACCCGTTGATGTGTCAGGCAACTGGGACTGAAGTGTATTTCATAGCAGTCCAACAAAAATTCAGTTTCAGATTTGATACCTTTCCACTTTCATCATGTAGGTCTTCTGTCATTTTTCATCCACCTTCAGTTCCTCTTCCACCTCAACTGCAGTATTTCTTTTTCTGTTTCCAGATTCTTCTCATTCTTGCATATCTCCAACAGTAATTTTCATCTTTCCTATTGTATGACATTTCACCTCATTTCTATTTTCTTAGTTGCAACCTCATCATTCTGTAACCTCTCCCCATACCACATCATGATCTTACATACTTCCATTATCCTCAGTCTCCACTTCAGGAAGTGATGTTGGTAATACTACGTACAAGCACTTTGCAGTTCCTACTCGTAATGCTTGCTACCATGTCAAATACCAGTGCATTTTTGGATCTGGCAGTTTGCAGTCATACAAGTTTTGGACTGGTTTGGTTCTGAGGCTTGTCGTTTTATTAGTTTCAGTAAATTCAAAGTATGACATGTTGACCATCTTAATACATACTGTAATTTTATTTTGAAATTTTTTAACTTTTTGAACATACAGTATGTTGCTCTTTGAAATGTTATTTATAAATATTTACTTGTTATGCTTGCTGACCAAGCCATTTAATATGTTTCTCTTCAGTAAATTTTGTTTCTTGAAAAATGCAAATAACCTTTGTAAACCATTTCCTGTGTTTGCAACAACAGTTGTGACTTGGCTTGCTTTCCCATTGACATTGGATGCCACACACAACTGTTGATAATTAGAAGAACTTGCCAAATAGAAGAAATTCTTATCACCCTACCAGACAACAACTGGGTGTGCTACCTAACTTCTTACCTTACGTGATTCATTAGCTGAAGAAATAATTTGCAAAACTTCGCTGCCTCGTCAGTTCTCATCAACAGTTCAATACATCAATTCCTAAATGCGATGCATATCCCATAGTAACAAATTCTAACACACAACTGACAAATTCAACAACCAACATATCTTTGCATTTTCAGGAAACAGGAATGAATTGAACCTGGATTTACGTACAATGCAGAATTTCTCTGTCCCTGACAACTTCCTCCTGGCCATTAATTACTATAAATTTTGTTGCCAAAATCAAAATGAAAAGTCTACCAAACTTCACCGGCTGTTTTGTTAACTTCATCCTAAAGAGCAGTGAAACGAAACTAGCATGCTACAGATAGAAACCCAGCTCCAACTTTGGTGTGAATATAATTAAAGACAAGAACTGACCACGTCCACCTGCCTACAAATAACAATTGCTACACATTGTTTTACTAACTTACTTGTTTACTTACACAAAGACTTGGCCAGACTTGGGAATATGCTGGATGATTTAAAAGATGATAGCGAATCAAGGTGGAAGGCAGCAATTAGGCTAGTTCTGCTAAAGTGGCAATTCTTTTGGCAGAAAATTGTATGGAACATGCATTCTGAAAATTCAGGAATTCTCATATTTCCTAGTAAATAGCGACTTTAGAAAAGATGTTTGACTTTTCTAATCCTACTTACTTTCTCTCTATAGCTACTTTTAAGGACCCCAGTTAAAGCTGATGGCTATATAGCAGAAAGAATCTCAACAGGAAGCAAGGTTTACACAAAACTCCACACCAGAAATAACTAAAAACAAGTTTAAATGCATACTGCGCAAATGATTGCTGTTTAAATATCAGACAAATTTAATAAAATGACAAACTGATTTCATGCAGCAGACTTACTGCACAATGCACCTTCTATATTCCGACTGTCTGCAGCCAAACCAAAAACCTTCAAAATCATCTAACCCACTACGGGCATGACTTCCAATTATTATATTTCCATGTCAAAAATATGCCAATCATGTGAAACATTTGACATTTACACAACAGGACTTGCTGTGGTCGAATATTAAACCTTGTGC
Source organism: Norana najaformis (assembly GCA_964023275.1). Classification (NCBI taxonomy): domain Eukaryota; kingdom Metazoa; phylum Annelida; class Clitellata; order Crassiclitellata; family Hormogastridae; genus Norana; species Norana najaformis. The sequence continues at coordinate 16,308,953 of OZ029920.1, read as the reverse complement.
TGAGACAGATCAGCAAAACGCGAGGCAAGATGGTACAGAATCATTTTTGCAACATGAAAGTAGACTTGTTCCTCTAAATTCCCATTGTGTTCCACCAAGAAGCTCTTGACCATCAAGTTGGAAAACCTAGCACCCCCAGTAGGTAGAGTAATGAAACATGTATTATATTCCTACATCAAAATAACCTCAATTAGTGCAATACAGATTCAGGATCATTCTGCCTAGATGAAAAACCTGACAAAAGCAAGTCCTAAACTGGAAACCATGTTCTTGTGGTAAACATGACCTGACTTTTGCTGAGTTACATAATACACCGGGACTTGAACTCCAGACACTGCGGTTAAACCAAAAGTGTTTTTCACGTGGTCACCAAGCTATTTCATGCAGAGAAACAGTTGCCTTTTAAGCACACTCGTCTTAAAATGTACAAAGTTTAAATGCACTGTGCTACAGAACAACTAATTCTCCAACAAAGTTAAGACTTATATAATGTGATACATGTATATTAATAAAACAGAGATTCAAAAAATCTTTCATCGCAAAACACCAAATTGAACACTTTCTGCCAAAACTGGATGTCTGCAAAGAATTTAGTGATCTGAGATTTAGTTCTCAGATCATCTGCCATACTCAAATACCAGTAAGACACACATACTATCATAAAATGAATTCTTGTGTTATTAGAGAAACTTTGCAGTAATTTTTAAAACAACCTCCAGAAGTGAATTTTTTTTCTTCCCAAAAAGCTTTCAGCAAACAACTTTTAATGATTTTTCATCATTATTAAAACTGCATAAATAGCATTATAATCATAAACTGGCTTGGCATGGTTTTTATGAACTCATCCCAAAGCAAGGGGTAAATTTATATTTAACATAGTTTAGGCTGGAATAGTGAGCATCTTTATGGTTCAGTGCAAATCCATCAGACCCTTCTGTTTGACCTACTGACCCTTTTTGTTGACCTATTAACCTGCAAATTGAAGCAGCACTTTATAAATATCCAGTTAGTCAAATTACAAAAATTACAGATTCAGTTGAAGAGAAAGTTTCATAACACATTTGACCTTGAGCTTGGTGCATTAGCCGCAATACGTTTAATTGGATTTTATTTGATTAAATAGGCTTAAATTAATTTGATTATAATAGCTTTGAATTGCATACAACAATCGATTGCAAATGACAACTAAGCACTAAGCAGTCTGCTAAAACGCTGATGATTACAACTGAGAGACAGTTTCCTCGTATTTAAGACAAACAGACTTACGACAAACAAGAAATAAGACAATAAATACGAATAAAACAAAAAAACGGTCCTCCTTGCAGTGCACGCACAGTGGAACACACGCGGCTGATGCCAGACGGCGGAGGGTTCTCTCACTTCTTGGATGATTTCTTTGACTTCTTTCCTCCCTTCTTCTTTCCCTTCTCTGCAATGAAATGCAAGCTCAGCATATCAGTGCATAAGATCAACAAGGACACTTGTCATGGTAGAGTTCAAATGGCTTTGCACAAAATCCATCTCAAAAATAAATACAGTCCATCTACAGTTATTAGGCAGTTGCTGAGAAAACTGACTCAACTGACATATTCAAAACAAAGACTGATATAAATAACTCAGAAGAAGCAGAAAAACAGTCCCTTAACCACTTGCCTGGGGAAGCCATATATATATATATATATATATATATATATATATATATATATATATATATATATATATATATATATATATATATATATATATATATATATATATATATATATATATGTCAAAAAATAGGCTTAATGCATATAAATTCCCAGTTAAGGGATTAAGCCAACCGAGAAGGGTAGCCACGGGTAGGAGTGTTGCTAGCTTTGGTATTTCAAGATAGGCAGCCAGTTTTCTCCCTCACCATCTGATCCTCTACCAACACTGTACAGTTGATGTACTCATTTTACAGCCCATTTTGCCAGGTGGTACAAATGGAACTGAAGTAACTTTCTACCCAGGCAGGGATTTTAATTCTCAACCTGTGGGTACAGTCCAGCATGCTAACCATGAAGGTAGGGGTAGACTATCACAATTATAGAACAACTCAAGTAAGCAACTGAGAATAATGACTCACACATACAACTCAGAGCTCAATGACTTGCTTGTGCAATTGGTCGGTTTAGTCCCTTAATTAACATGGCAACATAAAATTAAAATTAAAAAATTTGCAGTATTTACTGAAAATGGCTAAACGTTCTACTTACTGGTTACTTTGCCCGCTTTAGTTGTGTTCTTTGTTTCCTTGACGGTCTCTTCTGCTTTTGCTACATGAATTAAACAAATTCTTCCATTATAATGAACATATTCGACATCTAATTTGCTTAAAGGCTATTCTCCAGGCTTACTCAAATTAGCAGGAAGGCCAAAACCATTTATAAGTTTCACCAAAAAAGCTGAATGGTGACAACACTCATTCAGGGTCACTCCACTAAGCACAATGGTCCCAATTTTCCAGGTTCATCCAAATAGTTAGTTTTCCAAGTCATTCTTCACTAGTTTCTTCAATTGTTTCTTAATTTCTGGAGTTATCATTCACACAGATCATAATTTATTGGTAGGTTCTACATTTCTTGCAAACAATAAACTCCACTTATCATAAAAATGTCTGTCATCCACAATGCTTGCGAGATGTCTTTTCTTTGCATATTCCCTGAGCGTTGAATACAACAAGGTCAGAGGAATGTACCACTTTGGTGTTTGCCTCCCATTTAATGTCAGAATTCCTTTATACCCCTATGTTACAGGACTCATCAAATGCAAATAACTAACCCAACAGAACTTAACTAACTAAACTGCTAATTAATAACTAAGTCTTCTCCCTCAGTGCTTTGCTATTAGGCAGGTCAAGGAATTCCACAACACTGTTCTCTCTGTTCTGTGCCTTGTCCCCAACTTGAATCTCTTCAGCAGCAATACCTATTTTGCGGCTGGCACATTGAGCTGACAATATGAAATCATGTGAAGAAACAACCAGAAATCAGCAAACTCACACAACAAAAGACCAGTGTAAATGTAAAGCATTACAAAATTACATCAGGTGTAAGATCTAACTGGACCTCTGCATCTAGGAGGACTAGCACAGAAGCAAATACAGTCCTAGGCATGATAAACTGATCTCATTTTCCATCATCAACCACTATTATACACACTCAGCTCATCTAACTGGTATCACAGACCTCAGTAGTTTAACTGATGCAAAACGAATCATGAGTAACAACAAAAGCTACAGGAAACCCAGATGTTGCATGAAGTACCCGTGCTGTTGGATCCAGCATTTTCCTCAACTGTTGCAGCAGGGCCAGCTGCTGCTTCTGTCTTCTTGGCTTTGGCCATAATGAACAACTGCAGTACAAATATATCAGCACAATGTCAAACTGCAAGAAATATACAGCATCAACACACAATTATAACTACAAGCTAAACAAAAAGTATTCAGCAGCAAACAAAAATGGTACAGAACAGATCAGTGCTTAAGGTCATTGAATAGTCCAACTAATGTACCTCTACCATCATGTTCAGCAATCTACGGTGTGACTGCCACATCAAAACTCGTGCACAATAGAAAAGTTTAAATTAAGTAAAATTAGTTAACAGAAACGTATTTTCCTTAACAGTAAGGCAGCAATATTTATAAACAAGCCACAAAATAAAGCCATTAAGTTACAGTCAAAAATACGATTTAAAAACTGTTGTTGCCTAATTTCCAAAACAGAACAAAATAATTTCATTGAATTAATAAGACCATTGAAGGGCCATTGCCCTATAGGTCAGAACAGAATCTGGGTAGCACTGCATCACAATTCATGTCCAAATCGTGGCAAAAGCACTAAAGCCAACAACAGCTGCGATGCAAATTATTGCGATAATTTAAAGTTAAACGTATTTATGGCAAAACCGACATAATTACCTGCAAACGAGAGAAAATTGTGCGATAGAAAACCAAAATGGAGAAACCTTTCTTCTTCGATCTGTGACGCTTTAGGAGAATGGTCCGTTCTACTAGGAGTTTGTAGGGGTGTCAGGTTGCGCGCAAACGCTCGAGGTCAGTTGAACAACCAATAAGAGTTAAGAAAACCACTAACAAACGTCACGTCGACCAATAACCACGAAGCGCGCCAGAACCTGCGGACGAATGCATCATACCTGCGGCCGCCCAAACAACGCCCTGGTAGATGGAAGTGGAACGGCTTCGGTAATTGAAGTCGATGGCGCACTGGACAGCGGTGGAAGCAGCTGGTGTGATAATGGCAATTGCTCAAGGCCAACGTCGACCCTGTCAGTGTGCGGCGGACTATCTGCGGTGTCAAATTAAATTTAAAATGCAAATGTACGCGGTTTTATATAGCGACCGTATGGCCTTGACTTTGTTCATTTTTCATGAAATTTATCTAGTGAGATCCTTAAATACCGTAGCCCGTTTGAATAGGCGCCACGCCATTTATGGTCTCCGTGTACGGACAGTGATAGCCCGAGAGTCAAATCTCTGAAACAGACGTTTAGCCACTATTGTAATTGTAATTTGAGATTTATAAAGCGCAACTTAGAGGATAAACTCAACAGAGGTGCTTCCGACCCGAAAAAGTAAAATCACTGTTGAACAGTACAGTCTTCATGCGCCTGCGGAATACGAATCGGCATCCTCACGCACAGAGGCGCCTTGACGCCTTTCACTTAAAATTTTAAAAACTCCTCTTCCGCAGATCTTATAGACGTACTCTTAAACCAGTATAGGTAAACAAGCCAGTTGAGCTTCGACTTTTGCTATTTGTATGCCCAACCTGTACATTTTATTAGCAGCAGATCTAAATGCCATATTGTAATTGCATAATTTGTACAAATTTTATATTACTCAAATGAATGGAACTAAAAAAAGTCGACGCGCCTATCTGTGCAAAAACGAACATAACCCAAATCTGCAAATTATCTGAACCATCATACGAACTCACCACCACTTCACCTCTTGCAATTTCTGCGGAGATCTTTCACTGAAAATTGGGAACATTTCTCTTCCACAAATCCTATCGTGATTTTTCATCTTCTCTTTATCTCACTTGCCGGTTCAATTCCAAACACCATCTACCGTAGCCGTCTGACTGTCTGCTTATCTGACCTTGATCTGGAATAGAACCCTTCCTGTCTATCAATTTGTTTCAACTGAGCGCCTGTAAATAAGCTGGTTCCCGTGACTTAGCTTTCGCTGGGCGTGGTAGAAATCTCGAGCTTAAGTTGCGATCTTAAACAATTATGCATTCTAGCAAATCCTCTCGCAAACGCAACATCTAGGTTGCTATTTATAGGTATAATATGGCGGTTACCCTTATTTTTGTTTGATTAGTCAACTTTTAATGGCGGCCGTGATGACTTCTTCGTTTCAGAGCAGAATTGACGAAATGGAAAAGCGGATTAAAGCTGACGCGGAGGCGAAATTAAAAACTCGAATACCGAAGACTCTAAACGTTGAAGCCAGTGAGTATGAGTCCTGTTTTGCATATCTGTGTAAGTGTATGTTCATAGTACCCTCCCATGCTAATATGCGCCAAAATTCCTTGTTGCGATAAGTTCTACTTCTGAATTCAGGCAGAAACCCAGATGTTTACGTTTCTTTCGACTCGTCTGTGTTAGCGAATACTTTTTTTGTGAAGATTGTTATTTAGCGCCAGTTTATCAAGATTAGGTTTAAAACAGAAAATGATGTTACGCTTTTGTATAATCGTAAACTCGAAAATTTCTAAAGCACTGCATAAAGCTAAATTGGGGCACCAGCTTATTTACGAGCGGAGCGCTGCATCAAGTCAGAGAGGTTGTCCAGATATATCGTTAGAAGTGAAAAATCTGGAGGTCAGAGAAAGGGGGAAGAGCGAGACAGACAGAGACAGAGGAGTTGTACACAGCGGGTTGTGTTTATGTTGAGATAAATTGGATGGCAGCAGATTGGATGGATCAGGGTAAGATTTTTTGAAGAGGCTGTATTTTTAGTTTTGAATAAAAAGCCAGAGGAGGGATTGAGGAATTATATAAAGGGGCTTGAGACGGATGGTGCCGGTTGCACAGCCGAAGGGATGGAGGATTGGAGAATTTGTGGAATTTATGTGGGAGAGGTAAGCTTTGTGTAAGCTGGATCCTTTCATGTGGCTTTTAATCGCATCAACTTGACATGTGACAACACAGTATAAAAGAAATAACATAAAACGTGATATTATATAAATGTTTCAGCAGAAGGTAGTGATACAGAAAACGTTCTCCTGTCTGATATGATTTCCAACAATTTACTTATCAATTCTGTGATCTGTAAAATTTGATGGTAAACTTAATGAACTAATTATTTTTGGGTTTAAAGTGGACTTTGGTGTTTCTGTGGAGACTTTATTGTAGCTATCGTTGTGGACTGTATGGAGGTCTGGTTGTCTGTACTTGCATCCTGCAACTAAATGTTGCCAGTTGTTGAAACCACTTGGAAGAAAGATTCTGGCCAAGGGTAGTCTGTAGTCAACGAATGATTACCTCACATACATTGCTGTATTTTTTCTTTTAGGTGACAGTACTGGAATTACCCCTGGATTTTCAGCAAGAAACAGTCCAGTTATGTCATTTCCACATCTGCATGCATCAGAATCTTCGAGGTCTCTAGATTTACCGCTAACAGCACAAACTCCTCGTTCCAGTTTGCAATTTTCAGACTCTTCTTCCAGTTGTAACATTTCCGGGCCTCCATATGGAGCTACACATAATGTTGGTTCTCCCTACTCGACAAATTCAACTCCGAGCCCTGGAGACGGGTCTTTGTTCTTCCGATCGAATTCTGCAAGCAACAGTCCCAGCACGCCACTTGGCGTAGGCTTTGCACTGGGACGCCCTGGGTCAGCTGGAAACTTTGATGGGGGTCATCAGCTTGCTGGGCAAAGAAAACGTCGGGTTATGCTTCACTTGGACTGTGGTGGAGCAACACAGAATTCGTCAAATAGGTTAGAGCTGTGTTGGAATTTCTAGTTCGACTAGAATTTTAGAATTAGATAAGGTAAGATTACGGCTTAGAGAAAGCAACAATTTATTACTCTAAAAGACTGATTTTCTTGAAATTGACCAGTCTTTAGTTTTAATTCTACTAGACATTGTCATTTAAACTAGGGTCATTTGTTTTCTGTGTGTGTTGGCGTATTCACATGTTTGTAGTAACTTGGCAAGGCAGCACAATGTAAAGGTGAAAACTTGATCAGAAAACCATTTTCTTTGAGAGGTACTGAAAATGCACTATATAAATAATCAGATACATACAGATACATACATGTGGATACAGAAGAGCTGTGAATGTTGAAGCCAGTGAGTAGTATTCTTGTTTCATGTCAGCATAAGTGTACTTGCGTAGTACCTTTCCAGAAAGTGTACTTGCGTAGTACCTTTCCAGATGAATATCCAGCCCAATTCCTTGTTACGATGAGAGTTAATGCTGAATTCAGGCAAAATGCCAGTTTGTATTGACTTTTACGTGTTTCCTTTACTTTGTTGTCATGCTTTTGCAGATTTTCTTGCAGAAATTTCTGTTGTTGAAATGTTTGTGCATATATTTACTGAAATTCTTTGTGCTCTGTTTAGTGCCGAGATTGAACAGAAATATGCAGAAATCATGAAGCAAGCAGGTGTTCTCACAATCAGAGGAAAGGTTTGTGCCAACAATTTCAGTCATTTCATACTCTGAGATTTTTATCCTTGCTGTTCTTAGCCACGTTAAGCTACTATTCCCTCTCTGTTGTGACCTGGAGTGATGAACTGTGGCCCCATAAACTTGTACTGTCTGGGACCTATGGAAAGTTCATCATATCACCATCTGTGCCGTGCGCCTCTCTGGAGTGATGCCATTTCCACAACGCGCAACCAGCCGTCTCTATTCTGGCTCGTCTCAAGGTTGTATGTGACTCGAAGTTCATTCATTGGGCGCAAGTCAGCTTCCACTGTTCTTTTGCATTTGTGAAAAAGTTGGGAGAGTTAGCTGTTAAGAAATCTATAGGCAAAGGAAGTTGGTAATAACCATGGTCTTTGAGTTAGGCAGAGCATCATTTGTTCCCGTGCAGTGGGTTACCGTAGTGATGACGAGAATTTGTAAATTCTGGTAAATGGTTGATCTCTCTAAACCATCCTGTTTTGCCTTTTCTGATTCTACCTTTTTTGATCGTGAAGACTCGCTAGAGAAATCTGAAATGTATTTTAGCCGATGTTCATTTTGCTACATTTGTTGTTTTGCTGGTGTCATTTGTAGAAAATTCCAAGTGCCATATCTGAGTTAGAGGCAGTTGGAGAACTAGGACAAGGAACGTGCGGCCATGTTGTCAAAATGGTTCATCGAAAGACAAATCAAGTCATGGCTGTAAAGGTAAGCTAATCATTTCTGGTTAGACTACATTGGTTATCTGACCTAGTACCCGAACAGAAATACCATAGCTGTTTACTACTTAGTACTACTGAAATTCAGACCTTTGCTTATAATCTCTAGCTGCTGATTCACCACTGAACTTGCAATACTTAGAGACTATAGTTTGTTGAATTGCTGTTGTCATATTGGTGCTCCAAACAAAGGCTGTAGAATGTCTTCAACTGTGCTGACTGATAGAGGCATGTAATACTGATATTATTATAGATGCCTGTAGATTTATTTAGTACATTATTATAAGTAATTATAGATAAGTTTGTTGCCATAAAGTGAGCAGTATTCTTATTTTGATCTGATGTGGTAGTCTGGTAACAGTGTAGCTAAAACAAGATTGTTGAATAGATTCGTGTTGACTTATATGGCACCTGTGTCAGAATAAACAAGTGAATAAGTAAACACGTCATAATGACTGAGTTATGTTGCCCTGAAGTGAGCAGTTTTACTGTCTTCAGCAAATGCGACGGTCTAGCAACTGTGAAGACAACAAGCGGATCATCATGGACTTGGACGTAGTAATGAAGTCACATAGCTGCCCTTATATCGTCCAGTGCATTGGGACTTTCATCACTGGGGTAAGTGTGTCAGTTACCATCCACACAATGTTTATGTCATGACGATATTTGTGTCCATGACTAAGGGGTGTTTGACTTATAGTTACTATGAGAGCAGGGTGTAATCTGTGGTAGGATGTAGTGGGGAGCAGCCTCTGAGTGGGAGCTGATTTCTAAGAAAACAAGAAGAGATTGGTTAAAATCGTAGATGTTGAAGAAATGAGTTCTAGAGATGAACCTAAGTACCTTAGAGTACCTTACCTTGAGAATAATTGGAAACAACATAAAATGAAGATGTAATCTTTGCTTACTGTTTCACTTAGCTGTGGTGTGTTAAACTGGGTGAAAACGTGATGACTGCCAAAGATTGTGTATGGGAAACATGAGTTTGAGTAATTTCTGCAATGTTTTTTATAACTTGATAACTGTCTTTACTTTTTGTGGTTTTGGAACAGACGGACGTCTGGATATGTATGGAGTTGATGGCAACATGTCTTGACAAGCTGTCCAAATCTCTTGCTGATCCTATTCCAGAGAACATTCTAGGGAAAGTAACCGTCGCTGTAAGTCTTTGATTCATCTTGATGCTTTCAAGATTATGGTTTTCACCAAAAGCTTCGATAGTATGTTTGCAACCGTGGACGTGGTAGCTGTTTGGATAGAGCGGTTGGCTTGTAACGTGGAGTGTATGGGTTCAAGCCTCCCCAAGATAGTTACTACATGGGGACCTTGAGGAAGTCTTTCACTCGAAATTGCTCAGTACCATGACTGATGCTTAGTCATTAGATAGTGGCACTTAATGAACGCAGGTGTAGTAAATCCAGGTCCTTCAAAGCAGACTTGAGAGATGAACACAGTTTAAGCGTGGCATTCACTTTGAAGATTTTTCTTAAAGTTTTTGAGCCTAAACAAGTGTTACAAAAATTGCCTGCATCTCACACTCAAATTTCATTGGGTAAGGTAAGGTATGGTAAATGATTATTTACTGGAATATCCTGTCGGAAGATGATGTCCTGAGAATGAACAAATTTTTGCTGAAGCATGATCATCGAAACCAAATCCAAGAACTGAACAGTCCTTCTAAAGGGGTTCATGGCTTGGGTAGTATTTTTTTTTAGTTTCACGTGATGTACTACTAATTGAACTGTGGATGTGGAGGTGAAGTAAGTAAGTAGTAAGACATTTGTTAAAACACCATGTGTCCATCGGCCGAGCAAGGAATCGTAGGCGTGGATAAGTACAGTCAGGCAACAAAAGTAAGATGGTATAAATAGGAAAGATGAAAGAAAGGCTTGTAATAATCATAACAACCACTAAATTCATGCCTCTTATGTCTCACCTGGTAGACATAATCAGCATTTTTAGAGACATTGTGCATAGGTCTGTGTAAATTTCTTATTCCAGTTGCTTAATAATTATGTTCTTTGTTATGCAGACTGTCAATGCCTTACATTATCTAAAGGAACGCCACGGGGTTATTCACAGAGGTCAGTTAGTCTAGGATTTTACATTAGCAACTTGGCAAAATGTGATAAAATACACATTTATATAAGAGTTAAATGTTTTTACGTTGCATATGCAGACCCTTGCGCTGCATGTGGCTGTGGTTAATGAATAAAAAACAGTACTCAGATGTGTTAACATACAGACCAGGTTACTCGCAGTTTATTTGTCCCACATAGCATCTGTTTACATTTGTCATTGAGTGAAAGGCATTGCAGAGAAAATTCTACCAAGAAATGCTTAAACCTCAAGATATCTGCTAAGTCTTGACCTAGTTGAAGAACATTTTGCCTGACTTGCCAACACAAGAACTTCATAATAGTTAATAAACATGTCTTACAGGATACTTGGTTTGATGATGAATTGCCAGTCGCAATCACTTAGCACCCTGGGGTTCAAAGACAAGATACAGTTCTGAGTGAAGGGCTTTGCATTTGCTCTCTGCTGTTGTCTCACCATTCTAATCTAAGGACAGACTTGCAGTTGACTTGCTTTCGTTAGTCCACCTAGACTACTGGTAGTCGCCTTAGTCGATATTTTAAATTGTGTGGATGTTGTTTTGTAAAGATGTTAAGCCATCGAATATTCTGCTGGATGAGAAGGGAACAATTAAACTCTGTGACTTTGGAATCAGTGGACATCTTGTCGACTCCAAAGCCAAGACTCGAAATGCTGGTTGTGCAGCATACATGGCTGTATGTATCAGTACTTATGTATCAGTACTTGCATACGTACATCTTGGCTTTTGTTTGTTTTCATTTTATGTAAAATCAAACCCCAGTCTCTTTTAGAAAGGCAAAAAAGTTAGAGGTAACACACAGAAGCCTAGAATTGGGATTTTAAGGATCTTGCAGTTGAAGAGCGAACATGACCATAGCACAACACATTTTTTAACTTCCCAAATAGCTTTGGTACTCATTTACTGACTGTTAAAGGATGAAGGTCTGAGTTGGTCCAAATGGCCTGGTTTTCATGGATGGTCATCCATCAAATTACTAACCAGAAATTATGTGTACCTTTACTGCCTTTCATTGTGTCATATCCACAGCACCCAGCCCATACTTTATTGTAACCACCTAAACTGCTAATGCTGCTAACGAGTTTGCTTGGAATGGGTCTTTGTAAATATCTGACTACATCATGTTGCACACTGTAGCCTTCTCAAAATACATCATAGAAATGCAAATTCTAATATGAAACAGTCCATAAACCTTGAGCTTCATTACACAAAGTAATATTTTAAACACAGTTGTATGGCAGATCATGTGATCTCAGTTGTTTCAGAGGTAGTCAACAGTTTGGCTCTATTAAGAGAGATTTTCAACTTTTAGATTTATAGTGCACTGTAGTCTCTGTTATGGAAGAAGGCACAATATGTGTTCATTATCTTGAAAAACTGTGATTTTGACAAACATAAGAAACCCTGTTAAACTGTAAAATGGCTGATGAGGTGTTTGTGCATGTGTCAGCATTTATCTATGTGTTCATGCAATAACATTGTTCTACTTTCTGTTGTTCTTAGCCGGAGAGAATAGTTCCTCCTGATCCTTCAAAGCCTGATTACGATATCCGTGCTGATGTTTGGAGTCTCGGTTTATCCCTGGTTGGTGGTTGTCATATTCGTATGGTCTAAACTTCCCTTTAATCTGCTAAGTAAGGTAATGTTATGTAAGGTAATGTAGTTAGCCTGTATAGGTCACATGACTATCCTCCATGACTTTGGATTAGAGCTTATACCTTTTCAGCTCCAAAGCCAAGATAAATTACATGGTGCTTTTAAATACCTCTTTCCCTGTCTGTCTCTCACTCAGTTGTATGTCTCTGCATCTGTCTTTCTGTCTGTCGTCTGTCTGTCAGGATACTAGTGTGCTGAGCTTAGTTGTGTCAATACGACACCACTCCTTCCTGTCCATGGCCTTCATCATGCCCATGTGTTTCATTGCAAAGCCTTGTCATTCCAGATTCTGGACCATCTGGTTCTTGCTCTGCCACATCTTTTCTTTCAGTCTTTAAGGACTTTATTCATTGCAGCCAGCCTATAGGGGTCTCATATGGTCCTCCTCCTTCAGAGCTTATGGGGCCTAAGATGGAGAAAATGATATGCTTACCATTCTTGGCTGGATCTCGGATTTGGTCTGTGTAGATGATCTTGGGGATCGTTCGGGTGCACCGCTTGTCAAAACAGTTTCATCAGGTCTCGACCATAATGCGGCACTAGCAAAACACATCTTATACAGTTTGAACTTTGTGGTAAACTCTGTCTTATGCTTTTAATGGGGAGACCAAGAATTGCTTGGCTTGGCCACATTCACTACTTTTAACTGGTGACATCATAAATTACATGTCCATGTCAATCTGGCTTCTAATCTGTTGTTCACTGATTAATCTGGCAGCGATATTTATGAGAAGGAAACAACAATCACCAGAATATTCCCCAGGGCTGTTTGGACGTGCGTCGTGATGTTGTTTGGTCTTGGTTTCTTCTCATTTAAAATCCAGTTCGAAGGATTTTGCCCAATCACCCACGACTTTCATATCCTGTATGAGAAATTCTTTGGTTTGCTGACCTGCCAGGGATATTTTGTGACCTGACCTGTTATTAATTTTAGCTGATCTGTTTTGCATGACCCAGATTCATTGTTTTGCTTTGACAGGTGGAACTGGCAACCGGTGAATTTCCGTATAAAAACTGCAAAACTGATTTTGAAATGCTCACAAAAGTCCTGGAGGATGACCAGCCGGCTCTTCCACCGGGAAAGAACTTCTCCATGGACTTCCGGGATTTCGTAGGCCAATGGTATGAGAAGATTTGCTTAAGAAATGGATTGATCAGTATGATCATTAGTCTAAACGAGGAGATAAAGGAGGGAGTTCAAAACCCTTTCAGTTTCAGTACAAGCAGCGAATTTTGTTGACTTTGTTCAGATTTGGTCACTTGGTTAACATTGCACTATGAGGTCTAACTACTTGCGGAAATAGTGAAATCACAGAAAAATGCCATCACTAGGACTGATCGAATCTGATCTGATTTTGAAACTTCTATAATAATAATAAGAAGAAGACGATTTATATAGCATCATAATATGGCCAAGGCCGAAAATAGCACTGTTATTACAACACTCGAGACATGGTTCAATGAAAGCTTGAAAGTAAAGCCCTGTTCAGAAGTCATAACCCATTACAACGGTCCAGTCTGAATCCAGCATCATACCCATGACTACAGCTGTCTTTCAGGGCCTAGGTAGCAACTTGATGTGTAGAGGAGATGGCTTTACTGACGGGGTCAAAGCCACGTGAACAAAATGATTCTAAGGCGCCACTGATTGGGTGCCCTGATTGAGCAGTCAATCTAACAGACACATGAACTGTTTTCACAAGTTAATCAATCCACATGTCACCTGTTTCTCAGTAAAAATTGTAAAACTTATATGAAAATTGTTTTATTTTGTTTTAGTTTGACTAAAGACTATCATCACAGGCCCAAGTACAAGAAACTTCTTGTAAATAATTTTCATTCAAGATTTTAAAATACAGTATGGATCCTTTATCACGTGGGTCTTAGGATCCAACAGTTATGTCGCAGTTCTGCCTTGTTTGATAAGGCATGGTTGTTTTACACACAAGCCTGCAGATTGGGCAGTTACTGGGTGGGGGATTACAATATAATGAATAAGCCCCACACACACTCGCACGCACACACACGCACATGTATAAGAAAATACCATGAATGGCGCAGGAACAAAGATTGGCAACATCAAAAGATAGAACTTAGGTTTTCAGTAGTATCTGCTTCCCTAAATATATGAGCTGCAAGTGTGTGTCCACCTGAATGTGGTACATACTATATTAACATATTTATCCACCATGTGTTGATGATTTCAGCGTATTAAGTCCATTGCGGCAGAGTCCTTATGAATCCACATATGACTGATTTTCATCCCTTTAAGAAGAAATAAGCTCCTTGCTCTGCATTCTGGAGTTGAAACTTAAAGATTTGGAACTGGAAACAGTTTTGTTTATTTAACTTCTGGCTCTCGTATTTACTGTGATATTTTGCTAAAGCTGCAGTTAGTAGTAAATAATGTTCCATAGTGTTGAAAATCACTGATTTCTTAGCATGATGTGCTGAACTAACTGCTGATGGGAGTAATTCGTTTCATTTTGCAGGACCACAACTTCGTTCTCCGATATTCATCGCTAGCAGTTGATGTTGCCAAGTGGTACAGAGCTGCGACAAAGGGACAAAATTCCACAGAACCAACTTCAGATGCTAGTTTAACTGACAGTGAATATATTAGGTTTACATAGCTTGTTAACGCTATGTAACATTAAGTCTTTTTTAACGTTTTGTGCTGCATCATGTTAACAGCGGGTAGCTTGTCGCGTGGCACTGCTTCTCAATCATATCAAGAATAGATATTCACTTTGTTCTAGATTCATTACTGCACCGTTCAGCGTAGTGTTAACGAAAATGGTCATCTTCATTGTATGTGGTGTTACTTGAGATGTTAGCTTCATTAGTTTTGGTGCATGATTGAAGTGCCTATATAGTTTAAAATGCACTTCAGGTAAAGGGTAATGTTTCAGAAGCAACATTGTTACTAGGTTGTGTAATTGTGGTATGACTTAACTAAGTCTAGCTGATGTCTGTCAGGTGGTTTGGAATGACTCTAAGTCAAGCAACTGTCAGTTAGGTTCTCTGACAAGACTTGAAGTCTGATATCGCTCAGGTCGTCGGACATGACTTGAAGTCTAACTTATGACATGATTCGAAGTCTGACAGATGTCAGTCAAGTCGTCTGACGTAACCAATTGCCTTCAGATTGTCGGCTGCTAATTTAGACAAGACTTACTTCAAGTTGATAGCTGCTGCTTCTTGTGCTTTGATCAAACATCTTCAGATGCCATTTGCTGGTTCTCTGCATTGACCAAACAGTGTCCAACTCTTGTCAAGCATCTATTAAACGCCTGAACTAAATTCTTGCACTAACTGCCAGGTCTAACTGCCTATTTATTTATTTATTTATTTTACAGACTTATAGATTCAGTACACTGAATTTTACTGATGCCATTCCTTTAACCAAAAGTTCATGCAGTAATTGATTAATCATTTCCAGAGGCTTCTGTAGAACTGAACCCAATTTTAATCTAGGTCTATGCTATTGTTGATTTGATTCCAAAGTTGGAGCATAATTTTATAAACACTTTGGTAGCCTAAAGTAGCAGAAGCCAAGGGTGTCTGAACCTGAGACGGAACAAAGCACGATGTGTCATAGAAATTTCAGGTAGCAAGCTAAAAGTGGATCGAAATTTCAACAAGTTTAAGTACAATTTAAATAAAATGCTTGTATAACATTAACATATTTCATGTTAAATTCATCTGTAAGGCTGTACAGAATAGGAATTGTTACTGAAGGTCTACCTGACGGTATCATCAGCCAGCGTAGGCCATACGTTTTGTATTTTTTCAAATCTGTATTTTCCCACAGTGCACAATATGTAAAATACTTACCAGTATACCGTTACCTATACGTCAGTGCTGATGAAACTGAAGAGTTAAAGTTTATTATTGTTATCAATGGTGTTGGCTTGGTAAGGGCAGAGGGGCCATGGCAGACATGATGCGAAAAGATACTTTCCTGCACTTTATAATATTACAACAATAAATGTAGTCGTCTATAAAAGCCAGTTAGCATGTTGTCTCACTGCTTTAGCTCTTTTCTCCTTCATCTGCTAATGCCTTGTGCTTATTTGTTCAAATAAAACTTGTCTCCACTTTTTACTTCAATCCCTGTAAGACAGTTCTCTTCCTCGAACACCGATTCTGTGAGTTGTATGCCATTCTATGCGGTCTTGACAACATGCTTTGTGTGTTATACGGTTGACGTTATTCATTTATCAAAACAAACATAATTGTTGCTTTATCCAGATTTGACACTCAGATGATGGTTCGGTTTATGCCAGCTAGGAGTGCCTGTGATAGGTACTTAGCAGACACTGTCTGGTTATATTACTTTAAGTTCTTGGATCAGTGTCTACTAGTTTTCCTCCTTTGCTACTGGCTGTCTCCCTCTAAGCGACTGACTGTGCCTATGATTCAATTTTTTTATGCCTGGCACGTTAATCTCTTAATATACATTCATTCATCATAATCAGGTGCACGGTCTTAGGAGCTCAATGTTTTGGCTTCTTCGACCACATTACCTGTGCATTTACTTTACTTTCCTAATGTTCAGTAATGGACACATGATTAATTTTGTACTTTGCACTCCTTTCATATGACTCTTCACTGCTGTGATTTCTGAGTCTGTTAACCGAACCCCACTTTGTTTCATCTGGCCTTGCTTCTGCATGCAGTGAACCAAGATCTGTGTGTGATATAACAGCAGCATAATAGAAGTCATTTCTAAATTATTTGCCCAATACGGATAATACAGCTGTCTTGAATAATAATTAAATCTTCCTTACTATGATTTAATTGAATGTTAAAATTTGATATTAAAATATCAATGAAATAAGATTTTTGCTTGGGGAAAAACAGAATATTTAATGTTTCCAATAGTTGAATGAAGTTTAACTAAACGTTTGTCAAGCTTTGTGTCAGATCGCTTGAATTGAGTCATATAATTGGCATTCAAAATGTGATATATTTAGCAGCTAGGCTGTTGCAATCCACTTTAAATCTGTTACACTTGTGGTGTATGTTAGTAATATGTGATGGTTGTGTATGATTTATCAGTGAAAATGTGATGCCACATTAGCCTTGGAACCAAGTCTGTCTAATGTTAATTATGTTGAAAACTAGTTACTGACTTGATGTATGTTGCATTTTAAATGCGAGCCTTCGTTTTGTGCTGTAATGCACTCGTCATTTGTCCACGTTCGAAGTGTGATGGCCTGCACTTTTGAAATAAGCCTGTAAAATTTTATGCTGACGTGAATAAAAAAGGTAATTTTATTTACAGGTATTTGGCATTTTATGGAAGACTTGATAATTTGAGATTTTAACTAACCTCTTTGTCTGTTGAGCACCTATTTTCTTAAATAAATCATTTATTTTGGCATTCATTTTGTTTTATACATCGTATGTGATTGCTCAAGAGTCTGGTAGACAGTCATTTTTTAAACTTGTCTTCCATGGATCTGCTGCACTTCTATTGTCTGCAGGTTCAACATGCTGTCTGCTGATGTTTAAAATCTCAGGATACATCCACCTCAAACTCTTCAAGCAGTGCAACATTAATGGGGTAATCATAATGAAAGGAAATTGTATGAAGGGACAGAGTTGGTGAGCTTATTCCGATAGGTAATTTAAGGACCCATCATGATACCACCCACTTAGAACCAGAGCTGCGCTTGCACTCTCCCCCGCCTTTTTGCCACAGCAGAATACAGATTTTTTTTAGTCAGATTTTGTGAAAGATAAAAAAAAACCAGCAGTAAGACGTAGTAAGAGGGTAAGAGGCGGCGTGTAAACAGGCATGACATGAATTGCATGGATGGCTGCTCCTTCAAAAGTTCTGGAGCCCCCTGCTCTGAAAAATGCCGACGCTCAGTAAAATTTTGTTTTCCGTGCAGAGGAAGACTGTGCAGTCCAATCGTCCCTCGTGAAACCCGAAATATTGCCAAACCAGGTAATTGCACCAACTTAAAAGATCTACGGAAACGATTTATTCCAAACAAGTATTAAACCTGCCAATAATTAACTGCAGAACAACGAATGCGCCCATCAGTGCTCAGAAGCTGCTTGAAAGGGGCGATGTCTAAATCGTCACCTTTGACCTGTCACATGATAGCCAATCAGCAAGCAGTATACGCACGTCGTTATTAAAATAGGCGTGGTTGACCTAAATGTTTTCAACAGATCGTTTCCAATTTATCCGTTAGTGTAAGTTAAGAGTTGGCCTGGATGTTTTAGTAGACCGCGTCCAGTGTGCTAGTTTATTTTAATAGGCGGAGTCGTCCTAGATATGTTGTCAGGTTGACTGATTGATTGGCCAGTCTGGAAGTGGGCGGAGTTGACATAGATAGGCTCGTGAAGGCGTTGAGCGAGTTCTGAAGGCGAGTAATCAGAAGCGGCAAATGTGGCGATTGGAATGGAAAATTAGATGCTTTGAGGTAGTTTGCAACGAGCAGTTATGGGGCGAGATCTTTTGCTCCAGCAAATTCTGTTCTTCGTCTTTGTGTGGAAATTATCAGCCGCGGAATCGGGTTAGTTTGAATCAGTAGCTAAAATGTAAAGACAATTTGCGGAGTTTTGCATTGGCCTCGAAGTTGTCGCAGCTCTTATATGCTTGCACGGGAGCTGGGCCTAGGGACCTTCCAAATAAAAAGACGGATGTCAATTTTGCATAAAAGGACTTGTTGCTGTTTCCTGTTATTTCTGATGGTACAACATGTTGATTTTGGATTAGGTCTTTTAAACTGCAAATATTATACTTTAAAGCGTTATTTATAACAGAATTGCGGCAGATCGACGGAAGACAAGTTTAAGACTGATCAACGAGCCCTTCCGTTAAAATTAGAATTCAGTCTGCTATTGAAAGTGGCTAAGAAATCCATGTGTCATTAACGGTTATATTTAGTACATTACCTAGTTTCGCCATCGTCGTAATTAATTGAACGGATCAAATTACTTCTATAGCGCCGTTATCATAGTGCACAAGTCATCAGTCAAGGGAAACAGTAGTCAAAAATCGTAATCCATGGAAGTGCAAATCCAATGAGTCAGGAAACCAGTCGGCTACAGTGGGTAAGACTGGACTAGATAATTATATTGGGTAAGGTGAGACTGCACTATGCCAGGTTATTTTAGACTAATAATAATAATAATAATAATAATAATAAGACAATTTCTATAGCGCCGTAACACGTCCAAGGCCGAAGAAAAGGGCGCTGTACATAAGTTCACGCGACAATAGAAAATTAACTACAGTCATACGATAATTTAAATAGAAACATTTTAAGCCTTTCTTAAAGTTATCCAAGGATGGGGCATTCTTCACGTGGTCGGGAAGGCTATTCCACACAGTGGGTCCGGCAATCGAGAAAGAGCTTTCGCCAAACCGCGTGGAAGACCTTGGGACCTGCAGTAGGTTCCTCGACGAGGACCTCTGGCAATGACTGCCTTTGGCAATGGAATGAATGAACTAAGCCTCTCGGGTGGGTCAGTGGGGAAGGAGTTCAACAACTTCATTCTTTTACAGGCTTTTTAAACTTACGTTGATATTGCAGAGCCTTGTAAGCACTATTAGTGAAATAATGCAACACTGTACTAGTCTGGTAAAGTTGCGTTTGAAGATTTCTTGATTGCATCACATTATGTCCTCTTCATCATGTTGCCATGGAGATGCTAGGCTATTCTCATAACGACATGTCGTGTTGTTATATGTCTTTGTTTACATTTTTACACTGTCACGTGGAAAATGCTCTTGACCAGTTTAGCAGTAACTGTCCCGGGCAGTGTTTGCCTAAACCCCAGATTCTAAAAATTGTTCTTTTTATTAAGACCTGACAAAGCAGCTTTTGAGAGGCTCTGAAAAGGAGCTAAATAACTGCATGTCTAGCTTAGATTATATACACTGTGGTATTTAAAATAGAGGTTCAGCAAGACGATGCGCAGAAGTGTTTTGGGGGATATGTTACTATTTGTGGTACTTTTGCTAAGCCTGATCTTGAGGAGTTCTAGCCATCCCAGAATTTCTTTCACTGTCAGGAGATTTTTTTTAATTCCTGAGGGATAAAATATACTAAGGGTAACAAATTAGAGCTTATTTCTTGTTAATTTTATATCTGTTGACCTAGCGCTAAAGTTTGAGATGGTGATGGTGATTATGATAATGGTGGTGGTGATGCTGCTGCTGCTGCTGCTGCTGCTGCTGCTGCTGCTGCTGAAGGTGATGGGTGATGGTTCTCATGCAAGCCCTAAGTTGACCGGAGGTCCTTTCTTAATATGGAATCCCTTAAGTTGTTGGAGATCTGGCAGGATTTCGATGTCTAAGAAAAGAATACATGTGGTGGAGATAGGAGTGGAAAGTGAGGAGCCGTGCATGACCCCTCCCTCCCTCACTCAACAACAAAGCGAATTGTTTGTTTATCTGTGCTCGGATAACTATACATAAATTATGTGTAAATGGCATAAATGACAGTCTCTGTGTAAGTTCGTCTCTGCCCTAGACCCGATCTAACAATTTGCTTTAATTGCTTAAATACGGCCGCCGTATTTTGCCCCAAAGGTCTAATAGCCTTGGATGATGTGGACGCCGCTGGAGAATTTATGCCTACCAGATGTGTGAAATCGAGCCCCGTATACCCATATCTACACACATAATAATATATGCAACCATGAGAAACCGTGTATGGATATATATATATATATATATGCAGATATGTAAATATAATTATGTACATGTGTGTGTTTGTATGTGTATATGTTTATATTATGTGTGTATATATAGCCACAACACTCGTCTAATAAGGCCTAATAGGCCGCTACAAAGACCTTTAATTGGCTGTCGCAAATTGGATCCAGGAGAAGGGAAGCCGGACCTGGAAAAGAGGTTAGCCTCTCCAGGTACAGCCTTCTCCTCCTCCTTCTCGTATTTGAAGCTCCACGTGTCGAAGAAGCTGAAGAGGGGCGTGAGAGATTCGGAGGGGGCGAGGAAAGGAGAGGGTTGATCTGTAGTTTGACAGGCGCAGTGGAGTCTTCGTGTCTGCTTCCGCGTGGTCGTTGGTCGTAGATGGTGACTAAGACGAAGGCAAAACTAGGAGGACATCAAGGATATCTGTTGGCTGAGATTTGCAGATGTGAACTTGTTATTAGTTCTGCTGCTGCTGCTGCTGCTGCTGCCGGTGACAGTAACAATTAATCTAATCTAATCTAAGAACTTCTATAGCGCCACTGTAATAATGCTCAAGGCACCAGTCGTTGGTCGTTGCTAAACAAAATCATTGTCCAAGCCAAATTCCATGGTGAGTCCGGGTTGAAAAAAATACTGTTGTTGTTATTATTGTTATTATTGTTGTTGTTATTGTTATTATTGACTTTTTTACTGTTATTGTTGCTGTTGATAGCAACAACAATAGCAGTAGCAATGGTAACAATAACAATGAAGCTAATAACGGCAATAATGTTTATGCTTATGAAGAATGTGTAATTTATGGCAATGGGGTTTTGAATGTACATTTATTGCTGTTGATGTTATTTGGTTTTATTGGATTGGACGACTAGGTACTAATGAATGATTTATGTACCACTTATGATGATGGCTGATAACAGTCGTAAAGTTTTGAAATTCAGGCTATGCGTTGCCTCGTCAGGAGGGTATTCTGAAATGTTTGTGAGGTTTACAGGAATTTCGTATAATTGGACTAAAATATTTATAATCAGTGAAAGTGGTAATTAATTTGTGTTGTGATTGGAAATTGAAGGAAATGAATAGAACTCATTCCTTAGCTTTACGCAGAAGGCTGGTCCCGTGGAAATTGTAATGTAATGATACCAAACATTTTTGGAGCCTTTGAAGTGTTGGCCTAAAGTATGTTTGGTACCTACTCTGCATATTAGGTATAGTTTAAATTAAAATAATCTTTCAAAAGAAAAGTGCATTTTTATGAATAGATATCCTGAAAATAAACTGTGATAGGTTTGTATTGTATCATATTATTTGAAAGGTAATGTAATTTAACCAGGCAGTTCTGATCAAACACTTCTGTTGTGTCACGATCATAATACATACACATCAGTTTTCTGTAAATTGATGCTTTGAAGCGAATCAATGAATATCTTACTTCATCACGTTACATGTAAGAAACCATGCGAGTCAATGTGATGTAATGTAAACGAACATTTACAATACAGCACAACTTAAATTATTTGATAATGCCTGACGGGAGAGAGATCGGTGCCTAGACGAGGCAACCTGTAGTTGCGAATGATTTCTTTGTCAGATTTGAAATTCCTGCCGTTAGCGATAAGAGTGAATTTTGTGCCGGATGTCTGCAGCGCCCTCTGGGAGGAAGTCGTGCCGGCGGCGGGGTCTCCACTGAAATTTGTGGATTTATGGCGGCGTTCGGCCATTTGCTTCCCTTCGTCCGTCAAGACGGAGGAGGGTCGATTACCCGATCGACTGAGTCAGCCAACACCAAGGTAATTCACTTAAGATGCTGTCAGCTTCGGTTGGGTTCGCTGCGTGTGAAGGCGGCCGTACACCGAAACGACCAGATGCGATCCCACTGGAAAAATTCGACCGGGTCGTCTGGGTGTACGTTGCCAGTCTTTGTCAGTCGCCCGATTTGGCAGTCGATAGGGGAAAGTTTCTTCAGTCTGAATAGTTCAGTCGGGCACCCCTTCTTCCTCTTATCTCTCTCTCCTCTCCAACCCCAAACACCACCACCTCCCATAGCTGCCAAGCTGTCTCTCCGTCTGACCTTTGGATCTTGACCTGGAACCGAACCCCTTTTGTCTGTCGATTTTGTTTTGATTGAGCGCCTGTGAATAAGCTGGTACCTGCGACGTGGCTTTCGTTGGGCGCTGTAGAAATCTCGAGATTACGCTTACGATACCCAGTCGGCAATTGTTCTTCAGTTTCTGAGCCAATGACGTAAAGTAGTTGAATATACCATATGTTAGCTATAGGCCTATATATTATTATTATGGTTGTATTGATAATTATTAATATTAATAATTGTTATTAATAATTAATACTATTATTATTATTAGTTATGTTACAATTATTATATTTCATACTATATATATATATATATATATATATATATATATATATATATATATATATATATATATATATATAATGAGCGGCGTCTTAATGACGTGCTTCAATTGGCAGGTCCTTATATCGCACAGCTGTAATGGGGCTGAGGTTCAGTCAGTTGGCCCACTGGGTACCCTACACCGACCACATCCAGACCACATCCTATGTGATCAGATTTAAACATTCTGAAGATGTTCAGACTTAACACTGATCATTCCCAACTGAGCTTTCTTCTATTATACCTCGATCTGATAAGACCCAATCCGATCTGACCGAAAAAATTGGGTCGGGTCAGTGTATGGCCCCCGCAAGACTTTGGAAGGGTGGATTGGTGAATGAATGGGTGGATGCGTAGGACTGTTGAATTTGGGTGAAAGACTGGACGATTGAATTGGATCAGTTGAAATTATTGCTAGGTCAGTGGATGCGTTAATTGATTGATTGATTTCTAATTGTTGATTTATTGATTGTTGTATTTCTGATTGACTGATGGACAGAGTGCATTTATTTCTGTGGGTGCTTTTTCGCTATGATTCTATTTTTGTATTACTTGTCAGACATTTTGCTGTGGGGCCGTGTCTCCACCGTGACCTTTGTCTCTGCTCTGACCCAGAAGCCTTCCAGGTCAAAAGTCCAAGACTATGAAACATATTATCTTAAATGGGTGCCAGTCTGGCTGTATGTATCTGTATTATCTGTGTATCTGTCAGTGTCTGTCTGCATGTATCTACGTGTTTGTGTTTATGTATCTGTATTATCTCAGTGTCTGTGTATCTGTCAGCATTTGTCTGTCTGTATGCTTCTGTATCTGTCCGTTTGTCTGTATGTATCTATGTATTTGTGTGTATGTATCTGTATTATCTGTGTATCTGTCAGTATTTATCTGTCTGTATGCTTCTGTATCTGTCCGTCTGTCTATATGTATCTATGTATTTGAGTGCATATATCTATATTTTCGCAGTGTCTGTGTATCTGTCAATATTTATCTGTCTGTATGCTTCTGTATCTGTCCGTCTGTCTGTCTGTATATCTCTCTAACACATCAGTGTGTTAATAAATCTGTCGGATGGAATTGTTGGTTTCCCGGTCTGACTTATCTCTTGGGCAATTTGACGATTTCAACCGTGGACATGGGGAGAGCAGGAGAGGAAGAATTGGGTTGGGTAGCCAGGACCAGTTTCAGATTACTAGAGAAGAGGATGGAGGAAGAGAGTAAAAGAATGGGGAAAGACTTGCTGGAGTCAAGGGTGGAGAAATAATGGGTCAGACGAACTGTACGTCTGGTCTGCTTTGGGGGGGGGCGGGTGGGAGGAATGAAGAGAGGGAGGATGGGAGGGAGGGAGGGAGGGAGGGAGGGAGGGTGGAGATGCATTACCTTTATGAGATTTGGTTAGAGTGGTTTATGGACATTGTAAGTGGGCTGGTTATGCCGTGTCTTAGCTTGAAATTCTCTATAATCTCTGTGTGACTGCTGCAGTTCTATACCTCGGCTGGAATTCTGCTTGGTTCGTTCAGTCAGTCTCACAGTCATGCATAGGTTTTGGATTCAAATCCAGCTTGAAGCACATATATGATGTATGTATGTGTGTATGTATGTGTGTATGTATGTGTGTATGTATGTGTGTATGTATGTGTGTATGTATGTGTGTATGTATGTTTGTGTATGTGTGTATGTATGTATATATGTATGTATTTATGTATGTGTGTATGTGTGTATGTATGTGTGTATGTATGTATATGTATGTATATATGTATGTATGTATGTATGTGTATGTATGTGTGTGTATATGTGTATGTATGTGTGTATGTATGTGTGTATGTATGTATATGTATGTATGTATATGTATGTATGTATATGTGTGTATGTATGTATGTGTGTATGTATGTGTATGTATATATATGTATGTATGTATATATATATGTATGTATTTATGTATGTATGTGTGTATGTATGTGTGTGTATGTATGGATGTATGTATTTATGTATGTATCAGGATACACCATAGTATCTCACCTAGTAACTCACAAAAGTGCTGATGGTGAAACTAGATGCATTTTGTGTTTGCCCCAAATATGCATTGTAATCCAGTGAACTCCAAGGGACTTGATGTATGTATTTAAGTTCGTCAGAACTTAAGCTAAGCACCAGTGGTGTCAACTGAAGGAAAGCATGAAATGAATCCTCAATTAGAGGCTTATAAATATGAAAAGAAATGTTTATTTATTTATTTATGTCAAGCATTTATTACGTGTGCAAAATCAGTATGTTTATCTGTATTTGAAGTGTAGATGAATGTAGTCGTGTAGTTGTAGCTACAGACAAAAGTGATTCAAGTACTGTCTAAAAATTCCTACAAATGTTTTAACGTGTTAAAGGTGTTACATCTGCTTCAACTACGAGGCTTATGTTAAGGGGTTTGTGGGCATTTGATAACCCAACTGTCACCGAGACCCATGCCCTCACATATAACAGATTCATAACCTTTAACTTTGCAATTTTGTTTCAGCCAGCCTCATATCTGTGTGAAAGCACATTGCATAATTTATTTAGAGGCATTTTATGGGGACTGTGTCAACGTTAAGCATAAACAGTATCATTAACATTACTTATAGACTACTGCACACCAGCAACAGCCCTGTAATTCAGCAGACGGTGAGTTGAACTCCCAAGTATTTACATTGCGTTTTTATGCTGTATTTAAATTGCGTTTTTATGCTGAGTTTTCTCATAGGGCAAGTTTTTATGGCATAATTTTGCAGGGTTGGACACACGGTCATCAAAAGCATACCATTAACAATCTTTCTAATGTGGGCAGAGAAGCTGGCCCCTCGGAATTAAGGGCATTTTAGTATCAGTAAGGGTGAAATCTGATGGCAGTAATAAAACTCTGATATTCAGGTCGTACATCATTTGAATACAAAAGTAACACAAAATTTGGGGTAGTTTTAAGATTTGCTAACAAGATGCTTCATACTGTAACATCTTTTTGCCATTTCCCAAATGTTTTTATGTAATAAAAAGAATTTTAATGGTAATCATGCTGAAATGAGATAGGCCTTCCAGTTAAACTCTAACCAGTTTTTTATTTTTTAAATAAAATCGTTTCACAATTTTGAATTCAGTGAAGAGAGCCTTTATGTTAATTAGACCTTAAAACAAGTTGGTCTTCTAGCAAGAAAATTTAAGCCTTAATCCTTCAAGCTAAGTGCATTTTAACGGAAATACCCCAAATTTTCAGTAAAATGAAGCAAATTATTAATTCTCTATTCCGCTGAAGTCAGATGAGGTCAGAAGAAATAAAGGTGTAATTTCAGATCCTGTTGACTTGTGAGGGGGAGTTTCATTGACGGTGTTAATGAGTTTGTGCAGGTGCTAATGAGTATGTGCTGGTGTTACTGAAGGGGAAGGGACAATGAAGGGGGAAGGACAGTGATTATACCTGCCATACAAATAAACAAATAGAATCCTTAGGGATCTATTACCGTTACATGAAGCATCTGTTAGTTGCATATTTTTACGTTACTGAATGTTACCTGCAATGGTGCATTTGTGCTTCGGTTATGCATGTAATGTAATGTAATCTACAAAAATTTGAGATGCATGATAGTCTGGTGGTGAACATGCTGAACTTTCAACCAAGAGTTTTGGGTTCAAATCCTCGCTAGGGCAGAAAGATGTTGTGAATATTTTTGCCCCACTTGCCCTCCAGCCACCTCAGCTATAAAATGAGTGCATTGACCGTACACTAGCTCCTTTGTGAGGTACTAAAAGGCGCTATATCAGTTTTTTGATACCTACATACATACTATCTGTAGGTGGGGAAGATAAGGTGGCAAGGGAGAGGACTGATCACCTACTGTTATGTGCTGAGACTAAGAAGACTGACATTTCACACCTAGGGTTAACCTAAAGCATTGCTATCTTCTTCTCTTCTGTATATATATATATAATATATATATATATATGCATCATGTCAGTAGTTATAAATACATAGTGAGATTGTCAAGGGGAGCCTTCTCCATAGACATATTGTCCAGCATCAGTTAGGCTGGCAACAAGTGCTTTTGAGAGGTTGATAAAAGGTGCTGTAGAAGAACCAGATACATACTTGCTCGCATTTTACGGTAATTCTGTGTTCATTTGTTATTGATGCTGTAATATTAACCATAAATGTTGCCAACAAAAAGTCTGCGTAGTGCAAAAGGAAATCATAATAGATTTACTGCAGATTAGAAATGTGGATGTAATTAATTGAAATAATACGATACTAAAAAAGTAATTGATAAAGTAAGTAGTTAGACCATACAGAAACATGTTTATGTTCTTTCTGATGGTGCAGATTGTTTATTGAAGTTGCTCTTGAATTCCAGTTACAGGAAGGAAATTATCTGGCAACTTGCGCTCTTGCCTTTTTCTAATCTTTTTCTTCTCATCCTGTTGGCCTATTTACCCTTTTTCTTTCCCGCTGCCTAGTTTTTTTCTCTTCATTGTTCTCCTCCTGTTTCTTCATTCCTCTCTCATTCCTGTTTTCTGCCCTGGAACTCGACTTTTGCATCCTCTTTATTCGTTAGCTGCTGCTCTTTGTTATCCTATCACTTATCGTTCTTTTTCACTTCCGGCTGTTCTGATGTTTCTCTCCTCAATTGTTTTCTGCTTTTCTTTGTTCTGTTCTGTTCTTCCTCGTATTCTCCTACTTCCAGCTACTCCTCCTCCTCCTCCACCTCCTCCTCCTCCTCTTCATCTCCTCCTCCTCCTCCGGATACTTAGTGCCATGCAGTGCAATTGAATTGCCTTACAAAAACCATCCGACCCTGGTGTCCGATTTCCATGAACCGATCACCAGTAGATCTTCTTGTTCTTCTTCTTCTTGCCTTTGGGAGCCCAGTCATGTTATCTGTCCGGTACGCTGCTGTTCAAACACGTACTATAGGGTTCCCTGCTACTGCATTATCTCGCGTCATCTTGCCCAGCTTCTACCCAGAGGATAGATTCGTGTTTGATACAGTCAGCCCGGCAGCCGTCAGCTCGTCAGACTGCCTTTCAGTACCACCTTTACCCGAAGATGTGACCTGGCCAGTAGCCGAGTTACCGTATTTTTCTCAGTTATGCACCCACTGCTATCGATTCCATCTTGAAGAAAGCCTTTCAGAACTGTTCGCTTACCGATTGTGACTTATTTCAGAGATTTTAATCTCGGGCTGACACGGTCCGTTCACGGGGACCTTAAATGGTGTGGCACCCATTCAATCAGGAGCGGTGGTGAAGGATCTCACCCAATAAATTCATTGAAAAATGTGCAGGGTTGAGGCCGTACGGTTGCTAAGAAAAACGTGTACATTTACATTTATTCAGTTACCTCTGAGAAATGTTTGCATCTTTTTCTCATGGAGGAACAGTGTATGTGTATATGTATGTGTGTATATGTATGTGTGTATATGTATGTGTGTATATGTATGTGTGTATATGTATGTGTGTATATGTATGTGTGTGTATGTATGTATCAAGACACTTATTGTATTGCCTTTTAAATACATCACAAAGGTGCTGCATGAATGACTATGTAGCTGATCTACGCAATTGCATTTTAATTGCATTTTTGTGTATCTGAACGTTTATATAGCACCCTTAGCTCCCTTTCAGTAACACTGAGAGTGGTAAGACTGGCTTTCAACCCGCTGTCTGGAGTTAAATTATGTTGCATCCTGTGATACCGGAAATACATGACAGAGATCTGAGCTGTGAAAACAACTTCTTGTGTTTTGATCCTATGCCAGTTTCAGGTCCATCCAAGATCAAATGCCAAGACTGATAATAGGTCGTGTCCGGAATAAATGTCTAAAAATCTTATCTTGCCATGAATTGCCGTGTAAGTGTCCGCTAAACATACTTTACGACACCTTATGCAGCCTTTGTTAACTGTTCATGCTTTTGGTAACCTCCAAAAATAATTCATAAGTTGATTTTGCAATACAGCAATTAAATCTAATGAAGTCAATTAATTAATTTGCTTTTGGACATGTGTTTACTTTGTGAAAGTTATCATTGTTAAATTAAATTGCTTGAGTTATGTAACTGCATTAATTTTAAAGCCCAGTCTGTGAAGTCCAGTTTCATTTTAAATCATTAAACGCCTAAAGTTTGAAGAACTCTCAATTGCAAACGTACATATGTAGCTGTCTGGCTGATCACAACACATGCGACAGAACACAGATTGAAAATGTGTGACAAGTTAAATTCAGAATCGGAAGAAAATATTAATTTCTATATGTCCAAAGCACTGAAACCAAGGAAATATCCACAATAGTTTTAATTTTATGCATGGAAATGAAGAAAAACAGTTGAAAACTGTGCAAGATAGCCACATGCACAATGGACATAAACCACGTTAGAACAATTCTGGCTGGTGCTATATAAATGTCTAGATGTACGACGCATCACATTATGTTACACTGAAACTCATTATCTTTCAGACCCTAGATACATGCATAAATGTCCGTTATTTAATTAGACCTGCCAAACCGTCTGATCATCGCTGCCATCCATCGCGTAGGTTTAGAGCTCAATAGAGTCGAAGCTGCTTTCGTTTTCTCCTTTCTCCGGTGAATGCTTGACTGCACCTGCTTGGTCGTGTTCATCCGAATGTGCTGCACATTATTTGATTCGAGGGATTAAGCAGGGAACCGGTCTGATAATCTGTGGATTTGGTGCAGCCGTCGAGGGTGATCGCGCTGTCCGCCAGATGGCCGCAGGGAGCACGTTTGGACGCTGGATCAAAAAACGTGCTGTGTACATACATGTGTCATCTTGTCTGGAAAGATAGCTGTATATCTGCATTTAGACCTGACTTGTTAGAGTATAGGTAACACTTTCTTTAGATGCCTCCTCTGAAGCATGCTACTGAAGTGAAAAAATCATTCAGCTTAGGTGCATACACAACCACAGCAATCAAAATGACAGGACACTTTTTGAAGGTAAGGTAATGTGTGGTAGGATAAGTCACGGAGCATCTTACCATGTGCGAATTTTGACAGTAGGTACTCCTCAGAGGTGGTGTCCAACAACAGGTCCACAACAGGCAACCTTTTCCCTAAAATGACTGAAATTGCTGATATAACCTACAGCGCACAGGGACTACTGTAGGTTGTGTAATGTATGTATGTAATGTATGTAATGTAATGTAATGAGATGCATTGGAGTAAAAGTTACCACTTGCTAGGGATACCATTTGTTGCAGAGTTGCTTTTTTCATTCTACAGCATATGCTAATAACTGTGCAGAAAATATCAGAGACTGAAATGACACAGTACAATACAATAATACATCTGAAATTTGACAATGCCTGCATTACAACGGTTCTTATGAACTGGGTTGACTGAGAAAGAGACCCAAGATTGCAGAAGAGGAACTTTAACATTTTTAAAGAATCTAACCAAACTCAGCCTATTGTCATTTGAATTTTCCCTCACTTCTGGTACCATCTTGAAAATTTCCCCCTTTTAGTGTAGGAAGACATGCGGAAGACTACATACTGATTAGCGCAATTTTTGTAACTGCATCGCAACTAAAACAACACAAAATTAGCTGGCTTGTGTTCATTCAACCATATACTACCTCATATAGTATATACAAGGTTTTTCATAAATGCCCAAAAATATAAAATTGCAACAACAGCTGCATCAGTAATGAATCACACCCTAGTGTGAGAGGTTGTCAGTTCTCATTCCAATTGTGACCATATTCTAAGATTTGTATCTTGGCCAAGCACGTTAACTTTGGGATTTGTTGCATGTATTTGCTTTCTGTATGTCAGGGATAATAACTTAATCGTTCGTGTATTATGTATGCATCATTTCATGATCATACTCAAAGACATGCTGGTGTTAGGGTTCAAGATGGATGTTATGGCCGAAGTACAGATGTGACAGAAGCAATTCAAAAAACGAAAGTGCTTGTTATAAACCCTTCATTGGTCGTCAGGAACCTCAGGGTTTACGTTGTAATGCAGTTGGAGGTGAGCCTGGTTGTGAAAGATGGGAAAGGATTAAGGCAGTTGATGATGGTGGTAACTGCTGCTGATGGTGGTAACTGCTGCTGATGGATAGAAAAGTTCAGTGACGCTTCTTCTGACAGGCGATTGTCAAACAGAAGCCGAGATCAACAGAGGTAGACAGCTGCAAATTTTATGGAATTTTGTTACCACAACTTTGATGCAAGGTGTAAAAACAGCTGAAAAACCAACGAGCAACGTTTTTTCTCAGAAATTTCAGTTGCTTTTGCTTGCAGTATGGATGCTGTATACCGCATACACTGTTTCCACCTCCCATGGCTTGGCTGAACTCTCAGATCCTGACCTGGCACTGAAACTGACCAAACATCCTTGGTCGCGTGGACTTGATTTGATATAGCACCAGAGGATAGGCTGGTTTCACCGATGCTGATATGTGTGGTGCTGAGAAATTTTGGAGATTTACATTACGTGTACACAGGGGAGATAACTGTCGTTCGTTGCCTACCAATAGATGGCTGCACCTACGGAGCTGCCATTTTCAGTGTTTGGTGATCACAGGTGTATGATGTTTTGGTTTACATTCGCAGCTCAAATCTCGCCCGAGAAACCGGTTTCCCATAGGATGGTTGTAAATTCTTAATGAGAGAGCGGGAGTTGGAAGCCAGTGTAGATTATGGGGCCCATTTCTCCTCGTTATTCAGTTAGCCTCGGGGCACAGTGTTGGCCAGCGTTCGCATCCAGTAAAAAATCCTGGTTTACAGCAGCTAATTATGGGGCAGTAAATCCCACAGGATTGCCGTAAATTTTTGTTAATTTGATGCAAAAATGCAGAAATTCACTTTGCGCTTGGGTAATTTATTGTTGTGGCATGTGTGTGGGGAGTGCTAAGACTTGAGCATGTGACGTGGCAGTAGCGGACTAGCATGCGCCTCTTGTATACATGCTGCTCATTAGTTTGGAATTGAGTTCAACGTTATTTACCATGATACAATATTTACAAGGATAGTTTTATTACATGGATATGGGATTTAGGAAACAGCCGGTTGGGTTTGGGATAATGAAGATAAAGGTGAGAATAATTAGATTGAATGTGTAGAATAGGGAGATAATGTTTGGTTTGGTCAAGGAGGTCTAAATAACATGGTCTGGGAGATAGTGATAGTGGCAGCGAAAGTGAAGAGTTGCTTATTTTTGTGGGGAGAAGAGACGCATTGGGGTTGGGAGATAGTGGAGCAAGTGCTGAGTGGGCAGGTGAGGGAAGGGGTAGGCATGGGAGACAGTGTGGGTTGAAGATAGGGCAAGAAGTCGAGGAGTATTCGTTTCATTGTTTTGGCAGTGTCTCAGGAATGTTCATGTTGGCTGTAAGTAACTGAACACTTTTCTTCTGAGAGGATTTTAATGTGTAGATGGGAGAAGTGTTTGGGCTGGAAGATAGTGGTGGAATTTGTCATGTAGTCAGGTTGGCCTGGGAGATAGTGAATGTAAAGCAAGAATTGGGTGTGTTAGGGTTTATTGAATCTTGGTACTTTGCATAGAATGTAAACATGAACACACAAACCCCAACGTTTAATCATCATCATCATCATTCATCATTGTAGTCACCACTATCATCATCTTTATCATCATTTTTGTCATCATTATCATCATCAGTTCCTAGAGCTCAACATTTGCTAATGATGAGTGTGATCTTTAACCTTTATTATTGTGCAGATTGAAAGCTAGCTACGGTTGTAGTGAATGGTTAATCAACTGCGTGATGTAAATTGCTGGTGCCCTCTGCTCATTCTGTAATTGCTCTGCAAATCTCAGATAAACCTGTAGAAAATTCTGGTTCAAACCTACGATGTGGGTCATGCCTTCAGCTTGGCTTCCTATTTGTTAAGCGTAGGACCTGTAGAAGAACAAAATGTTCTTGATCCATTTGGATGAATTGCTGTACAAACCGTACCATGCTACCTAATCTGGTTTGGGAGGCAAGTGAAGTGCTGGGTCTGGTTGATAGTTTGTAGGTCATAGTGAGGATGAGGTTTAATTTGAAAATGTAGGGTGTGGTTAGCGTGGGAGATAGTGGAAGTAAAGGGGTGAGGGCTAGATTTAATAGGAAACCTTATCTGGGCAAGTGGTTGTGATGAGAGTCAAGACAAGAAGTTACTTCTGAAATTTGAGGAGGGAGGGCATTTTTAAGTTTTATTGTATATTGCATTGTATAAAGGAGACCTGTAATCACATACCGTATAAACGCGACTATAAAGACAATTAAAATAAACTGAGGGTTTAATGTTTAAGTCCATTTTAATAATGTTGAATATTCAGTCCGTTTTGTCTCTCGAGTATAAGTCGAAGACCTTTTTCATCGCCTTGAAATAGACATAAATTTCTCGACTTATATTCGAGTTTATACGGTAGTCGGGTGTTGGAAATCGTTTACCAATGGCACAGTGGTGGAATGCAAACTCATCCAGGTTTCAAATCCAGGTGGTGTGCCTGCAAAGTGGATAATTTGTTGCTGAGTCAGTTGATAGAAGGAAAGGTTTTCCAGTTGTTTCATGGCCGCTGTGCCTCGGCCCCAAAGCCTCACAGCTGTTGGTAGATGTGGTAAGTGGTTGGATGTGGTAAGTGGATGATTGCCTTACCTCATATTGAATGCGGGTCATTTATTTACCTAACCTTTTCCTGACATTGGCTTCTGTCCAGCTGGACACTGTCCAACCGGAAGGGGGCAAGACCTTGACAAGTTACCTGTTTACTACGTCCTGAAATTGAATCCCTCTGTCCATCCATCCTGCTTATGCCTTTAGTACGGTCTGTCGACCGATGTCAAGCTGGCATCAACAGTGGTCATCTGGGCGCTGACCAGTCACGGCTGACCAACCACAGGACGGATGCTGAGTTCATTTGAGGCGGTTCTGTTCCTGGCCGCCACAAGTTTAACAAATGTTATCCGAGTTGTTGTCGTGGTCGGGAGGGCTAGACGAATGTATTAGATAGGACTATAGGACTTGCCAATGCTACTACTCATCATGCTGTGGTAAGCAGTTCGTTTGGTTGCATCCTGCATGAAGCTGATGTTTAAAACTTGGCAGACACATTTGGCATGAAACATCTAGGACTGCAGAGGTTAAGAGGAATGGAAGGAGCAGAAAGAGGAGAATGAATGGGACGAGGAGGATGAAGAGGAAGAGGAGGTGGAGGATAGATGGTTTTATGACAGGCGGTGGTTGTTGAGATGACGAGAGATGTGCTTAGTTTTAACTGAGGTTAACTGTTTCTGGCATGGTTTGAAAAGCGCTTTACGGCAACATAGTCACAGAAACACTGTTAAAATAACTGTTAAATGTTTTAATGATTTTTATATGTTCACTTTTTGGCACTGGTGAGACTAGAGGACACCAAGTGTTATTGTCAATGGTTGGTTCATACACTAGACAGGTGTGAACAAA
The DNA here is from genome assembly GCA_964023275.1 of Norana najaformis. Classification (NCBI taxonomy): domain Eukaryota; kingdom Metazoa; phylum Annelida; class Clitellata; order Crassiclitellata; family Hormogastridae; genus Norana; species Norana najaformis. The sequence continues at coordinate 16,274,219 of OZ029920.1, read as the reverse complement.
ATTCAGATTTCATTATAGAGCCAACCCAACCCTTGTGGTACTTTTTTTAGTGAAGTAGGGTATCTCTTCCAGTCTGCTTTTCGTTCTTTGATGCTTCACATAACCCGGCTTCAAGTGCACTTCTGAACTTTGTAAGGAGGGCATTAACAGATGTTAGTTGTATCGTATCGTATTGTATCTCGTGGCTCTGCGTCGGTAGCTTCTTCTTTTGGTTCTCTGCCCTCTAGGCAGGTTCATACGTCCAATGGCGCCACTCTTCACGGTGCTGAGCATCTCTTTTCAGTCCGCTATATCCATCCGTGATCATCCAGTCCAACAACATCTGTCTAGGTCTTCCTCTTGTTTTTCGTCCCTCCATTCTTCCCTCGATAATAGTTCTTACGAGTGAGTCCCCTCTCATTATGTGGCCAATCTATTTCCTCTGTCGACTTCTAATTGTTCCCACCAAAGATCTTTTGGTAGCATGTCTGTGCAAATGTTAATATGAGGAGAATTCAGGCAAAGATAGACAATATGGAAAGTGGATGTAGCACAGGGTGTAATATTATGTTTTTGTCCCATTATCCCTTTGCATTCAGCATGTTTTCTATGATGCCTAATTTATATTAACCCAGCACTGGGAACTGCAAACAGTTGCAGACACTTGAAACCGGTGATTAAAGCAGTTTTGTTTTATAGTTTTGCGAGTCCAAACTCATGTTTAAACTGCATGATATCACAAAAACCTCAATTATTTTGGACTGGACACCAATGACATCTTCGAGATATCTCGATGAAATTGTTCTTTGAAGACAGCAGCGATGATGACGTTGCAGGTGAGAATAAAGTGGAAGCTATTTTGTCATTCCCGTCATACCCAGGGGACGTTTCTAAATGTCTTTCACCAACTTGGACTATGATTGACCTGTTTTGACCTCTGGTTGCTGTGATATAATCAGTGAGCTGCTTCACACTTGTTTCCCCAGACTGTAGGTGGCGCCATTCTTCCGCCTGTCATCCTTGGGTTTGTCTCAGCGGCCTCAGTCCTGTTTGTTTCAGAGAATACGCCAGTATGTGCTGGAAGACAACTAGACAACTTCTGTGTCCACAGACTGAATCAGTGATAACTGATCCTGATTCAGAGCTTAATGTCAGCACAAGCAATTCAGCTATAGCAAAAATCTGCTCCAAGTTCCTGTTACACACGTTCTTTTAAAGACATACCAGTGAAGGTTACACACGTTCTTTAGTCAGTGCAAGCCATACCAGTGAATGTTATATGTGTTCTTTAGTCAGAGCAAGCCATACCAATGAATGTTACACGTGTTCTTTAGTCAGTACAAGCCATACCAGTGAATGTTACACGTTTTTTAATTTATGCCAGTGAATGTTGACAAAAGTACACATACCACCACCAGACAAAGGTTCACATACTATCACCAGACAAAGGTTCACATACTATCACCAGACAAAGGTTCACATACTATCACCAGACAAAGGTTCACATACTATCACCAGACAAAGGTTCACATACCACCACCAGAGTGACCGGGCTCTCTCCACTCCTTCAGTATCCCAACTGCTGTCAAGTCAGATGCAGAAACTTGGCATCAGTCTCCAAAGCATAAAATGAAGTTAAATCATCCAAGCTGCAGATTTAATTAACTCGAGATTTATTTTGGCAGTTGAATGGTTTAGAGTGTAAACAGCATTAGTTTGTTTCATTGACAGATTAAATAATAGCTTTTGGACCTTTAGTAAAATGCAGTTGCGATTACGATTAAAACGACTATTGAATGGGAAACTAGGCTGTTTTCGTCTCCAATTTTCGATGATCATACGACATTTTGGTAGCTCGCTGCGTAAAAAGTTGTGATTAGTTACAGATGAAACTTTACAGACCTTACAGGAACTTGTCATGTAAGACATGTATGAAGATTTAGCCGTAACTACGTATAACTGTCGAAGCCGTGATTGTTTAAATATCTGCAATTTTCTAGATTGATTTTCTCTATTATGTATCAAGGCTGTTTGACTTAGCGCAGTTCGTGGTAAAAATTTTCCTAGTAATAATGAATACTACAGGGACAGAATTTGTAGACAGATTTTCATAGTTTAATTTTCATGATATGATTTTAATAATATCCGCTTAATATTTATGGACAAATTTTCATAATAATTATGAAGAGAGAACTTTTGTGGCTGTATCAATGAACTTATGGGTTGTAAAAGCGATTGGGTTGGAGTATTTACTCTGTAAGAAAAAGTGTAGACCTCTTTGTCTACATCTAATGTTGAGCGGATTTTGCAACACTAATGTGGACGTTTGTGCAACAAAGTGGAGCCAGACCTCAACATTAAGTGTTGCATAGAAGTCTACACTTGTAGACCGATTCTCTACACTATTTTTAAGAGAGTAGGGAGTGGGTTTATTATGATTGAGTGGGGAGTGGGGTTGTTATGGTTGAGTGGGGTGATGTCTGTTGCTAGATGTTGCATGTTGTCTGTTTTCGTTAGTTGGCACTTGGCAAAGATGAATGGGATGGCTTTTGATGGATGAATTTGTGTGATCTATGGCTGGGTGGAGGTGGTGGTATATCGGTTCTTGTGCCAGGTCTTGGCATCTGGGTGGTTAGAGTGGGTCCGCTCAGAGATGGATGAAGGCGTAACGGGTGAGTGGGCAGACCCACAAAGCCAGTTGAAGGAGGGAAGAAGGAAGGAAATACGTACAACCGGCCTGAGGAAGGGTTGGAGGAGGAGTGGGGAAGAGTGAAGGAATGTACAGGCTGGGGAGAAGGAGTAGAGAGGGCACAACAAATAGATGACTGGTCATATAAAAGAAAGAAGAGGGAGGTTGTAGGATAGGGAGAAGGAAAAGAGCAGGAAGAAAGGAAGAATAAAGCAATAAGTGAAAAAGAGAGGACTGCAGAAGCAAGCAAATGCAGAAACAAGAAATGATGAAAGAGCAGGCATTTATCTTGTTGATCTGCTCTTCAGTGTGTTGATGATGATGATGATGATGATAATGATGAGGGTGGTGGTGGTGATGACTCTCGTTGCTATTATTATCATTGTTATTGCTGATGTTGTTGTTGAATGTTGTTATTTGTTATACTATAATTTTTAAGATCAGTATGTAGAGATGAGTTTGCCTGGTGGTTAAAGTATCTGTTTGTTAAAATGTATCAAATCGTCAAAAAATGTGTCGTTTCATGCGCTGTTTCAGTTTACTTTCTAAACCTCAGGGGGAAGGGGCGGAGAAGGTTGGCGGGAGGGGCAGAGTGCCAGGGCTGAAAGGGGCAAGAGGTAACCGAGTGAAAGGGTGTCGGGTGACAGAAAGAACCATGTCATGCAAACCCCTACAGAAAACTCTGCGAGAGTTGCTTCCTTTAATGGCCTGCGTGCAAGTGTGCTCGAGATGAGGCGAAGGCAGGGTGCCTAAGTGCAGCGGGCTCTTTCTCGGCAACTGTCGTACGGAAGGGAGGTAGAGAACCAGCGTCTGGGGTGTACAGCCGGTGGAATGTACCATACTCCCGCTTTCATTAACCTCCTGTCGTGAATATTGGCTCCTATTCCCCTGTTGTTACTCTGTCCGTCTGTGTTGATGTCCCCGTCGCTCTGTCATCGCTCTGTGCTCTACGTCCAATGATGTAATATATATTATATATAGCATATATATGTATAATTTAGACGTATTGCAAGAACTTTATATTTGTTGCTTCATATCCAGTGGATATAGATGTATACATATATACAATTATGTATGAATGCATATGTATAAATTTGTCGGTGCTTCTATATTAGATGTCTGAAATTTTGTCTCTGAGGCATAAGGATTGCATTTTGCAGCACTGTTGAGAGGCATTACAGATATATATATATATATATATATATATATATATATATATATATATATATATATATATATATATATATATATATATATACTTAAATAGACAGCTAACCACATTCCATTATATATATATATATACACACGTAATATATACTTAGCCTAATATGTAATATCATATTTGCCTGTAGATGGAATGTGGTTATAGATGTATATATATATTTATATATTTGTATATGAATGTATGCTTGTATGGAGGGTAGAGGTCTTAAGGGTGTCGTGTTCACCCCTTGGATCTTTTTCCCTGTCTGCTGCTCCGCGTTCTTTCTTGATGTCCTGCAGAGTCGGAGTCTTTTATCTTCTTATCATTTGCCAGTATGTGGATGTCCAGTTGTGTTGCTTGTGTACTTGCAGTGTACTTAATACATGTCTTTGTGTTAGATTAGATCTATAAAGCACACAGATGGTATCTGTCTAGATAGCTGGGGTGGCCTTTTAAATCACTTGGCCCGGAGTTTAGTTTCCAGCACATGACATAAAATAAGGAATTTGTTGGCCAGGCATTCTCCCAATTAACGGGGTGCCACTTGTGGCTGGGTGCAGTGGTGAATGGGGTGACCGGTGAATAGGAGGGTAGTGACTGGCAAAATGCATTTCAGTGTTTGAATCGATAAAGGCAAAGAGGAATAAGAGCAGTCCTTTCAGTTTAGGGGACTCCTAGAAGCGGAAATGGCTATGAAGTGTTAGCGACTTCATTTTTCTTAGCCTTCGCTTATGAGGGTGCATGGCCAGTCCTCTCCCTTCCCGTATGATCTTCACACAGACTGTGTACAGTCAGTGCACTCATTGTTGCTGAGTTGGCCAGGGGGCCCAAGTGGAGACAATATCTCAAAACGATTTTCTACCATGGCGAGGATTTGAACCTCTGACCTTTCGATTGACAGTCCAGCATACTAACCACTAGATTATCCTACACCCCGAATCAGTGAGGGGTAGTTTCACCTTTTCAACTACAAATTACACCCTGCCCATGAGGATTTTCCAAGTGTTACAGTGGCTGTTGGCGTCCATAGAACCCCATTGGAATTCTCCAAGGACTACTACAGTGCATCTTGGTATGTAACAAATTACCTTTCATTACTTTACCACTTACTTTGTTACCTTAATTACATTGCTTTCTGGGCCTTGCTTTGGAACTGTACATTGTTATAATGATTAATTTACCTTGGTCGGAGGTGTTTACCTCTGCCACCTGTAGGATGGTACAGCCGCCTGAAGAACTGTGAAAAACTGGAGCTGGGATGTGAGATTGCTGTTCATTGGTCCCGTGCTGCAAATCCATGACCTGGAGATGGATTCTGTTCCGTTTAACTGGATCGACGTCGCATCATTATGAAAATTAAAGCATCTTCATGAAACTAAATACCTGACATTACATGTGCCTGTCACATATATCATACATACATATGTATATATACACGTGCATGTAAATATTTTATGTATATATATATATGTATATATGTATATATATATTATATATGTACATGTGTGTGTACATGTGTATGCATATGTGGGCGTGTGCTTATGTATACGTGTAAATGGTCTGATTGAGACAGAAGTACAGAGCTGGCTGCCCTTTTGAATCTAAATACCAGTACATTAAATTAATTTGTCCTAAGCTTTAAGTCTAAGCTGGAGACATTTGTAGAGCCATTTTAATAAAGCACACGGCTTCAGTCGATGGCTGAGTACTTTAAACTGAGAAGGTTGGGTTGAAATCCATGAGGCCAGATGTCTGTAGTTCTAATAATTACATCCTCAGGAATAAGATATCTGTAGCTAAGGTATCTGTAGCCAAGATACCTGTAGCTATGGTATCTTTAGCCAAGGTATCTGAGGCTGAAGTGCATGGACGCTACATAAAAATACTGTTGACTGAACGATTATTTTGAGTGGTTGTGATTTTGGTAAGGCCTATAACCTCGTCCAGTTTGCCTTATAGTTGTTCCAGGTTGACTAGTGCTTATGGCTATGAAGTTAAAGGGGATCTGTTAGAAATATCTGATCAACTTTCATTTGTTTTTGGTCTTACTTAAGTTGCTTGTGAGAACATTTAACTCTCTGTTTAATTTATTTTAATTAGTTTTCCAGTTTTATGGTATCGTTGACCGAGTGAATTTTGTGATGTGCTTATATAGTGGAAATTTTTAGTAGTCTTTGAAGTTGTCGATTTCCTTCTGTAATTCGTTAATCATCAGTTTATCCGAAATATATATTAAGCCCACAGGCAAGAAAGCTTGCCACCCAGGGTGGTTTCCAAATCTTTCCTCCTGTATTCCATATTGGAACAGATGTGACACAAACTCATGGCAGAGTTTATGTTGGGCTCCTTTAAAACTCGACAATGCCCCCCTCTCCAGTTTGCAAGGAATATTTTAAGGGCAGAGGTTCTATGTATGCACAGTGGAAGAAGATGACAGTGCTAACTTGATTTTCAAGGATTGGGTAAAGTAGGCTAGCACTGTGAGTAAGTAAGTAATGCATTTATTAACATGCCGTATGTCCATCAGCCGAGAGAGGAATTGTAGGGTGGACGAACACACAAGCAATTAAATACATAAAGCAAACAAAGAATGAAATAATAATAACACAAAAGAATAGCAAAACTAATACAGTACAGCCGTAACAAAATTACAAATACGTGCAGTATTTCTTAACTTGGCTTTTTGTGATCCATTTTTGTGTAACAGATTTCACATCAGGTGTCCCATAGCAGATCTGTTAACCAATCTTTTACACAGTTTTGATTAAACTGGATTTAAACCTGTATTCTTATCAATAATGATGGCCAGGAAAATTTCTTTCACACAAATCCACGTGTAAACAATGGTTAATTGCGTGCTGTAGAATCAAAGATTTAAATGAGGTTGCAGAAATGAAAGGCAACGGTGTTAGCCACTGAGCCACCTCTTCCTTAATAATTTTCATAATCGGGGTACATTATTATGTGCCTGTGCTGTCCTAGTGTCTTGTGTAATTAAGTTAATAAACTGCACTAATCACATTAATTTCAGTGTCGTCTGCCCTGGTTATCGATCTCTTTGGTCTGCAGCACAGGGTATTCCGGTTGCCTTCCATACCACATTTCCGCAGTGCAACATGGTGACCGTGATGTGGTTGGCCCTTCACTGTGCAACAGTCTGTCATGCGACCTACGATACGAGCGTTTTGCCCTTTCTCTGCCTCTGTTTTGCCAGCAGTGGAAGACCATTCTGTTTGATCGTGGTCTTGTGTGGTCAGGGAGAGGATGAAGAGGTGCTGTGTTGAGGAGGTGCTATATAAATGTGTGATTATGATTGTGATAATTGTCGTAGAGCTGACATATTCTGCTTCAAGTTCTTCTCATATGGCAGCACAGGTAGCAGAATCACTGTAGATACCTGTGTTGCCGTACGGAACAAGAGACACAAAAGGGATGTCTTAGGTGTAGGTGTGTATGACTGTTGCTGTTTTTCTAATGTGTCAGATTAATTTGTGTCAGTTTGCTGTGAATCATATTGGAAACCCAATCTGACATGATGCTTAAAGACCATTCATTTTCGGTACATGTTGAGATCAAATATGTTGCAGGACTAAACTGTGCAGAGCCCAACACACACTTAAAGCTGCTAGGCCTGTCAGCGGGCACCCGGAGGCCCAGGTACCCGCGCAGAGTGACAACTGGGTTATGAAAGAACATCCGAATACATGGCCTAAGAGTGACAACTAGGTTATGAAAGAACATCCCAATACATGGCCTAAGAGTGACAACTAGGTTATGAAAGAACATCCCAATACGTGGCCTAAGAGTGACAACTAGGTTATGAAAGAACATCCCAGTACGTGGCCTAAGAGTGACAACTAGGTTATGAAAGAACATCCCAGTACGTGGCCTAAGAGTGACAACTAGGTTATGAAAGAACATCCCAATACGTGGCCTAAGAGTGACAACTAGGTTATGAAAGAACATCCCAATACGTGGCCTAAGAGTGACAACTAGGTTATGAAAGAACATCCCAGTACGTGGCCTAAGAGTGACAACTAGGTTATGAAAGAACATCCCAATACGTGGCCTAAGAGTGACAACTAGGTTATGAAAGAACATCCCAATACGTGGCCTAAGAGTGACAACTAGGTTATGAAAGAACATCCCAGTACGTGGCCTAAGAGTGACAACTAGGTTATGAAAGAACATCCCAATACGTGGCCTAAGAGTGACAACTAGGTTATGAAAGAACATCCCAATACATGGCCTAAGAGTGACAACTAGGTTATGAAAGAACATCCCAATACCTGGCCTAAGAGTGACAACTAGGTTATGAAAGAACATCCCAATACATGGCCTAAGAGTGACAACTAGGTTATGAAAGAACATCCCAATACATGGCCTAAGAGTGACAACTAGGTTATGAAAGAACATCCCAGTACATGGCCTAAGAGTGACAACTAGGTTATGAAACAACATCCCAATACATGGGCTAAGAGTGACAACTAGGTTATGAAAGAACATCCGAATACATGGCCTAAGAGTGACAACTAGGTTATGAAAGAACATCCCAATATGTGGCCTAAGAGTGACATCTAGGTTATGAAAGAACATCCTAATACATGGCCTAAGAGTGACATCTAGGTTATGAAAGAACATCCTAATACATGGCCTAAGAGTGACATCTAGGTTATGAAAGAACATCCCAATATGTGGCCTAAGAGTGACATCTAGGTTATGAAAGAACATCCTAATACATGGCCTAAGAGTGACATCTAGGTTATGAAAGAACATCCTAATACATGGCCTAAGAGTGACATCTAGGTTATGAAAGAACATCCCAATACATGGGCTAAGAGTGACAACTAGGTTATGAAAGAACATCCGAATACATGGCCTAAGAGTGACAACTAGGTTATGAAAGAACATCCCAATACATGGGCTAAGAGTGACAACTAGGTTATGAAAGAACATCCGAATACATGGCCTAAGAGTGACAACTAGGTTATGAAAGAACATCCCAATATGTGGCCTAAGAGTGACATCTAGGTTATGAAAGAACATCCTAATACATGGCCTAAGAGTGACATCTAGGTTATGAAAGAACATCCTAATACATGGCCTAAGAGTGACATCTAGGTTATGAAAGAACATCCTAATACATGGCCTAAGAGTGACAACTAGGTTATGAAAGACCATCCCAATACATGGCCTAAGAGTGACATCTAGGTTATGAAAGAACATCCTAATACATGGCCTAAGAGTGACATCTAGGTTATGAAAGAACATCCTAATACATGGCCTAAGAGTGACATCTAGGTTATGAAAGAACATCCTAATACATGGCCTAAGAGTGACATCTAGGTTATGAAAGAACATCCCAATATGTGGCCTAAGAGTGACATCTAGGTTATGAAAGAACATCCTAATACATGGCCTAAGAGTGACATCTAGGTTATGAAAGAACATCCTAATACATGGCTTAAGAGTGACATCTAGGTTATGAAAGAACATCCCAATACATGGGCTAAGAGTGACAACTAGGTTATGAAAGAACATCCGAATACATGGCCTAAGAGTGACAACTAGGTTATGAAAGAACATCCTAATACATGGCCTAAGAGTGACATCTAGGTTATGAAAGAACATCCTAATACATGGCCTAAGAGTGACAACTAGGTTATGAAAGACCATCCCAATACATGGCCTAAGAGTGACATCTAGGTTATGAAAGAACATCCTAATACATGGCCTAAGAGTGACATCTAGGTTATGAAAGAACATCCTAATACATGGCCTAAGAGTGACAACTAGGTTATGAAAGAACATCCCAATACGTGGCCTAAGAGTGACAACTAGGTTATGAAAGAACATCCCAATACGTGGCCTAAGAGTGACAACTAGGTTATGAAAGAACATCCCAATACATGGCCTAAGAGTGACAACTAGGTTATGAAAGAACATCCCAATACATGGCCTAAGAGTGACAACTAGGTTATGAAAGAACATCCCAATACGTGGCCTAAGAGTGACAACTAGGTTATGAAAGAACATCCCAATACATGGCCTAAGAGTGACAACTAGGTTATGAAAGAACATCCCAATACATGGCCTAAGAGTGACAACTAGGTTATGAAAGAACATCCCAATACGTGGCCTAAGAGTGACAACTAGGTTATGAAAGAACATCCCAATACGTGGCCTAAGAGTGACAACTAGGTTATGAAAGAACATCCCAATACATGGCCTAAGAGTGACAACTAGGTTATGAAAGAACATCCCAATACATGGCCTAAGAGTGACAACTAGGTTATGAAAGAACATCCCAATACCTGGCCTAAGAGTGACAACTAGGTTATGAAAGAACATCCCAATACATGGCCTAAGAGTGACAACTAGGTTATGAAAGAACATCCCAATACGTGGCCTAAGAGTGACAACTAGGTTATGAAAGAACATCCCAATACGTGGCCTAAGAGTGACAACTAGGTTATGAAAGAACATCCCAATACGTGGCCTAAGAGTGACAACTAGGTTATGAAAGAACATCCTAATACATGGCCTAAGAGTGACAACTAGGTTATGAAAGAACATCCCAATACGTGGCCTAAGAGTGACAACTAGGTTATGAAAGAACATCCCAATACGTGGCCTAAGAGTGACAACTAGGTTATGAAAGAACATCCCAATACATGGCCTAAGAGTGACAACTAGGTTATGAAAGAACATCCCAATACATGGCCTAAGAGTGACAACTAGGTTATGAAAGAACATCCCAATACATGGCCTAAGAGTGACATCTAGGTTATGAAAGAACATCCTAATACATGGCCTAAGAGTGACAACTAGGTTATGAAAGAACATCCCAATACCTGGCCTAAGAGTGACAACTAGGTTATGAAAGAACATCCCAATACATGGCCTAAGAGTGACAACTAGGTTATGAAAGAACATCCCAATACCTGGCCTAAGAGTGACAACTAGGTTATGAAAGAACATCCCAATACATGGCCTAAGAGTGACAACTAGGTTATGAAAGAACATCCCAATACCTGGCCTAAGAGTGACAACTAGGTTATGAAAGAACATCCCAATACATGGCCTAAGAGTGACAACTAGGTTATGAAAGAACATCCCAATACATGGCCTAAGAGTGACAACTAGGTTATGAAAGAACATCCCAATACATGGCCTAAGAGTGACAACTAGGTTATGAAAGAACATCCCAATACGTGGCCTAAGAGTGACAACTAGGTTATGAAAGAACATCCCAATACGTGGCCTAAGAGTGACAACTATTTTATGAAAGAACATCCCAATATGTGGCCTAAGAGTGACAACTAGGTTATGAAAGAACATCCCAATACGTGGCCTAAGAGTGACAACTAGGTTATGAAAGAACATCCCAATACGTGGCCTAAGAGTGACAACTAGGTTATGAAAGAACATCCCAATACGTGGCCTAAGAGTGACAACTAGGTTATGAAAGAACATCCCAGTACGTGGCCTAAGAGTGACAACTAGGTTATGAAAGAACATCCCAGTACGTGGCCTAAGAGTGACAACTAGGTTATGAAAGAACATCCCAATACGTGGCCTAAGAGTGACAACTAGGTTATGAAAGAACATCCCAATACGTGGCCTAAGAGTGACAACTAGGTTATGAAAGAACATCCCAGTACGTGGCCTAAGAGTGACAACTAGGTTATGAAAGAACATCCCAATACGTGGCCTAAGAGTGACAACTAGGTTATGAAAGAACATCCCAATACGTGGCCTAAGAGTGACAACTAGGTTATGAAAGAACATCCCAATACGTGGCCTAAGAGTGACAACTAGGTTATGAAAGAACATCCCAGTACGTGGCCTAGGAAGCATAATGACTAACTTGAGGAGATTGCAGGATTAGTAAGAGGCTCGCAGCTGAATAATGTGCAGTTGTCTGTCGCCTGTCAAGCCATAGGGTGAGAGGTATCGGGTGTCAGTCAGTTACCAATCAGTGAAGCATAATATTATGGATTATAAAATACTAAATTAATTTCTTTAATCTCCCTGAGCCAATAGAAATGAATACATTGTCGTACTGGTCGACCGAACCCCATATAGCAGCCTCTGTGTAGGTTGACTGCTTAACTCTCTGTATTAGGCCTAAGTGCATATAATGTCTATAATGTCTCACATGCGGCCCTCTGGGCGATTGTTTTATAACGATAAGACGATTTATATAGCTCCATAGTTTGGCCGAGTTTTTATTATCCAATGATGAAGTGACAGGTAGTCGAGTACCTGCTCAGAATGGACTCAAGTGCCTGGGCCAGATTTATCCAAAAATGTTGACACCTCTAGACACTGGTTCACTCTAAGAAGTAGTAATGTCTTGGAGCATTTTGTGATTCTGTGTGAGCATTCCTTTTCTGGGCAGTTCAGTTTAACATACACTGCCTGTCTGAACTGTGCAGAGATAAACACATGTTTGATACTGCTTGACTCTAAGAAGTTGTTTTGTAAGACCAACAAATACTAGTGAACATTGCTTGATGCCCACGGACGTCAGTTACAAAAGGCATTCTTTGTGATGACGAAAGACAGCTAACTCCACCACTGCCTTTTTTGGGGGTAGTGCCAGTCCCAAGCCTGGATAAAGGAGGAGGGCGACGGCAACGGCCTTTGATGCCATAAGCTGTCGTTAAACTGCGGAACTACTACTACAAAAGACAGCTCTTGCTGATAAGTAATTAAACGAACTTGTCTAACTTTAGGCCACAGTAGCTGACCACTCAATACAATTATGTTGCTGAGCATGCTGGCCACACTGCTTGCTATAACTAGACATGACTTTTAAGAGTTTTGGTTTGCTGGAGCTATTATATGGAAATATGGGATTAAGTTCAGATTCGATCATGAGAGCTTTAAATCATTCCACTGGCTTCCTTCCTATTCAGCTACAAACGCGATTCCTTTATACAAATGAAGGACAGCCGGAGTTGTCTATGGAGAGGGAGCAAAGATGGTCATCCTATTTGCATTCACTCCAGGCTGGCCTTGCAAACTTATCATTACTGCACGAGATCTGCCACTCCTGATTGTCTTCGTTGGCCGAGAAATACAGGGACAAGTATACGCTCTATCTGATCGCCGATCTTGGGAGGATGCTCGACTCTTACTTCTTCTGAACTCCTAGTTCAAAAGCAACTTTATCATTGAATGAATCATTGGTTATGTATGGTTTGTCATTTCTGACAGATAACCATAATTTGTCTTCACTTATTGACTTCTGCTGTGTTCTATGATTCTGATTATCGTTCTGACCACTGGAAAAGTATTGCTTTCCAGGTGCCTAAGCACTTGTAATCATTAACTCGAGTATTTCTAAGGCGCTACTTAAAAGCTAAGTGCAGGTCATCAGCTTATTCACGAGCGCTTTGTCAAGTCAGGGGGGGTTGAGAGTGAAGGAGACAGAGAAGCTGTTATTATGGTTGTGCTTTGAGAGAAGTGAAAAAGAGGATTGGTTTGATCAGGTAAGATTTAATTGGATTGATCAGGGTAAGATATAATTGGATTGATCAGGGTAAGATTTAATTGGATTGATCAGGGTAAGATATAATTGGATTGATCAGGGTAAGATTTAATGAGCCATCAATTTTAGTAATTTATTTATGAATTTAATAATTTGATTCAGTGAGAGCTATTTGCTTCAGTTACTTCTTGTGCATTCTGTTCATTTATGGTTCTGTAACAAGGAAGGATGAGATAACGTTAGACTTAGTTGCTCTTTTGATGTGTGAGTCTGTACCTGAATGTTCTCAGCAGCAATGTTATGGGTTTACAGGACCTCTTAGCTGAAGCACACATAAGGCACCAGCACTCTGGCAACCAGACAACGTTCCGCTGCACAGCTCAGCAATGAATCGATTGTTGATGTTCACGAAGCACATTTGATGCTGTGTTGGGCTTCACAGGTCACGATAAATTTGTAGAAGAAAAACAAGGTGTCATTGATGGGCTATCTGAAACTTTACAAGGCATCGGTGGATGGTTGAATGAGGATTATAGGCCTGTGAATCTTTTCCATCTGGTTTTAACTCGGCTGATTTGGATTTTGGCATATCGATCCGTCTTACGTAGGAGGAAGTAACTGTTGATTAATTGTTTGCGCATTAAGAAAGTGACACATGAGAAGTTTTGAGCTTGGGTTCGGACAGGATAGGATGCCTAGCTGTGCTGTGTAGGAAGCAGACATCGTTCCTGCTGAATGTCTTAACTAGGAAATCCCATATGTTTTTCCCAGTGGCAGGCGCTGCGTATCGGGTGGGCAGTCTGCTTAAAACGTCGACAGTGAATTTCTTCGTTGCCATTTGCTTCCGTTAATATTTAATTGGAGACGCCTCTTTGGTGCTTCATAAACACAGCCATTGCATGGAAGAGAACATTCACGGGTGCATTAGGACGCTGTACTGCATGTACTTATATGTACTGTATATATATATATATATATGTATGCAGTACATGTATATATATACTATGTATATGTGTACACTAATGTGTATATATATTCTGTGCCTTATACCGCCGCCATTATGCTGGCCTCCTGGATCGCATAGAACAGCGGGAACGGATTTTTCAAATAAATTTTTAAATTGGCAAAGGCAGAAGACGTAGATGCACATCTCTTCATTTTAGTTCCTCTTCCCCTGCATGTACTGGGTTGAGATTATGGAGGGGACTATGGGGCTGAGACCCACAGTGAATTACAAGCCCCAAATACAAATTGTTGTAGTGTAAGCAGATTAAAAGAGGTAAATCAGCATAAACTGTTGAATATATGTACTCGATCTGTGCATTTAAAATTGACACACTTAAAAAAAGAGGAAGTAAAATGATAACGAAGAAATTAAGCTGAGCCCGACTCATGATATCTTTTCTTAGTTATAATTTTTGCCAATAAAAACCTCAACTTTCATAATAATAATAAAATTTTGATGTCCCAGCAGTATATAGGTTCAGTGCAACCCAAACCAAGAAAAAAATAAATATGTGACAACGACCCCACATTGACCTACTTTCAGACTTGATTTCCTCTGTAAATGCACATGAATTTTGGTACCTTTTCTACCAGTGGGTCACAATTCTTACGGTTTAATCGTGAAACCTGCGTAGAACAATAAATTAATTCTTATTATTTGATCCTTTAACTCTGAAGCAACTGCAAGTGAATGATATTTGCCTTAATGGGTTTAGATTAGCAAAGGGTGATTGAAATCAGAATTTCTGTGAAGGGTATTATGTCGAATTTGCGGAACAGCGTAATAATATTCGACTGACAAATGTCTCCCGTCGTGCCAGACGGGTCGGTCGGAGTGCAAAGTGCTATAAAGTGCCGATTCTAGAAAGTGCAGAATTACGGTTCATCAGAACAGCGAAGGCCGGCGTGCAGCAATTGATCTTGCGGGAGTGCGCAATAGATGGCTTCGGGATTTTTAAAGAAGAGGATTCGAAACACTGCGAAGATCAACTGCGACAAGACAGAATGATCATTAGAAATGATGGATCGTAGTAGCCTTACGATGATGACGCTCGATAGATATTCGGACGGGATGGCCAGCTACGCCGCCCGGAAATATACAGTCCCGTCGTAAATACGGCTAGTAAACCGAGGGGAAACATCTCTTCCGCTAATACTGGAATTATTGGGAGAAGTAAACAGCCGTGTCCGGCTGTGTACAACACTGGTGAACTGGAGAACGCAGTTCGGCATTCTTCTCAACTTCCTCTGGAGAAATATGGCGGGGCCGGTTGACTGATAAATTGCGGTCGTTACGAAGTCGGTGTAACGCTACTGTTACAACGCCGTACGTGGTTATTATGTTGTTATAACATTGGCGTAATGTGGCTAAGGGGGTTAGTAGCTCGGATAACGAATCGTGGTGATGGAAAATTGTGGGAGGCGTGGGGAGGGGTTAAGATTTGGAAGAGCAGGGTGTAAATTGAGTAGGAGGATGGGGAAAACGATAGAGGCAAGTTTAGTAATGGAATCTGTTGTCTAAAGAACTAAAGAAATGGAAGAGGGATGGACGGACAGACGGATGGATGGATGAGTGGGTGGGTGGGTGGGTGGGTGGGTGGGTGGGTGGGTGGGTGGGTGGGTGGGTGGGTGGGTGGGTGGGTGGGCGGGTGGATGGATGGACGGACATGGAGGAAGGGAGTATGGATCGATGGATGGATATACGTGGATGGATGGATGGACGGACATATGGGTGGATGAATGGAGGGATAGAGGAAGGAGGACTGGATGTATGGACGGACTGAGGGAAGGACGGACGGATGGATGTTGATGTCGAACGGTCGGTCTTTAAGCTTTGATGTGGTGGCAAATTAAATCTTGATCAGCATGACTTAGATTCTTTTTCTTCAGTCTGCTGCCTGTGGGTCCATGTCAGCCGCTGAGTCGGTTAATCTCGCAAAAACTCGCTTCCTGTCCTGGTCTGAGTGGTAACGCTGCACAGCTATTCACAGCTTTGTTCCAGACTTTAATGGCGTTGTATCTGGGATTCGAGATGGTCTAGTGGTTAGCATGCTGGTCTGTCTGCCAATGGATCTGGGGTTCAAATCCCTCCACAGAAGAACGATGCTTTGAGGTTCCTATTCCACTTATGTCCCATGATGAACTCGGCTATAAGATGAGCATGGGGACATTACACAGTCGGTGAGAAGATCAAGGAGAGGATTGGCACCAGCTGTTTCACGCACAGCTAGAAAATGAAGTTTCTGACACATCGTATCCATGGCGTCTCGCAGGATTAGATTAAGTAACTGCTTCTTCGGTATCTGGTAAAATCCGATTGACAACGCTGAGCGGTGTGCAATGGTTGAGGGAAATGTTGTTCAGCTGATATTCTGGCACTCCTTGGGCTGAAGTCTATAAATATTTGGCAGCATATGAGGGCACTGCCAGAGAAAAGGACACCTAAAGTGCCATTGTAGGGCTATCGGTGTCCAGGACGACGGGAGCTATTCATACTAGAAGGAAGTGAATGTCTCCAATACATCCATGCTGTGAGATAGCGATACAAAAATGCATACATACACACATACCGGTACATACAACCATAGATGCATACAATTATACATACTTACATATATACAAGATGACAGCCCTCTGAGCAAGCCCCAAGAGACGGCTTTGAGTATAAAGAGTTATTGATTCTGTCTACATACATTCACACATACGGCTGGGAAGCGGCAAAGAGACTGCTGCAGGAAGGGAAAAGCAATTAGAAAGTTCGCCTCCTCAATTTTAGGCGTCTAAGTGCGTTACGATTCCTGGATCCGTCATCTCCAGGCATAAGCTTTCATAATTGGTTCGTGGCTAACCTCTAGGTGTTACCAAGTCCCAGTATCATAACTGGGGTACGTCTTCACGTGTATATTACTTCTTAAGTGTTATCATCATTGCTTTTCCCTTCATGCACCAGTCTCTTTGCTGCTTCCCAGCCGTATGTGTGAATGTATGTAGACAGAAGCAATAACTCTGTAGACTCAAAGCCGTCTCTTGACGCTTGCTCAGAGGGCTGTCATCTTGTATATATGTAAGTACTGTCATCTTGTATGTATGTAAGTATGTATAATTGTATGCATCTATGGTTGTATGTACTGGTATGTGTGTATGACACAGAAGACAAACCATATACACAACCAGAATCCTAAAGGAAGCCTTTCTGCAAAACCTATAACACGACCCCGAGTGAATGGATGAATTATGGTTTTCGATCTCTTTCCTTTTTGCTGTATCAGGTTTTAGCTGTAGGAGCTTTTGGTCACCACTTGTGTGGTCCTATGTGTACTTGGGTGGTCTTTATGGTTTAATAAATTTAAGTAATTGCACAGAAGTGCTAAAAACCCATTCCTGCCCTTGCTTTCTTAGAACTGTGTCTCATGTTGCATCGTATGGCGGCATGTCTTGTCCCAACGCAATCTAAAAATCTATTGTAAATGGCTGGCGAAATACAGACACACACACACACAGGAACACAGACAAACAGTGGAAACCACAGACAGACGGACAGACAGACGGACAGGAACAGAGACACAGGCAGCCGTAGAAATGGAAATGCATAAAGGCAGACAACCACGTATACGCACAGACAGAGAGATACCGAGAGAGGGAGTCGGATGGATACACTTGCAATTGGAGCCACATGGTACTGTGGCCAGCATGGGAGATTTTTAATTTCCGAGCGATAAAGCCAGCTGTACAATTTGATCGCACACAGGCGGCAATTCTGCCAAATTTGGTTAATTAAGGAATTACGCATTTTGTAAAACTGCTATTATATTTGGCCATGTTCTGGTATTTTAGACAAACTGTCTTCCTTAATGCAGACCTGGAACTGTTGAACTATTTTCAGCAGGTTTTGACCAGAAGCACGTGACGCCATCGCGTGAGGCGCCACTGGCATATTTTCACCTGCAGTGGCTATCTTGTGTCTTTATTATCTCTTTATATAGACTCTTGACTTGCGTTATTTTATATATTCGCGGAACAAATTGACATCCTTCATGACTTCTTCAATTTCAGGCCATCGTTTTAGAAGATATTTCTGATGCATACACACACTGCGTTTCTAGACTCTCGCTATGTTTCTTGACTCTCGCTATGTTTCTTGACTCACGCTGTGTTTCTTGGCTCAACTTGCATGTTGGACGATCTGATACAAGTCGCATTTGTTCAGACGAATAGATGCGTATAAGTGTTCAATGCTTTTGAGAGGTATTTGAAAGGCATTGACTGGCTTGATACCTACACACTTGAGTGCAAATAAGAGACCCCGATTTTCTGTCCATAGTTTCATCTTGGTTAGTAGAAACTATGCATTTGTCTCGATCAGCGGTGAGATCTTGATGTTCAGTATCAAATCGTCGTTGTCACCAGCATCGCTTCATCATGTCTATGTCGTTTTGATTTTTTAATTAACTGTTTTCACATTTTATATGCTGACATTTGCGCCGTATGTGGTTGCAGTCAGCCAATGACTGTACATACAGTCTTCCTGACAATGTGACGAATGCCCCCATCCCTGGACACATTCAAGTCACGACTCGAGACACAGGATATCTTATGACTGTAGTTAATTTTTGTTTTTTAACCCATGTACAGCGCCCTTTTCTTCGGCCTAGGCTGTGCTACGGCGCTATATAAATTCCGTATTATTATTATTATTATTATTATTATTATTATTATATAGCGCCCTTTATTTGGCTTCGGCCGTATTACGGCATTCTATAAATTGTATTATTAGTATTATTATCTTATATTATATCTTATATCTCATATCTTATATGTCATATCTTATATCTCTTATATCTTATGTCTTATAGCTTGTGGTAGCTGTCTTAGTCCTTCCACTTCCATATCTTCCTCTTCCCTTTCCTCATTGCTTTTCCTTTTTCATGCATCTCATACTCCTCATTCTCATCCTCCTTCCCTCTTTGATGCCCTCTCCTCAGCTCCTGCTCCTCATTTCATTCCTCCTGCATCCTTTCTTCTCTAAACGAATCCTTCTCTCTTCTTATCCTCTCCATCTCTCTGTCAGCTGCACTTCTCCCTCACTTCATCTCTCTCCAGCTCCCTTGTTTTTCTCTTCTCCTCTGTCATTCCTTATTTTCCTCCTCCACCTTATGTATTCTTTCTTCTCCATTCACCTTTTCTTTTTCCTCCTCCTCCACCTATTCTTCCTTCTCACATTCTCGTCTTTCTCCTCCTTCTCTACATGTGCGTCTTCTTCCTCCTCCACCTTCTCTTCTTTCTCCTCTTCCTCCTCTTCTACCTTCTTTTCCTCCTCCACCTTCTCGTTTTCTCCTCTGCCTTCTTTTTCCTTCTTCACCGTTTACTCCTCGACCTTCTCTCCTCCTCCTCACCTTCTCTTCGTCCACTTCTTCCTTTCCTCTCCTCTCCAACTTCTCAGCGTCCTTCTCCTACTCATTCTTCGCCACCCTCTCCTCTTTCTCCCATTTCTCCTTTGATCCCATCTTCCCTCCTCCTCCAGCTTCTCGTTGACCTCTCTTCCATATCCCCTACTCCACTTTCTTATCCTCCTCTCTTATTCTTTTGTCCTCCGCCTTTTCCTCCACCTCCTGCTCCTCCCGCTTCTCCTTCTCTTTTCCTGTCTTCCTTCATCCCTCCTGTTATCGTACTCCGCATTTCTGCCTCATCCTCTCTTCCTCGTCTGTACCTGCTTTCCTCTGCCTCTCTTGTTCTTTCTGCCCTCCTCCTTCTCTTCCTTTTCCTTCTCTTCCTCCTCCTATAATCCTCCTCCTCTCTCATCCTTTCCGTCTCTCTTCCTCGCCCATCCTTCCCAATCATCCTCTCCCCCTCCTCCTTCTCCTCCTCCTCCTCCTTCACTTGCTGGTTCGAGTGGTGTCTGAGGTTCCATGCATTTCATGTCAATTACCAAGTTCTCTTGAAGCTGCAGCGCCCTCCAGCTGCCTTTAAACGGATGGCATGAGCGCCCCTCCCTTCCAGCCGAAGACCTATAGGTATCAAGTTTTTTCTGCCGTCGAAGGTAGAACTTTGAATATGAGTGCTTCTGTTGGGGGGAGGGCGAGGAATTAGACTGAAGTGGAGCCCTTAGGAACAAAGAAACTAGGCTTTCAGGTTGAAGGCAGAATAATAGATACGTGGGAAAGCCTATAAGAGGAACAAATAGACGCAGGCTATAGACACACAGACAGACAGGTATGGCCACACACACATACACACGCACGCACGCACGCACACAGCCGTTCATTTAGAACTCGAACATCAGGCGAGTGAGCAGCACTGTTGCGAGGTACAAAATGGGCGCTATAAAAATGCGCAAGTAGTACATACATGCAGACGAAAGAAGAAGCAGACTGCGGCAGTGAGGAGAGAGACAGAGAGACAAAGAAAGACAGGGATACAGATAGACAGAGGGAGGCAGACAGAGAGGAGATGGAAACAGATTGACGACAGATAGGGGGATTTTGCGATGAATAATTTGTCATTTTCGCGGACGTCGTTTGCTTTGATGTTCGTCTTCGGTTTTGACAGGTTATCTGCTGGTCCAGCCTCAGCAGTTCCTGCTCACAGAAAAAGGATTGCCTCTGGTCCTGCCTTCCTTGCCCGCTAGCCGACGGACAACCAGGGTGGCAATCATGGCTTTCAAAGAACCAATCTCGGCTGAGATATTAGCAAAAACGAAATTTATTATGGCGATTTGGGTTACACTTTGGAGTCCTTGGTGCTTGTGAAGATCGTTGGCATTGATGTCGAGCTGCGGAGGCTGGAGTCCAGCAGATGAGTTTGCTTGTTACTGATGCTTAGAAACCAGGGAAGGAATGTCCACTCAAATATTTATATTTAATGCAAAAAAAGATTTAAACTTACTCTAACTGGGCTTGACTGAATTCGTGACGGGTGTGTGAGTTTCGGGGCCATTCCACTTGATAATCATGCGCTCAAGAAGTGCTTGATTAATGCCTGTTCAATAAATGCTTGCCTGATAAATTCTTGATCCATAGTTGCTCAATCAATAAGTGCTCAATCAATAAATGTTCACTCAATGAATGCTTGCTGGATAGAGCCGCGGTAAATGCTTGTTCAATAAATGCTTGCTTGATGAGTGTGTGTGCACACGTTTGTGTGTGTGTGTGTATGTGTTTGCAGACGTTTGTTTGTGTGTTTGTTTATGTGTGTGCACATGTTTGTGTGCATGTGTGTTTTTATGTGTTTGGTAAATTGCACTGTTCAGGCTAATGCTGTTATCGTATTAATGGACATGGATTATCTAGAAGGCTTAAAAGAACATTGTCAGTGTAGTCTGCTTCAGATTTCTCTGATGTTGATGTAGCTCCACTATCCAATGATGAAGCATTATACAGTGGAACCAAGCAATTGTACTTTAAGGAGTTGTCTTGCAAAGGCTTGAATTCAGGCACTCAGTTACAAGGCAGGCACTCGACCAGTCGTCTGCTGTGTCACTTGCTCTGCTGGATTAGAATAGATTAGGTTAATAAAAGGCTGGGTTTTTGTGAAGTTCTTAGAAAGCACTGTATTAGGTGTCTAGATAAATAAATGCATACCAGATACAAATAACCCTTTTGGAAGGAATTAATGTGGATATGACTGTGTGCTTGGTAAATACTCGCTCCTGCATTTATTACTTTTGAAATGTAATACCTTTTAATTTTGTGTCTGTATCAGTTAAAGACCTGGATGTTGAGATCGTAATTGTAATTGCAAAGTTATTATAGCGCCATTTCAAGAGAAGGTATTCAGAGCCACTTCCCTGAAAGGTGCGTGCATGCACACACAACTTTTTGAGGATAGCACTGTCAATTTTCTGCAAGTGCACACATTTGGTGAGCATTTAATAATAATAAGAAGAAGAAGACAATTTATATAGCGCCGTAGCACAGCCGAGGCCGAAGAAAAAGGTGCTCTACATGGGTTCAAAAATCAACTACAGTCATAAGATATCCTAAAAAGATTTGTCTTGAGTCGTGACTTAAATTCAGATTACTTAAAAGTAAAATTTAGGTCGCTGTTATCTGTTTTACATATTTAGCCTATTGCGCTCAGACGGCGAAAGTTTCTGTACCCTGTATTGCCAAATCAAACGGCCCGATTAGGATGTGAAGTCATTCCCGCCAGGTCCACAATACAGTTTGTCTAATAGCTGGTCACCTGTTGTACCCCGTCTCACGATGCACGCTGTCTGTACTATATGACGGATACTGGATACAGCGGTCTAAGCATGATTGACTTATTCCAAAAATGGGCTAACTATGTAATTGTAATTGTAATTGTAATTGTAATCACCAGTTAAGAAAAAGTAATCAGAGGCACTCATATTCATGTGTTGATTTTTGGTTCAAAACTTTTGTATATCCGTCGTGTTCACGAAGTTACGCGTTTTCTATCCAGATGTTGAAGTCGGGTTGTTCTTATCGCTCTGTTGGCTTCTTCAGTCGTTCTGTTTTCTCTGCACTTCAGCTTTCTCGTTCTTCGCCGGATGGGGAGAAATTTTTTATCATCAGTGGACCCTTCCTCCATCTCAGTCTCCATGTAGGAATTAGCTGCCCATGCAGCCCATGAATAGCAGCCGGGAGGCAGACGGGGTCTGGTCATGTCCGATCATTTGCATGCTTCCCAACGCGAATGCCTTCGTGGCCGACCTCTGTAGCCGATGACCAGCGCCTTTGTGTCTGGCCTCCGGCGACGAAATCCACTCGCTCGGAAATGCCCATTAAGCACAAGTGCATTGATTGTCTGGAAGGTTAGGACTGCCTGTACCGTCCGCGGACAATTAGTGACCAGTTACTTATGTCTAGAATTAGAGAGCAGTTATCTATGAGTTAGTGAGTGAGTTAGTTGTGGGCAGTTACCAATGCCTACAGAGTTAATGGGCAGTTACCAATGCCTACAGAGTTAATGGGCAGTTACCAATGCCTACAGAGTTAATGGGCATTTACCAATGCCTACAGAGTTAATGGGCAGTTACCAATGCCTACAGAGTTAATGGGCAGTTACCAATGCCTACAGAATTAATGGGCATTTACCAATGCCTACAGAGTTAATGGGCATTTACCAATGCCTACAGAGTTAATGGGCAGTTACCAATGTCATGGGGAACTAAATATTAATGAGGTGCATGCCAATGCATACAGAGTTAACGGGCAGTTATCAATGACTACAGAGTTAATGAGCGGTTACAGATACCTACAGAAAGTAGCGAACCGTTATCTTTGCGGAAGAGTTTGAAAGCAGCTAGCTTTTTCTTAAGATTTATGCAGCAGTTAGAGCTGCCTGAGCTGTCAGTGGGTAGTTGGGACTCCCTTATGTACACTTTGCTGGCAGTGGAGACAGTTCCTGCACCTTCAGTGGTTGAGCATTTGATCAGTGGTGATCAAGAAGCACGGACCTCCAAGTCGAAGCAATTACATTTTATTCTGTTATTCAAAAAATTATAGTTTTCCTTTTCCGAATGTTACTTTTTTGTGAGTAGTTTTGTGAGTAAATGTAAAGGCAGCAAACCGGTAACATCTTAGATTTGCTAAATGTTTTTATTTGTGCCTGTGTGGTTATATCTGGCTCATCTTACAAACTGCCAGACTGACTTTCTACTGTAGTGTTTCTACCTGTATCACTGTTCTGTGTTGAACATCATAGATTCCAAAGTCTAGGCCTCTAGGGAACCAACACAGTTCGAACTTTCCAGTCTGGTTCAGTATCTGGCTGTGAATAAATCATATTCTCTTCTTCTGGTTCTCTGCCCTCAGGCAGGTTCAAACGTCCGATGACGCCACTCCTCTCAGTGCTGAGCTTCTTCTTTCAGCCTGCTGTACCCATCCGAATACAGCAGGCTGATACAGAGGGAAGTGAATAAATAAAGTACGGAAAAAAAACAATCACATATATCTGCCAAGTTACTGTTTTACTGTTTAATTTATCGCTAGGCGGGATCAGATAATGCGGCTCATCTTCTCTTTATCCAGACTGAATTCCGTATCAGCCAGATTTTTAGTTATTTATGAAAAAAGTAGGTTACCATAAGGCCTGTGGGAAGCAAGACTTTATTTGCTGGCTGACAAGAGTTTGTATAAACACTGCATTTGAATTCTTTGCATGGGGGAAAATTGATTGACTTACAGTCAATCTGACTGCTGTTCTGATCCTTGGGCACAAATAAGAAAAACATGTGGCTTCCAGTTAAACAGAAAATTAAATTTTCAACCGACAGAAACGTGTAGGTTTTCAGGTCATTGTGAGTTTTAGGTGATATTAAGTCTTAATATTAAGTCATCTCCTAAGGCACAAATTTGTAGGTAAGTTAGATAGCTGTGTTCAATACCTTTGTAAGGTTCTGAAAAATCACTGTATATGAGTTCAGATACATACATTTTAGGTCTCAGGTCTTTTTGATCTTAGATCAAATTGAGTCTTAGGTCATTTTTTGTCGGAGTTAATACTGAAACTTACACCACTTTTGGTGTTAGGTCATACTGATTCTTTGGGCCATTGTGAATCTTCAGATTGTTGTTTTGGGTATTGAAGTCATCTTGGTTGTATCTGTTGGTCACGTGTAGTAGTGGTCAGTCGTCTTCGGGCAGTTAGTGGACTTTCTTGGTGTGATCTTCTGCTGGTTTTGTTTGTCTGTTTTCTGGTTATCTTGCTGCATTCAGAGTCTGCTTAGTACACCTTTTAAAGTAGGATAAGGTGGACGTCAACGGCTCTGGCAGCCTTGCGATATCGTTAAACGCAGCAAGCTGCTACTTGCTGTTCTCCAGAGGCCTTAATGGCCGATCCAGTAATGAACTTCTAGGATATATCAATTCAGTCCCATCTCAAGACTGTGGCCTGGGATGCCTGACAGAGAATAACCCCCCATTGATTCTGACTGGCAGTTCTTATTAACCCCCACCCATTCATTTGTTACTTTTGTTGCCATGGTAACTGCCTGTCCCTGAAACTGCTGTAGCAGCTGTGTCGCGTCGACGTCTTGCAACTGCAACATTTCTTTTCTAAATTGGTCTGCATGGCAACCAAGGTGTCCAACTGAAGTAAATTCATATAAACCTAGAGCTTTTTCAATATTTTCTCACAACCAATGGCTTTTCAGACATTTTTATCAAGGCAGCCAAGGAGTTATTGAAACAGCTGTCAAATATAGTAAGTTATTGTGCATATATATATATATATATATATATATATATATATATATATATATATATATATATATATATATATATATATATATATATATATATATATGACCAACAGACTCGGCCATACCACGGCACTCTGTAAATCATTTTCTTATTATTATTATTACTGTTATTCGCCTTGACTGCAAAGGAGTTATGTAAATGTATTTACCAGTTGATGTGACTGTGACAGTCGTTGGTCAGTGGAGGGGAACGCGTGGCGTCTTCTTGCCACTGATTTATGTTTTCGTTTTATTGATGTGTAAAAACCTGTTGTGAGTTGCTGTAATAAATTGAAGAGACGTCTTTGGCCTTCTCTGCTGTCATAATCATTCTCACTTGACTTCCCATTATCATCTGTCTTCATCTGTCCTACGTCTTCTCCAAAAATGTCCTACTACCTGGCTCTGTCTGTCCTTCTGCCTGGCTGTATGCCTGTCAGTCTGTAGATCTCATTGTCAGTCTGAGTTTCTGTTTGTATGTATTTTGTATGTCTGTTAACCAAAGAGTTGTAGACATATACACATATTTGTGTACATGTATATGTTCATACATATTTACATGCATACACTCATGCATACATATATATTTACATACATACATTTGTACATATATACATACACACAAAGTATATACATACACACACATACATACATACACACATGCATATATTTAGATATATATTCTGATGCATACGAATATGATCAGTGTCTTCAAAATACCCAAATGGCCTCAGCACAGACTTGCATGCGTATCAAGATGTGCTGTCACATATAAACATGAACATAAACGTGTGTACCGATGCTTTATTGTCGACTTAGTATGTCCTACGGTAGCACACCTGACCTGACCTGTTCTGCAGAACTCAGTCCAAGTAAGCTGAAGGGTCTGAGTGCTTTTCTTACTGCTTTCCTGATGCATCCGTTGACGAATAATTAATGATTCAGAGTCATTTGCCTCCAAACTGTTTCTGTGGCTTTCGAATTCTACGCTTCTCATGTGAACAGATTAGACCTGGGATTAAGAATTGGTGTGCAGCTTAAAGGAGGCAAGCACTAAGCCAGTGCAGCGGAAAGACCAGTGTCTTTCTCCTGCTGTCTGGCTGTCTCTTTCCTGTTGCACTGGGCAAGGAAGAGGCTAGATCTACAAGAAGCAGGATAGACACGAAGCAAGGTATTCAGAAGGAAAGCTTTAGGAGACAAGCAAGCGACAGAGGCAACTAGAAAGGCAAGCTGGGAGACTAATTAGGTATACATGCAAATGTAAATGTACACGATTTTATATAGCGATCGTATGGTCTCGACCCAGCTCATTTTTCAGTGAATTGATCGGGTGAAATCCTTCACCACCACTGCCTGTTTGAATGGGCGCCACGCCGTTTAAGGTCCCCGTGCATGTACAAGAGGCTACCAGACTAACAAATGGTATGCTAACACAAGGTACAGTAGACCGGACGGAATGTACGCATGTACACTTCCAGATATGTTTTTACATATTCATCCAAAATGTTGTGGAACAACTTGCCAAGTCCTAGCTGACATTTTGTGAATTCTCGGCAGCTGCTTGTCGAATCTTTCGGTATGAGTATCACTCCTCGGTCTGCTGGTTGTTGTGCGCTTTGAACTACACATGTTTACATACATAATACATACATAGATACTTACATACATACATACATACATACATACAGTCATACTACAGACATAAATATAGACAAGGAGAAGGGGTGTAGAGGAAGGTGGCGCGAATGAAGGTCACAGAAGGAGGAGGAAGAGAAGGAGGAGGAGGAGGGGTAGGATGAGGAGCAGGAGGAGGAGGGGGAAAGAAGAGGAGGGGAGGAGGAGAAGGAGGAGGCGGGGATCGGAATAAGTACTGAAAGAGGCTGGAGATGAATTTAACGAGGCGCATTTCGGGTCCTAATGCGGAGACTTTATGAGACACGGCTCGCTGACCAAGCTAATGATATTATCTCATCTCGGCCGTGGCATTAGTCACGCCCACGAAAGCTCTTTATGGTCAGATCGCTCTCTCTTCCTGCTAGATTTATTCCTCTGTAGCCCTGGGTCAGTCCGTCGTCCATCTCACCCTCCTTCCGGTCTGTATCTCTTTCCGAGCATGTGCCGCTAATATTCCACCGGATCCCATTCTCGTCCACCCACCACCTATAATGTTCACCCACCCTTTCTTCCTGCCGTCCTTCCTTCCTTCCAATTGTCCACCTTTTCCCCTTCCAGCCGGCCGCCCGTTCCGTGTCCCGCGGCTCTAGTGTTGCGTCGTGATTGGAGGGAGATGTTTCTCTGTTTCAGTTAATTCTAGCACCACAGAATCAGACAGGCAGACAAACACACACATACATGCACACAGACGCACAGACACACACAATCAGACAGACAGACAGACACATATGTACTCAGAGACAACACAGACGGATGGGCTCATGTCCAGCAGGACGGGCCGACACAGGGAGACACACAGGCAGACATATAGACGGACACCGACAGACAGACACAGGCAGGCAGACATACAGGGACATATAGATACAGCGACACCGAGAGAAGGATGTCTGCTGATTGCAATTTTTGGATTTCCACCGGGCGACTTTCGTTCGCCCGGACAATCTGTCATAACTGCTGATGCTTATGATGACGACGACGATGACTTATTGTCTGGGAGGAGGAGGAGGAGGAGGAAGAGGAGGAGGAGGAAGAGGAGGAGGAGGAGGAGGAGGAGACTTCTCTTCCTGCTTCCTTTTTCTCTTACTCTTATTGGGCTTTTTCTTCAGCACTTTCTTCCTCAATACCCATCCTCCACTTCCTCTTTCTATTCCCTCCTCCTCATTTTTTATTCTTCCTTGCCGTTCTTTTTCTTTTCGTCTTCTCAGTATTTCTTCTTCTTGTTCCTCTCCTCCTTCTCCTCCTGCTCCTTCTCCTTCTTTGGGTTTCAAGATAATTTTCCGGTTGGTCGGACGACTTTATCTCATGCTGTGGTGTTTTTTCTTGTCCTGGACTGAATTCAAGGTCTGATGAAGAACGTTGCGATAGACCAGACTGTAAGGAAGAGGACCCGTTCCGTTGTGCGCCTATGACTTCTGGGCTTATTGGTTCTTTCTCGGAACGTGGAAGTCAGTTTGTCATCGTAAAAGTCGGCGGAACCATTTGGGTCACATTTGACCATTAAACTGGTCTAATTGGAGTTTGTTCCATTGCTTTTGTCCTGTTTGTGCCTCAGTCTAGTGATCGCCCTGAGTTGAACAGCCTCATGACTACACCTATGTAGCCTGCACATGTGCTTGCTGAAGGAACATCTGGTATACTGTTATGGGCGCGTTACCTTACCTTATGGCCCTGTAGATGAGTTGTTACATGGTTTCGCATTTAACCACTCGAAGCCCTGGATTTGGTCCGGGTCATGACCTCTTCATGACCTCTTCCATTGCTTATTAGTGTCGGTCGTCTTTCTTTTGAAGCAAGTCGTCATGAAGTGAGTTTGTTTTCTGTAGCTGAAATCCACACTGGATGCTTTGATCGGATCTTCGTGTGGCATTTATTTTGTTCTCTTCCATTTTCCGATTTCTTGGTTCTCGTCTGACTCACCAACCCCGTCCAGCGAAAGGAAACATCAAGCATGAAGTTTGTTTACCTCATCAATCCAGTCCTTTTTAGCAGTGCTTATGTGTAATCCATCCATATCTGGCTCTGCCTGTCCATCCCCCGCCCACTTGCGCATTTGCAAACGCGACCTCTTGCTTCCCTGTCTGCCTGGCCATCTTCGACCTACCTGTCTGTGTGCCTGTCCGTCTATCCCTCCCCGTCTGCCCGCCTGTCTGTCTGCCTGCTTGCTGCCCTTTCCTGTGTCCGACTGCCTGCCTGCCTTCCAACCCAACCTTCTGTCTGTCTATCTACCCAGTGTAGCTTAGTTCCAGGGATGAACGTTCTCGTGTTCATCCTTTCCACTCGGTTCTGGATAAAAGTGAAATTAGCATAAGGCTTACTGATTATACGGAAATTCGAATATCAATTTGGTGTATTTTCATTAATCAAGAAAAAGAATTACATGGGATCAGTAACTGCTAAAAGCCAGCTGTGCTAATCAGCTACTTTGTAATATAAAATCAGTGAATCAATAAACTCAATCAATAAAATCAATCAAATATTGGATAACATACATGTAGAAACCTAAACTGTTTTTTATAAATTATGTCTTTGTATGGCAGCCAGTTTCAATCTAATCACTCCATCAATCAGTCAGTCCATTAGTCAGTTAATTAATCAATCAGTCAGTCACTCAGCCATTCCATCCAGTTAGCTAATAGGTCAATAAAATCGGCGGTCATCCGTTCAATTATCGTCTCGGTAATTTCAGCATAACATTAATCAGTCTTGGAGTGAATGCCTAGAATGTTTGAAAGACTACGCTGGGTTGTGAGCCTTGCAACATCCGTCATGGAAACCTTGTTTTGGCTTTCTGAACATAGGAGGCTAAATATGCCAGCAGCTGGAACAGTTAGCTAAATTTAATTTTGAAGTAATGGGAACACTTACGAAATCTGTACCCTGGGAGAAAATCCTTATGTGCACTATCCTCAAACGTTGTGTGCGCATTGTGGCTTAGAGGGAACATTGCCTGGCTTTGCAGCAAAATTGAAAATTTTATAGTAATCACATTTTGATTACATTATGTGTGATATATTTAGGAGTTATGTGGCATTTCTTGAGCGTTTCTAGTGCAGTGGGATTGTTAAAACAGAAGAGGGATGTAGGTGTCATGATTATAATCAGGCAGATAATCGCCATTGGTAACTGGCCGAAGATTTTGTGGATCTAGAAACAAAAGAAGAGACCAGATGTTCGTGTTGTTACACCTTATAACCTTCTGTAAATAAAGTCGTGAAAACACTCGGCAGAACCACATGCACCAAGCATGGTTAAACGCACTTTACTGGATACACCTGAATCAGCAGGTGGTGGAATCTCCAGGTGGAAATCTGTTATTAAGTCATGCTAGGTGTAGGGAAATGTATCATACATGGGGCTGTGTTAGTGATTCACCTGAGAGGGTCTTAGTCTCCCTCTGGGCAATGGCTCAGTTGTTAATAGTTAAAGCATGTATTTAATTTTATTTAATTACCTATTGGGCAATAGAATTGTTTTTGTTGTATCTTGTGGCATTTCGAGATATTTCAGGTCGTGTGTCATTATCTCCTGTCAGTTTTATTGCCCATCTTTTTATTTTCCTTCAAGTTATCCAGTTTGTGATGAGTTAGTTGGCTCTTCTATGTTTACCTTCTCCTCTTTTATTTAGTTTTAAATAAACTTCTTTATATTTATATAGTGCCTGATTAAGATCAATCACAGTGAGTGAGCAGTTGTATCTTAGTAGTCGTTCCTTCCATGATGACCATCTGAGAGAGACTCAGACCCTTTTACCTATACCCTTAAAGTTCATTATCACCTAGTTACTGTTACAAATTATACCTTGTGACGGACTTGTAAAGAAATTAGCAGTGTAGGACTTGCGTAGTGATTGGTAAATTGTTTACTGTTCAGCTTGTAGAGTGATGAGTTAAGTGCCGGCCTTGTTAAGCGATTAGTGAAGTTCTAGACATTCCACTGTGATTAGTCCGGCCTAATTGCTGTTATTTAATTTCTTATCTGGGACTATAAGGGCATGCAAAACGATCGCAAAAGCCACAATCAAAGTGTGTTTTCATTCACAGTGCTGTATCAATTGTCTGATCGCCGTTCTCCGTGATTAGAGTAATTTTAACAACCGGTGTTGTTTACTATTTGCGCAGTTCGTCAGCACCAGTGCAGTCGGACATACCTCGGTCGCATGGGAAATGGAGTTATCTCCAGCTATAATTATCCATTCGACTACCGCGACAACCTGACGTGTGTCTATCGAATATATCTCGACAACAAGCCGAACGTCTCGCAAACGGTCTGCCTGACGTTTCGTCGATTTTCACTTGAGAATTCGTCACCGTTTTGCTCATTCGATTACGTCGAATTGGGGCTAAATCCTCCGGTGAAGTACTGCGGAGCCGGTCTGTGGCAGTACGGTGTGGAAGAAAAGGGAAATCTGTTCTCGAACATCTGGTCGCCAAATCTCTGCTGTAAGTATGACGTGTCGTCGTGGATTGATTTCTTGTGGGTGACGTCTGCTTTGCTCTTTTTGCTGTTGCTTATTTTAGCATCGTCGGGACATTTATACTCTTGTTCGCTTGCAGAATGGGGAGGCGTTTTCGGTGTATCGAGTTTTGTGGTTAGCATGCTTGGACAAGATTTAGGAAATGAGTAGTAATGGATTTTGATTTTCTGAAATGAGTAGTAGCTGTGTCAAATAACTCCTTCTGATTTAACTGTGGTATACTTAGAAGGTGCTACATTAAGTTTCATACGTACATGACAACACAATACATACATGCGTACGTACGTATAGCTGGACTGGCTTCAAATGGCCATTCTGAACTTTTGACACCTCAGAGCATCTTCTCAGAATTGCCTCAGAGTTTCATAAATCTGGTGAATGACTTCATCAAGAAAGGTTAATTGAGTAGCAGTCTGGACTCGTCATTTCACAAGCCAGACTTAATTCTATCATTATCTTTCTTTTCTTAGATTATTGAGCAGATGTTTCACCGCCTGGTCTCCATTTTATTGTCGACATAATTTTGTTGTACTTTACAACCAGCACCGAACATTCGGCATTTATGACAGATCTACCTCAGTAAATGATCAAACGGTTTTGCATTAGTAGTATATATATGTGTTATTTATTTATGCATTTATTAAGCGCCACTATTTAATGACAAAGCATCGGTTTGTGGCATGAATGCGTGAAGGACTTGTTCAAGACCCCTA
The DNA here is from genome assembly GCA_964023275.1 of Norana najaformis. NCBI lineage: Eukaryota > Metazoa > Annelida > Clitellata > Crassiclitellata > Hormogastridae > Norana > Norana najaformis. Next base: position 16,241,779 of record OZ029920.1, on the reverse strand, counting down.
CACAGTAACTACACTGTGTCCGGAAAAATTCCAAGGCTTTACGGTAAATATGAAAATAATTAGTAAACATTAATCGATTTTTAAAATTCCAAAAACAGTTTAATCCTGAAATATATAATTACCAACAAAATTCTTTGTAATTTATTAACGGCCCCCGTTTAAAATTACGTCACAGTGACGTATTTGAATTTTATATTTTGTAAAGAAAGTTGCTAGAAAAATGGCGTTCAGCGAGGAAGACAAAATTGTTATAAAATTTTTACGCCAAAACAACAATTATAGTGCAAATAATATTTCAGGATTAAACTGTTTTTGGAATTTTAAAAATCGATTAATGTTTACTAATTATTTTCATATTTACCGTAAAGCCTTGGAATTTTTCCGGACACAGTGTATATTAGGGACGGTTTGAACTCGCACAGTCCGCTTTACATGGTGAGCACATAAACCAATCGGCTGCCATGTTGCACATATTATCATAACAATGTCAGGAAAAAAGTCGAACCCCGACGTCCCTTCCCCAACTCCTCCTCGCAGGCGAGACCACCGGTTTCCAGAGTTTATCAACAGTCTTCGGATAAAAACTGAATTCGCGCAATCTCGTGTGGCTGAAGCCGTGAGTTGCTGGAGGCCGGAGGGGTACGTGCGCCAATCCAGGCGGATTTGTTTTACCCGACTGGGCGCTCGGAGACCGCGGGTGGCTGCCAGTAAATAAATCAGGTTGGTGGACGGACTGGGGTGCGGGTGCTAAGGCTGTGTGCCCTGTTGATTAGGTGTTTATCAGCCCAGAAGACAAACGACTCGGGCGGATTCAGTCGTTGTGGTCAGTGCCGAGACGTTTGGGAGCGGCGGGTGAGATGGTGGGAGTGTGCCGAGGTAGTTGCAGCCGATGGATCATAGTGGCATGCTGCAATTCATTGAAGGGATGCGCCCGCAGGCACCGCATTCATCACAACAGCCGCCTCCGCCATCACCGGTATTGAATTCGGCGCGACCCCAGCTATAGGCGTTCCGTGAGAGTATGGCGGCCACAGCCGTTCCGAGGGATATATGGCCGTGGCTGTGCGTCGATCTCAACCACAGGCGCTCCAGTCCGAGCAAATGATGGAAGACTTCAGGTAGCATCTTGGAGCTTAGCATGTCCTGTGAATGGCGTGTCTCTTCCAACCGCCTCCGATACACTGAGCAAGTAATGACTGCTTACAGGAGACACTAGTACATCCATGGTGTTGACTCCTGCTAGGCAATTATAAATAACGGGAACAACTGTCCAAGTAATTGAAGAGCCACCGTAAGATTGATGTATCGCTTGTTTCCATAGATGAGGATGATGTTTGAAGTACCAAACAGCCTTTCTACTTATCCATCAAACCCCTTTGGCCTTAATCGCGTAGGCGCATAGGAAGTAACATAATGTAATGTAATGAAGACAGTTTATGATGTGCATTCAATAGCAAAGCAATTTCAAGGATACTTTATACACTAAGAAGAATGGGAAGTCTACCCGGACCCATACGATAAAGTGGGTAAGTTTACCCCGTGTGGCAAGAAAGCACAAGGAGCTTTTTTCCAAGGAACTTTTCTCCGGGTTCAATTGCAGCATATCACATACAACCAGACAGACAGAGAGAGACAGACAGACAGACACAGACAGACAGACAGACAGTTTGGTCTTATGGTAATGAGGCAAGGCGATCATTCACTCATCTGTTTCCATCCTCTGACATGAGTTCCTGGTGCTGAAGATAAAAACTCAGAAACACACAATATCGATGAATATGACGGACAGCAGCTACATATGGTGCTTGCAAGACCACAAAGGATGTTTTCCCCGAATGTAGCACATACGAGAACATTTTATTAATAATTCTGTATTTATCAGTGGTCATTGTGTGATGAAATGACCAAGCATCAATCGATGATGCTGAGCTTTGTGTGTGAAGGATAATCCAGAGCAATCCAAGAACAGGATTCAGTCAGAAATGTCTGGGTGTTGGCCACTGTGCTATACTTTGCTCCAAGATGTAGTTGTGTTTGTATCTTGCTATTTATATAGCACCTTTTAAGAACATCACCAGGATGCCAAATATGATATAATGTAACAATGAAGGGGCACATAACGCTTTCTCGTGCATTGCACCATCTTTCAGGAACAGCTAAAGATACTTGGTGTTCCTCTGCAGACAGCTCAAGAAACATTTTTCAACGTGTCTCAAGTCACACAGTTTAGATCTATTAGATTAGATAGCCGTGTTTAGTGCCCTTGTCAGGTTCTTAAAAGGCACTGTACAAAGAGCCAGGTACATACTTACACACATGTATAAATACGTACATACATGCATACATGCAAGTGTACGAGAGTGTTCTGGATATGTTGTTTTTAAGGCGTGACTTGGTACTGGTGGTGTGTAGGTTGGTTGCACTTCTTTGCACCCACTGACGCCGCTGAACCTTGGGTTGTGCCTTGACTGGTGCTGCACCCCTGGCTTGGTGCGAAGATTTAATTTCGCCATCATTCGCGCAGACCAGACGAACTGATCGAGTGCGCAGTTTCATTACTTGAATTTGATGAAGATGAGATTAGAGTTCTTCGTCCGATGTTGACAGTGAACTGAGTAATGACCGTCAGCCATAAAGCATGCCTGGCAACAATTGATTTTGTCTACAGTGCATCACTAAGTGCTGTCAACAACTGTTGATTATTAACAGCCACACATTGCTTTGGCGTTCTGAACAAGCACTGGCCATTCAAGTCTTTGACCGAAGCTCATATCCGTACTCGTGTTCTTGTTAAAATGAATGATTCACATGGTATCGGCTATCAACTGCGGATTGAATTCCTTTAGTTTGGCTTTGTATGTGTCACTGGTGACACTTCTAGCTACTGAGCTCTGTTTGCTTACTGACGAACTATTTTTTAATGACTTTAACATCACTTAGGCTGGCGCAGGAAGCATGTTTGTAATGTACTTAAAATGCAGTGTATTAGGTGTCTAGATGCGTAGGCATATATATACATGCATACATAGATATATTATAATTTTGTCTAGTTAGGTTTAATGATGTTGTCATTTCTTGTAATCTGAGAAAACATATCCAGCACATGTATCTGGAAACTTTACCAACTGTTTGTTAAACGTCGAGGTGCCTCAGCTGGATAAACAAAAGGAGTTTTCCAGAAACCTGTCACTGCAACTGGAACTACACATCAACATGACCATGAGGGTTCATGGGGAAAAGGTGTGAAAGAATCTATGAACAGGTGGAATGGTGACGAGCGTGGAGAATTAGCACGGAATGACGGTGAAGGAAAAGTGCCGGAAACCTAGGTTTATGCTGGTGATTTATTGTCACGTCAGGCACTTCACCGAACTGCAGCTGCAGCAACGCATCTGCGCTTCACATGCATTGGCACTTCGCATGCATTGGCACTTTGCATGCATTGGCACTTTGCATGGCGCCTTCCCCATTTGCACTTCGCATGGCGCCTTCCCCATTTGCTCGTTCATTTGGGAAATCTGCAGTAGATCTTATCTACATAACCAAATGAACGTGACTCATCTGCGTTTCATTCTTCCTTCCTGCCCCGTTCTCTTCTCTTCTCTTTTAAAGAACAAACGGTTTTTCTAACGGTTTATCTCCAATGGAATTCTGATCTGTTATCTCTCACCTCTTTTTCTGGTTTGTTTTCCTTGCTTTCTGCTTTTACCAATTTCCAATCTATCGGCAAGGAAACTTTTGCCTTTCACCAAACTTGTGTTTCTTCGTATACGTTGCAGTTGGTCTTTTGTCCAATGGGTCGTCTCGTGGATGGTGAAAGAAGAGTTCTAATGCCAGACGTCCTTTGTTTTATCCTGATAAATTGTAATTGTCTGCTGTAATTGTAATTGTAATAAAGGCAAATTACGCTGATTCATCATTAGCAAGCTACTTCTAGGGAGCTTTACAATGTCAGTTGTCAGCACAAATGCTAAGAAAAAAGTCGAATTTCATTTGTTTTGAAGGGGAATTTATTGTCAGTACAACAGAACATCTCAAAAAATGATTTAAGTTTAAATTATTGAAAGCAGAATTGGAATATCACTTATCACATACAGTGTAATGACAGTGGAAGTGAAGCATGACAAGAATACTGTAATTTATAACTGAAGTGTAACTTAAAGCAAAATAGGAATGGAACATATTCACACAAATGAATGACAGCTAAAGTAAAAAGCATGACAAGAATACTCAGCATTTGCAAAAGTGATTTTCCGACAGTTTGCCTTGTGCAAGAAAGACTTCCACATGTTACTTACTCTCCCGTCAGATCGTGATAACACCAGAGTCTTACTGTAAGATTGATCCAGTTCAGCTCTGCCGACGAGAAATGTCAGAATTTTGGTAAAATACGGCCTGGATACTCAAGTCCATTCTGTCACGCCATCACTGGATAATAAAACAATTGTCCAAGGTGCAGCATTTGAGTCATTATAACCTAATTCATAGCTAGTTAAGCAGTCTCCATGCCACAAGACCATGATATGATATCTTTCAGCCCACCAATGCATACGAGAGTGCACTAATTTCAATTGAATCCAAGAGACTAAAGTAATTATTACTGTATGTGCTATGCTGATTGGTACCTATCACTACAACCCAATGCCTACCACCCCATGGCTTCACAATCGACAGACAGCTGTGCATTACATTATTAAGCTGTGAGCCCTTGACTAATACAACAATCTGCATAAAATAATGACATTAAGTCATTAAAGTTAAGCCTTAGTGCGCAGATGTTGTCCAAATAAAATATAAGCGTAAATCCATAGACCACATCCTCTAATACCTTAGTTACGGCATTGAATATATACTGAGCCACTTATGTCCTTCCATACGTCCCAAAAGAAAAACCTGCTTTAAAAGTCTGACAGTGTCGCCTAGTGGTGGCTTTACATCATGAGGTGAAATCAAATTGTAGATGCACTGTTTCCATCAAAGTATGGACGCAGTTTCGTTGGTTATCAGTTTGCATAGCGTTCAGTTTTGGTAGTTACCAGTTTCCACAGTTCTGAGTTGTTAAGCAGTTGTCTTCAACCATAAATCCTGGGATCTTTCTCTTACTTGGAAGTCATAACACCATTTGTTGTCTTCATGGACGGTCTTATTTTCTTCTGTTTGCCAGACACAGCAGTCCATTATGAGATTGTTTCCCTCCGCAGCGGGAACCCACTCTTGCGCGGGTCAGGAACATGGAGGCTTCCTTTGGGGATGTCATTGTTCGTGCCATCGATCATTGGACTCTGTCACAGAATTTTCCCCACTTTGGCCATTTGTCCTTTGTTGAAGCCATTTGTCCCTCGCTTCAGTCAGTTGTCAGGAGCATCTCAGTTGCTGCTTGATGTGTTTCCGTGATGATGATTGCAGTGGGGACTGCGGTTAAAGTACTATACAAAGTGAACTTCCACAACAATTGCTTCCACTAATAATAGTATTCATATGTGCGTATTTTACGGGACATTTATAGAATGCCTTCTAGGAACAGGTCTATCACAGGTCCTTTCAACCGACCTAAATGATTTTAGGGTTTGTTAAAAACTTGATCACTAGTAGTAGTAATAGTAGTAGTAGCAGTAATAATAATAATATGTAATGATAATAATAATGATGATGATGATGATAATAATAATACTAATAATAATAACAACAAAATACTTGACTAATCATGCCTTTGTGAGATTGTTAGTGCTTTTGAGTGATTCTTAATAGGCGTTACATAAATGCTTACATACATACATGCACCACTGTGAGAGTATTGTTATTATATGTGGTATGTGGGTGTTTTATTCGCAGGGTCTGTGCGGAACTTGGAAAGCTTTGATGTGGTGTTTTCCAGTGACAACAGCATCAATGGCACTGGTTTCCTAGCCACTTTCCAGGTGTACAGCACGACCTTAACCCAAAACTTCCTCTTCGACGGTTCCTTAGCTCAAGGTCAGAAAATTAAAGGTCACGGCATAAAAAGCACAGGCATCCTTTTCTGTTGATTAATGAAAAGGCAGTATATAAATGCTTGCTTATGGAGTGGAGATTCATTTGCCACACCTGTTGCATTTGGCTGTTGCTTCTTATTAGAATGTGAGAGGTCTTGTTGGGTGTGAGCTGGGAGCTTCTCTGAATAGACAACTTGAGGTGTGCTATTAAATGCTCTATATAAATACTTCGAATGAAAGAACTATAATGGCATTTATAAAGGTCTTAACAAAATTTGTTTATTCATTAATTGTTTATATTAAGATAGCAGAGGTATCTGATGTCAAGCGTCTGTTGATGGTGCTAGAGAACTGGGGATTGGGAGTCCTTGCTCAAGGACTCCTTGTATGTGTGTAGCTGGTTATTTATGTAGCACCTTTAAGAACCCCACGTCCAGATACTGTGTGTCTGTCTCATGGGAATCAAACCCGAGCATGTCGTCTTACAAGGTGAGCACTCGACCAGTTGGCAACCGTGTCTGTCTCGGTAATAGTTGGAGGAGTTTTGTTTCAGGGCCTTGTAGGTTGACAGAGTGGACATGCTTCAATCGCAGATGCATTTCCCAGAAGCAGCTGTGTAACGGACAGAACGACTGCGGCGATGGATCCGACGAATCTTATGCCCACGCCAGGTGCAGAGGTCATGGATCAGGTGAGTACCTCTTGCCCTAATCGAACTTTTTTTTGTTTAAACCTTATGACCATGCCAGGTGTAGAGGTCAGGGTTCATGTGAATACCTCTTGCCCTAATACACCTTATGTTTAAATCTTATGACCATGCTAGGTGCAAAGGTCATGGGTCAGGTGAATACCTCTTGCCTTAATCGACCTTATGTTTAAATCTTATGACCATGCTAGGTGCAAAGGTCATGGATCAGGTGAGTTCCTCTTGCCCTAATCGATTTTACCAGGTGCAAAGGTCATGCATCAGGTGAATACCTTTTGTCCTAATCGAACTTTTTTTGTTTAAACCTTATGACCATGCCAGGTGCAGAGGTCAGGGGTCATGTGAATACCTCTTGCCCTAATACACCTTATGTTTAAATCTTATGATCACGCTAGGTGCAAAGTTCATGGGTCAGGTGAATACCTCTTGCCCTAATCGACCTTACCTTTAAATCTTATGACCATAACAGATTCAAAGGTCATGGGTCAGGTGAATACCTCTTGCCTTATCTACCTGATGTTTACTTCATGTGCCCGTGCAGGGTGCAAAGATGAGGGATTAGATGATTAGCTCTCAGTAGACTTACCTTTAAATCTTAACCCCCTCCCGCCAGATGAAAAGGTCAGGGTTCAGATGAATAGCTCTTGCCCTAATCGACCTTACAATTAAATCCTATGCCCGTGTCAGGTCATGCCTATAAATTGACCTTACCTTTAACAATTAGCATCATGATGACGTTTTATGACCACAGACTATTGTCACCGCGGCCAAGGTTCAAGTAAATGGTGGGATGTGAAAATTTGCCTTTTTTTGCCCCATTTACAGTTTTAACAACCAGCAAATTCTGGCTACTGCACCGATGTTTCTGAGATTCAAATCCATTGGATGATTATCCAGGGTGCATTCCAGTATACTCTGGATATACTCATGATAAAGTAATAGTATACTTGGAGTACACTTGGTGCATACTTTAGAACGTTACGGAGTGCAACTGTACAGTGTCTGCCTCGCGAAGTTGAACCTGGAACCAAAAGACAAATGTGTTTCTGCGTTCTGATAATGATATCGGTTTTTCGATGATCAAAGATGCATTGAACAAGCACCTCTTGGGACGGATGGAAATTTCTGGACCGAACACAGACCATGGACGTGGATAGTGAAATGATTGTTTACATTTTGAGTGGATCATCACCGTCTGTGTCATCATCCGAGCGCAGTGGTCAAGTTTCAATTACGGCTAACGGGGCCCTATGGTGCAACCGTTACCAGGTGGCTTAGGAGGAGTTCAGTTGCACTGAAAACTCATTTCAGTTGGACACACTGGCATATAATTTTTAAAGTTATATAGCGCCCGAAAACTAATCAGATGTACACTAAGTACAAGAGACCCCTTGGAAATGGACTGCAAACCAAATCAGTCTTTCTGGTATAGTTAGCTGTTTACAAATAAGAGCTAGAAGATGGTTTCATCTCTGCAAAAGCCTCGCACTGTGTCATGAAAATGTTACTTTTAGGGGTAGTTGCACTGAAAATTGGATTTACCCAGCTGATGTCATTCCCTTTTGAACTTATTCTCCTCCGTTGAACCGCATCCACAAACACGTCAGTTGCGACAGTTTCAAAAGATGCATCGTTCTGGGCTCTTTTGACTTCAGAACAGATGCACATATATCATCTGCCCAAAAATGCGAAATTGTCAAAAGTGTAGCCAGCACTGATTTCTGCGTCTTTCCCCCAGAAAAGATAGACGACCGCCCTGCCGGCCGTCATTGCTTGCATTTTCATCTGGGATAAAGTATTTGTCAGGAACGATTGCAAGAAGAAAATTTGCACATTTCAATCTCGCGAATTTAGAGAATCCCAAAACCTACTACCCCTTCCCTCTGATTCGCTAAGACATATTCTGACGTCGACACCATGAAAGTCCTTTGGTGATATACGGGGATTCGGTATTCGAAAGGAGAGAGAGAGAGAGAGAATGTGAGAGAGTGCATGTGCGAGAGAGGAGAGAGGGGAGAGAGGGAGAGAGAGATTGTGTGTGTGTGTGTGAGAGAGAGAGAGAGAAAGAGAGAGAGAGGAGAGAGAGAGAAATTCGGTCACATTTACAGAGAGAGAATTGAAAGAAGTGACGACTGTGAGTGTGAAAAGGTCATAAATATTTATTAGTGATGAGACGTGCGGACTATTGAACTGATGCATGGCTAAAATCCTTTGGGATGCATGAATGATGATCCCTGCTTTCCCTCTTTCCCTCCTCACCAATGCCGCACTTTGACCTACCACCATTTCCAAGTCCTGCTATTTGACACGTGTCTATTATTATAGCGCCTTTATGAGGTACAAAGGCGATATACAAATAGCCAGATACATACATACATACATACATATATATATATATATATATACATACATACTTACAGCTGTACATGCATAAATGCTGAGAGAGAGAGAATACACATACATGCATACATACATATATACATACATACATATATACATACAGCTGTACATGCATTACATGCATACATACTTATACACAGCTGTATATACATACATACATGCATGCATACATACAGCTGTACATGCACACCCAGAGAGAGAGACACACACACAGAGAGACAGAGACAGAGAGAGCATACACATACATGCATGCATACATGTATGCATACGTACATGCCTACATATTTAGGTACAGTTGCAGATACATACATACATACAGTAGTGTTCTTACATACATAAATGCATGCATACATACTTATGTATATGCATACATACAATGTAAGCCGATCAGATAATATGACCAGCTTCCATAGCACCCAAATTTGAAGAACCACTCACAGTCATTGGTGACTTGGATCTTTTAATTTTATAATTTACTACTTTGATTAGTATTCTATTCTTCTCAACCCACTTGTGGTGGCCGAGTGCTGTGAGTTTCATGCTGGCAAACACAGTGAAGTTAAGTACTACCAAGCATGGTTATTGTGGAATATAGAGCCAGGTCAAGTCATAACTCACAAACACCTAACTGCAGCTGAACATTTGTTCTTAAGATCTTTTTTCTCAGGCACTTAATAAATGCTCTGTTATGTGTCTAGATAATGGTGTGGTAACAAATGCATTACTTGCTTACTTGCTTACTTTCTAATTATCTAATTAACTTACTAGCTCAGATGTTGGTGTGTGAATACCAGTGCAAGTGGGCATGTGCTGGGGTCGGTTGCTGCAGTCCTACTGACCCATGTTTCAAAGAGTTTCTGTAGAAGTGTGTGAACAAGTGTGATATTTTTACTGTTACCTGTTTTTAGGCCTACTACCATTTACTCGAACTCAGTTCTCAGTTATTCATTCCGTTTCCTGTCCATTCTAATCTCCCTCTTCTGCCTTTTAGTTTACTTTCTACATTGACTTGTCAGTGTTCTTTCAGCTGTTCAATTCTACGCCCACCATTCCCTCCCCGGTTTCTTATTCCGCCAGTGCCCTTCCGTTCTACTCCCTCCATTTTCCTACTCATTGCGACGACCTTGCAGTGTCCACCCAACGTTGGACTTCCTTCATTCGAGGCAACTCCCTTCGGGCTCTTCCACTCTCTCCCCGCCCGTCTACGCAATTTCGGCGACGACTCTACGACGACCAACGTTGCGTATAATTAAATCAAACAAAAGACAAAACGAGAGAAGGGAGACAGACAGAGAGAAGGAGAGAAACAGACAGACAGAGGAGAGGGACAGGCAGAGACAGACAAACAGAAACAGACAGACTGAGGGAGAACGAGGAAGGACAGATCGTTAATGGCAGAAAACTCCAATTATGAATCGGTGAAATATGCGCCAACGGTTCGGTCATTCTCAGCGTGGACTTCATCCAATTGCCTATGAATAAGCAACTGGCAATTAAAAGAAGCAGTAACGCCACCAACACCCCTCCCCCTCTGTAGATCAGTGAGATTGAGTAGAGATTCTGGAAGCCAAAACTAAAATCAAGGCAGTTAATTCAATGGAAAATCACAAGGATTTATACTCTGTGTGCGTGTGTGTGTGTTTGACACGCCTAGTGAGGTAACCCTTTCCAAATCGTGGTACATGTAGTGTGAGTCACTTGTAGTTAGGTATCGTATCGTATTCGATTACTTATACAGCGCTTTTTACAGAACGGGCTACTAAATGTACTACATGGTCGAACAAAGGTAGAATGAATAGAGGCTGCGCTCTGCTGGGGTTGCTATGCAACGGAATCTGCTGTGGGTGGTCTGTCGGAATCACTTGTTTGATGTTCTTCTGGCAGACGACTTTGGTGTCTGTTTGGGACCATCAACCGACCATAGGTTATCATTTCTCGGAGATTCTGTGACAAGTGATCTCTGATGAACCGATGCGAGCCTAAGGAACGTCAAAAGCCTTTGATAAATGTGAATGATAACCTGAAGGCCATCATCGCAGATCAATGTCGGCGGAATTATCCCAGAAATGAATATCATGATTTCCTCTGCGTTGCAGCCTGCGTGATTGGATTAGATGCAAAGTGTGTGATCCACAAGCTTGTTGCCCTCCTCCGGACGTGTTGGACAGAACGTGTTGGACGGAGAAGGCCATCGGCACACTGAAGATATACTGCTGGGAGGCAACAAAAATGTACACCAACTTACAGCTCATGAAGAGCATGGAATTCAGTGGTTTAACAGATTTGTTGTTTGTATTTACATTCAGTCAGGATTCACATTCAGAACGGCCACATACAGTCAATGACTTCCTGTTAGGCCAAAGACTGCAGGAATTTGGTGATCAATTTTTGCAAGCCGCTGGCGTGAAGATGATGAAATGAATTCTTTGTACATCATCCAAGAGCCGGCAGCCTCTTTTCACAGCCTCTGTCTCCAGCTGAGGAAACATAGCTTGTGCTTTCAGCAAAATTTGATTTCCTTTTACACAGTGTGGCGGAACTGGCCACATTTTGCATCTTCTTCCAAACTGCAGGCATTGATGCTTTCTTAATTCCCTGTCGAAGACTGGGCATACAACCCTTCATTCGAGATGGAAGAAGACCTTGTGAAGATACCTGGTTTGTGTTAATGAATGCTGAACATGGTGTAGCTCTGATCCTGGCATTCAGTGGTGCTATCACGAAGGATGAATCACAAAAACAGCCTCTGATGCAAGTCACAGAAAGACACAAAGGAGAGTTTAATGAGTGCAATGGATATTTAAGCAATCTCTGTGTTTTATAACTGTTCTCATGACACTGTTGTTTTGAAAAAGTTCAATGTTTCAACATTTCTGTTTTCTGATACCTATAGGAAGATGTTTCGAGCATTGAGTATTTAGTATTTTTTGATGGCATCCATAATCTAAAGACTCTCAGACAATATAAAACATGCCCTCATCAGTTCAGCTGTTCGCTCATAAAACTTTGTCTAAAAGGGACTAACTTAGTGCTAATAGATGAAATTTTTAGAAATTCTGGGACCTTGAGGAACCTCAAAACATTTTCAGCATTTTCTGAAATTTTTCGTATAGCAGTAGTGGACCAAAAGGTAACTTTCTGGAGGGCGAGATTTTACATTTTTTAAAACAGTTTGGGACACCCTATTATGTACATATGTGTGCATGTATGTATGTGTGTATATATTGATCTATTATGTGTGCCTGTTTGTGCACATAATGGAACTTTTAGGAACATTCCTGATGTATGTGTGTATATCTGTTTGTTTAGTCATCTGTTGCTAAAGGAATTCTTGGGTTTACATTAAATTTTGTATTAAATTTAGATTAAATTTTTTTTTCAGGGCAGAATGTTCTGGCTTGTGATTTCTCAGATGACAGGTAGAAGCTTGTTCCTTATCCTGTGTTTTTCACATATTTCATCATATTTATTTTTTTTAACTATGTTGTCATCATCATCATCATCATCAATTTTATCATCCTTATTGCTATCCTCATCATCAGTATCATCATGTTCACTGTCATCATCATTATTATAGGTTTTGTTGTTGGTGGTGTTGTTTAAAGCGCAGTTGCTATCATTACTATTCTTAATGCCATTTCGATTTTAATTATCATCAGACGGAAGAGATCAGTGCTGGAATAAATAATTAAATGAAATTTGGTTCATCCGACATTGAAACAATCAAAAAAATCTTTCTGTGCACCAAAATAAGAGCTTATTATGCAAGACGTCTTACTTGAATCAGAGGCAAAATCTTAAATCTTCTTAAAACCTTTTTGGAAATAACTATTAATAAATGGTGACATATCTAATAATTTAGTTTTGAATTAGTTCTGCCTTGTCAATTTGAAATAGAAGTGATCAAATCTATATTGATGGGTTTTGATAATGAATTTTACTGAATCTGACAAATGACTGAAAGGAATGGAGATACTCTATTTGCACCCATTTCCGCCAAATGGCTGGAGTCAGGAGATGATGATGATGATGATGATGATGATATGATGATGATGATGATGACGACGACGATGATGTTTATGGTGTTTGATGGTTTGATTATGTTTACTTTCTTGAGACTGCATAAATAATTACTTATTCTGAACTCTAAAGCTATGTTCATCTTGTTTAAACATTTTATAATAAGGTTAGATTCTTTAGTTGGGTTCACTTTTGATTAGTTAAGTTTTCTAAACTTGTTTAGTCATTTAAGTAGGTTGTGTTGGTGAAAGTGTTTTATATGCCTTTGTTGCAGTGTTGGAGGAGGATACTGTGGTTTTAATCATGAGGGCTGGACTCGATCATCAAATCCTAAGGGATCGAAAGGACCACCTGGTGATCACACAAATGGCACCAGTGAGTTCGATCTCTTATGTGGCCATCCAGTTTTATTGGCTACTTTATTTTATGATTCTTTTTCAATTGTTTTATTTAATTCAGCATTAGCCTGGTTTGGTTTTATATTTGATTGGATTGGTTTTCGATTGGATTGGATTAGATTAGATAGGATTATATTGTATGGAACAGAATAGCATAGGATTGATTCAGAATAGATTACCAGTAGATTACATATAGATTGGGGATGAAACCTGAAGGAGACAGGTTAGTAAGACAGGGTGTGAGGGCATTTTCGGCTGCATCATCTGTAAACCTCCCCCCCCCCCCCATAGTCTAACTGGACACTGCAGTTGAACACTAAGATCATATTACAGTGTTTCTGAGAAAATTTGGGTCACGTCGATTACATTACAAAGTACTTAACTCTTCCTTCTCACAGTTGTTGATTGGAACCTAAGCAGATGGAAAGGCTGTTGGTGATCTTTGACACCTCGACCTGGACCTGCCCGTTCCCTTAAAAAGCGATCACTCTCCAGTTATGATCAATGTGTTTGCACTTGTTTAATTACTGAGGTCAGCCTGTTGTCCCACCGTCTTTTGCCATTGGTTTCCTATGTCCTACTGCTGGCTGCTCTGTCGTTGTCCCTCTCTTCTCCTCTGTCTTTCTGCTTTAACCCAGCTGCTTCCTTTGTTAGTTTGCCTTTCCCCACTGTCTTGTTATCATACTTCTTCCTACCCTACAAAATGTTATGTTTTCCCACCTTCGTTTTTTCACAATTTCCAGTTATGTGAACATAATTCACTACTTCCCATTATTTTGATACATTCTGTAGATTTTGATACATTCAAAAATAACTGTTTGAATAACAATATTATATGCAACAATATATTATTTTACAACATTAATTACATTGATTACATAGATGGATTTAAGACAAGTTACAAAACTGCACTAGAAAACTAACCGTTGGGTGCCGGTTTCAACCGACTTAAGATAAGCCAACAGCAACCAATGAGTTATTTCCAGGATTGAGCTGCATGCTTGATGTCACATGCTGACTAGAAAGACTGATTTTCAGAACTTTCAGCATGACTGCACTTTCGGTTACCAGTTCATACTGAAGCAGCCACAAGAGAATTGCGTGAGACTTACAGATTCCAACTGTTCTAGACTTTTGCTTCAAGACGGTTACAAAAAATCCAAGACATGACCTCAGCACCAAGACTAAGACCAATATTGACAGGTTCCTAAGACCAAGAACGAGACTAAGACAACGGAAAACCTGTCTAGGGACATCTGGAGACCGAGTTTCAAGACCATGCAACTGTGCATCCTGCTGTCTTCCGGCGTTTGCTGGAGATCATTAGAAGCCTCCTTTTCCTTCCTGGATAATTTTGCTGTTAGACGAGTTTTTGGATGAAATCTAATTATTATTGAGAGAAAATGAAACAAACAAACTGTATTTTGCAATCAGATGCAGTCGTTAAAAATGCATTTAACATGATTCGGATCTAGCTGCCATTGTTCCACGTTTTGTTATGCTATAAATAACACAGCTTAAGTACAGATAGGTCATTGTTGTAGAATAATATATTGTTGCATATAATATTGTTATTCAAAGAGTTATCTTACCTTATCTACTTTCATCTGATATTATCTAATCACTGATATCTACTTTCATCTGATATTATCTAATCACTATATCTACTTTCATCTGATATTATCTAATCACTGATATCTACTTTCATCTGATATTATCTAATCACTGATATGGGACTTCTAATAATTAGTTAAAGATGCACCACAGCCCAGCTGAACACCTAACCATCTCATTGTGCCAAATATGAAATACATAATAGGTATTGCAAGTGTTGTCTGAAAGATGCAGATCTAAGAAACTGCAATGGGAGTTTAGAACCTACTGGACCTGACCTGCAAGAAGTTGTTTAAGTGAGGGAGCTTATTTAGAATCTGTTATAAGCATTGGGTGCTTGGCGGGCCGACTGATTTACAGGAAGTGCAATTTAAGAAGACTGGCTAGAAGCATACTGCTGAGCTGAGTCATGCAACTCTGTTCGTTTAATCAAGTTGGAGCTTAAAAGAGCGAGAAGAGGCATAGCGTACTAAGTTGTCATGATATATAAATTGTTGTTATGTCTTTTGTAACAATGACAGTCAGTTGATCAAATTTATGTAACAGGTTTTGTACTTTGACCTTTCATTGGAAACTTTGAACAAAAGACCTAACCAGTAGAATGAAAATTTCATCTCAGCTGCATTGCTTTGTTTTTTAACTAAACACTTTATGTCATCCTTAAAAGCTTCATGTCATCCTTTAGGTTACTGCAGTCCATTGATTTTTAGGCTTTTTGTGCTGAAACATTTGGTTGATAGTTTTTCCCTGTACTTTGCTGAAATGAAAAAAAACGGTTCTCTTGGAGAAATGTTTCTTCCTTCAGCTGCTGTTTTATTAAAATGTTCCATGTGGCAAATGTTCTTTCTTGCAGATGTTCCTTTGGAGAAATGTTTCTTCCTTCAGCTGCTGTTTTATTAAAATGTTCCATCTGACAAATGTTCTTTCTTACAGATGTTCCATTGAATGTTGCTCTTTACTAGTGCTGTACAGAAATGTACTACCAACCAAACACTCCTTAATTAAAATGTTTGTGTATTTTATCATAAGAAATCGTCTGGCTGCACTGGCAGTTGTTGAATGTATAGAACCGTTCTTCTTTCATCAGAACAAAGACGATAATTACTGCTTGCATTGCTCATCTGTTATTGTCAAAATCCCGCTCAATATGACCCTTCTGGAAGAGGTTGCAGGCTTCTCCCTGTTGTCTTAATAAATCATTCTTTATGTTTCTTTAAAGGGAGATAAAACTTATAGGAGGTGATGCCCTCAGTGGATGACTAAGAACTGTCCGTTCACTGAATTCAGTGCGGAGAGAATACACCTTCCTGGCGTGTATCTTGGTTGGCTGGTTCACCATGATTGACTGGTTCACTGTGGTTGACTGGTTCATTCTGTGGCTCTTTGGGACCATTGGCCTAAATCCTTTCCTAACACTAACCTCCCAGAATTATATGCAGGTCGTTGTTGAGGACCAGCAAAATACGCCGGGACTTCATGTCTCTGAACTATCCTTTCTTTGTTGAATATACCAGCATCACTGATTTTCTGCTTCACTGAGTGCCTGTGAATAGGCTTGTTTTCGCATATTAGCTTTTTTGGGGTAGTAAAGAACCTCAGAATAAATGAAATAAATGATAAATGATCATTTATTATGATTACGATTCATACAAATGTGCTTTCTTTGAAACGTTGCTTAATCGGATAATTGTTTCTTTGCATGCACATTCCTTTGTAAGAATGTTCTGATGTACAATTGTTCTTGAGTATAAGTGTTCCTGTTGGTATTTATGTCTGAGTATGTCTTGGTTTGTATTTCTGTAAGTATTTCTGTGCTTATTGTTATTTCTGTTTTGTTATTTTTGTGATTTTTCTTAATATGCCACTTGACTGACTTTGTCTTCTTGTAAACTGCAGATGCATTGCATATTGTTACGTGCATTTAAGCCTTTCAACCTTCGTGTTTCTCTACTCATTCTTCTGTAGACCAAGATTCAGTCGTCTGTTTTTCCGTATAAAATGGACAGCTTTCCTAGTTGGTTGCACTTAAACTGGGCACTGGAGAGTGCCGAGGAAGAGTCTTTCTGAAGCGGTGCTTTTTGTTTGTCCAGTTTCACACTAAATTTATACAACGCTTGTTTTATGTTACAGTATATCACATTTATGTAGAGTCTTTGTGGAATTTCTTGAGAGCACGATTAGATGACTGTCTTTGCAGGTGGTCGTTACATTTACTCGGAGGGCGGCTCGTACCTCGTTAGTTCCCAGCTGAGTCTTTCCATCAACACTTCCTACTGTCTCTCATTCTGGTATTTCATTTATGGTAAAACGCCTTCCGTTACTCTCTCCGTTTTTGTCGGCCGTGAGCAGGCGTACTCGCGACCCGAGTGGTCCCGCCACATGAGTGGTGGGTCCAGAACCCACCAGTGGAACATTGGAGAGGTGGACTTCGAACTGAGGGCACCAATCCAGGTCATCTTTTCCACGCAATCCTCAAACAATGTGAGTGGAACAGCTCTGGATGATATCAGTATAACTGAGGGCAGCTGTTCTGGAGGTAAGCTGTGTTTCTGTTATTATGTAATTATTCCATTAATGCAAAAATCATTAGGTAAGGAAGAGTGTAAGATTATTATGCACTTATTATCATTAGGTAAGGAAGAGTGTAAGATTATTATGCACTTATTTTGCAGTTTTATGGGCCGCTTCACTCAAGGTTGTACTTAATCTGTCTGTGGAAGCATTATTCCAGTAATGCAAAAATCATTAGGTAATGTAATATAAGTATAGTGTCACTTAACAGGATGACTTTTGATATTATGTGTAGTCTTAATTTGACTTAATGCATTATGGTGTGATTGCCTGCACCTCAGACAGGTAACATGAAGGATTCCTACTCCAACTTCACCACAATGCCACCTTTTATTATGTTGAATAGAGTGGGGATTATATATTGCCAACTTGGCTATATTCTAGGCAAGTTTCCTTCAAAAGACAGAGCCAGTGATTTCAAAGGTTGTTCTCCTATATTTATTGGCTGATTAGCAACACATTCTCGTTCATCAAATTCTAAACAAACCCTTTTCCATTGGACTACATTGCCTGGCGTTCAACATTCCAGGCAGTCATTTTAGCTAATGTCTCAGAAATGGAATTCATTGGTGGCAACCGTTTGCATTTTCGTGCAGGATAATTTCTCATCTGCATTGCAGATTGACGAAATTGTTGCTTTTTTGCATGAAATTCCTCTTCCTCATTCTCGTTGAGCCGTTTTTTCTTCAAAGCACTGGATGGCATTAATTTCGTTGGACGCTGACCATTCTCTTTCATTCTCTTTCATCCTTCTTTCATCCATGTAGCGAGTGGTTCAGTGCGCAGTGGTGCATTGAGCGAGTCTTCCATTTCGCAGAGCGTCGTCTTCCTATTACGCTCTAATTCTGTCGGGTTCGTTAGTGTTGTGAGCTCTTTGCTCAGTTTCCTTTGACTCGAGGGCTTGTGTATTTAATCAGGTGCACATCGGCTCAGTAGATTGGTAAGGACTGATTGTCCACTTATTAAATGCCTTCTGGAGATATGATATCTTGCATCTCTAATATGCTTATATGCAGCACAGAAGGCTAATGAGTTGGCCCTGCGGTTTCAGTTTACTTTAACTGAGCTCCTTGACAGGCAAATTCCTTTTAGAACTAAGAGAATAGTAGAACGCCACAGCCTTGGTAAAACTCCACCATTTCTGAGTCTAGACATCGCAGAAGTCAGTTAGAGCGGTAGTAGCACCACCCTCGTCTTCTCTTGGACCACACTAAGTTTTAAGTACAAACTTGTGCAAAGACTTCTTTCATGTGCCAAATCTGCATATTTAACTGATTTAATCGCTGAAAGTTCTGCATCACCAAATATCTTATGGTTGGCCTTAAATAAGTTATTACATTGGGAGAATTTGAATTTGTTCCCTGCTGTGTGCTTGGCTATCCATGTGCTTGCTAGTAAATTCTTGACCTTTTTTGCAAACAAAATTTCTGGTATGAGACTGCAATTTAGCGGCTTCTCTGCGTCAGATAAATTTCTTTATCCTAACTCTTCACCTCCAGTCGTAGATAACTTTCTACCAACAACTCTTGCAGAGATCTGCAAACTTTTCATCACCTAACAAATGTTGTCTCTTTGACACCTTTGCTGTATCTCTGTTGAAGGAGTGCTGTCATATTTTGGGTCCATCCATTACATCAATTATCAATTTCTCGTTTCATGGAAGTTCTTTCCCGTCTGTTTTTGCTCATCATCTGCTAAAGCAACCTCTCAATCCAGGCGACCTTCTAATTACAGATCCATTTCTACTTTTAACTTTGTGTCTAAAATTTTTGAATGGGTAGTTATGAATCATTTTTGCAGACTCGCCTATTTACCAACTTGTTTATATCCCCTTTTCAGTCTGCATACCATAAGTTTCATGTAACAGAGTCTATGCCCTTCTTGCTGTTCATAATGACATCATGTGCTCTATGGTTAAGAGTAGGGTGACAGCACTTGTTCTTCTTGACTTATCTGCTGCATTTGATACTGACCTATGTTTATATATATGGCACCTCACCTTGCTTTACCTTTCATTACCTTCAGTATTACCCGCCTTTCACTTACTGTGGCGATACCACTGCCAGGATGCTGCCCCTGTGCTCTGCTATTTGTGAATATGCTTAGCCTCCATGAGGTTCTTAAGAGGCGCGTAATAAATGTCCAGATACAACGTTCATATGATACTTCAACTAGTCTTTCAGCCGTGCCTTATGTCACTTTGTTTAACCTCTCCCTATCTTGCTTTACCTTTCGTCTTTTACTGTCCCTACCCTTGGTTTGTTCACTTAACTTTTAACCGGATTTATGTTTTTTGGCATAGTGGACATATCCTGCAACTTTGAGTCGGGCCTTTGCGGTTGGCAGAACATGGCCCAGTTGAGCCACAGTGTGGGTACCTGGTCAGCTGACAGGATCTGGAGGGTCCAGAGTCAGGAAGTGGGAGGCTCCGGGCCAAAATGGGACCACTCCTCGACTGACGGGAGTAAGTCAACAAATATTTTATGTAGTTTATGTAATTTGGTCTTTGTAATTTTACATCTACTTCTGAACTTGTTTGAGCCCAAGAGCCAACTCTTAAATGGAAGCAACTGCTTTCTCATATACAATAGTAAAATGACGGATTTTACATTATAGTACTATGCATAAATAATATAATTCAAAACAATGTCATGTCAATTGTCATGGCTTCCATTTTGGTTGTTAAAGTTTCCATTAGGGTTGTTATTGTTTCCAGTTTGGTTGTCATGGTTTCCTCTTTGGTTGTCATGGCTTCCACTTTGGTTGTCATGGTTTCCACTTTGGCTGTCATGACTTCCACTTTGGTTGTTGTGGTTTCCACTTTGGTTGTCATGGTTTCCACTTTGGTTGTCATGGCTTCTGCTTCGGTTGTTATGGTTTCACTTATCCTGTTACTGTTATGGTTTCCATAGGTGGCTACTATTTGTATGTGAGTTTTACGGCACCGATCTCTGCCAGCAGCCAGGCCCTGTTTGCCAGTCCTGCTGTGTCTGCTCTACCAGGTGACCTTCTTTGCTTCCACTTCTGGTACTACATGGGGCGACCAGCCCCCAGTGCTTGCCTTCTGTCCGTAATGCTGCATCACTATGATAGTGTGCTCAGTGGTGACATATGGAGTCAGGTTGCCCAGGGTGACAGCAACTGGAAACAGGCCAGCGTCGAGTTTGAAGCTGATGGACCTCTCCAGGTAGGCTGTTCTCCTGCTGGCTCTGATATCATCCGATAAGGAAATGTACCTAAACAATGATTGATGTTGTGCCTCTTCCAGATGCTGTAATCAGATTGTACACTTATATTGCATCCTATCAAGAGAAACTGTTTGATCGAAGGTGCTCTCATTTCTTCCGCTTCGAGATCCTTCAACCCATGGAGCATGACACTGTTGTTGTCTGAGGCTTGTAATCGATGAGCAGTTCCTTTACCATGCTCTGCCTTTCCTTTCGTTACGTTATCAATACAGATAGAAATTTTGGAAATTATAAAGTTGAATATTTGGTGTAAACTTTAGCATGTTATAGCCCAAGATAAATTCTTCCTACTTCTTTATATTACATTACATTACAGTTACTTTATTCACATTAATATAAAACCTTGTTGTGAGGTTCTAAAAGGTGCCACACAAATATTAAGATACATACTTACATATATCAGTACATAATTCTTGGCCTGACTTAATCCATAAACTACGTTGCATCTTGCACTGACTGATCCCAGCAGTTAGCTAGCTATCTGGTTCAACGTTCGTTATGTTAACATGAATAGATGGTGTCGATTCTAGATCATTCTGTTAGCATCTTTGAGGTCAGGAAACAACGATGTTGACTGTGAAGTTGCTGTTGACCAACTGCAGATTGACCGTGGTCATTGTGCAGCTGAAGGTTCGTTTCTTGTTTATTTTAAACGAGTCTACGTTGCTTTGGAAACTGTATTTTGAACTGGTGACTGACGAGTGATTGATTAACAACTGAAATGCCTCATTAGTACTCAGTTTTGAATCACTGTAATGCTCAGTTAGAATGCTTGTTGGCTTAACGCAAGATCTTCTTAGCTCTCCATTGCCTTGTTTGCTTGTGACCGTGCATAAGAAAAACCTCACAGAGTCGGAATAAATCGAAACTGGGTTTTATGCTGCACTGGATCGAGCAGGACTTGTTGAATTATTAGGTGAAAACCTCATGATTCTATCACATATAGTAAAAATTTTCAGTTTTAAGGATGTAGGTCTCTTTGAGGCCACTTTTGAGAAATCGCGAGTTGAAGTTTACCAAACTATGACCTAACCTAAGTTGCTCTGTCTAAAGGTCGTGAATGTTTATGACTATAGTAAATTGAAGCTGTGTCTGTCTATGAAAGGAGCTGTCATGCAATGTGAATTCACAGATTTATTATCAAGATTTAAATCATTGAGGTCACTTTTCACAACATGTTATCAGCTGTACGTCCTTTTTCTCGTTGGCACCTCGGAAACATTCACCTGCATTCCAGATTCACTCTTCATGCAATTAATGGTTTATATAAATGATTACAAGCAGGTATGACTGTGGGCAAAAACAGGTAGGTTTATGTGGGTGTCATATATGTTTGTCATCTATTAGGTTAAAGGTTTAGAAGCAGATTGTACAACAGAAGATTGTGACATATATTTTGTATCAATACAATTGTGTTTTTTCACCAATACTTATTGACATATGAATGAAAGTATATAGCTAAGCATTCTTGAAAAGTCTCGAAAGCACTGTTTGCTAGCTTGTGCTGACAGTTTTAGAATATTTCAGTACTGGTGTACGAATTGCAATGCAAATATATGCTTGCGATTTTCATCCAGTTGTTTTTGTTGTGGTTTGGAATTGTAAAATGTAGTTGTGTTCTTTTTGTCACCAGGAGTTGTCGTGTGCGATGCTGGTCAGTATCTTTGTTCAAGTGGTCATTGTATCAGCACAGTGTTCTTGTGTGACAAGGTGCCACACTGTCCAGATGGGTCCGATGAAGACTGGAGAGCAGGCTGCATCACCGTCGGTAATTATTCACTCATTCTGAAAATTATCTCTAATCAGTCAGTCTAGCAGCTGATCGATTTGTAACTCTAGTTCTCGTTCGTTCTCAGCCTTCCTCGTTCCGAGATTCGGCCGCATCATGCACAATGTTCCTCCAGTGTCCTCTGTCCTCCACCAGCCTGAGCATCTCCTCCATTGTTAGCCCAGTCCATGCCCTGATGTTGCCCAACCAGTTTATTTGTAACTCTAGACACAGCATTAATCCTTAGACCTGGAACAGTTTTCCACTGCATTTACCGTGGTTACCTTACCTTACCACAAGTTTCTTCTGACTGATTGATTTACTGATTGATTGTTACAGGTGATTCTCTATCTGGTTTCACGCTTCAGACAACTAACGTCGTCTGCCCCCCTTCCACTAGTTTCCTGTGTCACAGTTCATCCGTTTGTATTCCACGTGGATGGTTGTGCGACTTGTTCAATGACTGTGGTGACATGTCTGATGAAGGCCCATTGGCTGGCTGCCCAGGTAACCAGGTCAAATTCTGTTAAATAAAGGCCTATTGACTGGCAGCCAAAGTAATTAGGTCAAGTGCTGTTAACTGAATGCCTGTTGGTTGGCAACCGAAGTAATTAGGTCAAGTTCTGATAATTGAATGCCCGTTGATTTGCTGTTCAGGGAAACTGATGTAGGCTTTCTTTCTGTATGCATGAACTTGCATGTTGGTGCTTGTACATATTATGTATAATTAGCAAAACTTTGTATTATTGCAGTTTAAATTTCGCTGTTGTTGTCGATGATAAAATGTCATTTAGGCATTTGTGGCCATTGGAGATTTCAATGGACATGTTGGTCTTGGTGTGAAATGTTCCAAGGAAGTTGCAAATGCCATTATAGGGGTACCACTGATTTGTTAATTAATTGTTCTTACGGTGTCATTTAGTAATTAGAACCTACATCCTTAAAACTAAATATTTTACTTTGTGATAGAAACATGAGGTTTTCACCTAATAATTCAGTAATTCCAGCCCAGTCCAGTGCAACATCGATTTTTTTCAACTTTGTGAGGGTTTCTCATGCACGGGCTAATATATATGCTGACACTTGCACCACGTGTGGCTGCAGTCACCAAATAACTGTGCATGTACAGCACAATTTTTCGGCCTCAGTTGTACTGTGGCACTCTATGAATCACCTTATTAATGATAATAATAATAATAATATAATAATAACTATCAGTTGCCCTTCAAATAGGAAACTCACTCTCCATTTTTGGCACTTCTGTTTGGAACAGTGAGGAGACAGATGGCAGCTCAAGACTAAGCGACGATTTATAGGTCCAATTAACTGAGAACAAACAATAGGTTGTGCAAATTTTAACCAAATTTTAAAACTGTTGTTTTGTGACTGTTATACATGTAGTAGTTAAATAGCAGCTGTTAATGCTTGTTGTCAGGTTCACCTGAAGGACCTGTAACTGTTCCCCCTCCTCCTCCTCCTACGGTAGGAAAAGAAACTACTTCATTGTCAGCTACAAGTGCCTTTGCTTCTACAATTGATGCGTTTAGTTCTGTGCTTTGTGAGTTCTCGTGTGGTGACAGAGTTTGTATTTCCGTTGAGAAGAAATGTGACGGGGTCAAGGACTGCGCTAGTGGCCATGATGAAGTCAACTGTACTGGTAAGCAGAACTCAATTGTGGTTAGTTTAGGAATTTATTTTTATTGCATTGGAGTCAGCGTTTGTTCTCAGATATCATCTTTTTAAAAATAAATTCACAATTGTGACTACGATTTCACTTGCAGCGACCATCGATTGATTCCTTGGGCATTATGATAACGGCGCAATACAAGTCATTAGATTGGATTTAGATTAGATGGGAGAAATTTGTGATAAAATAAATGGAGTTTGAAAGAACTGGTCATTTTAAAGAAAGATTCACTTTGAATCCTTTCTAGACGGTGATATTTGTCACCAGATGGAGAACAACTGAATTTTTTATGTGTTTTACAGTCGTGGTCTTTGCATAATTTACACGCAGAAAGAAAAGTCTTGTAAGCAAGTGCGACTTAATTTCTGTTTTAGAGCCTGTTGTTCCTCTGCTAACGTTCTGTCAAGCGCCATCTATGCTCTGCCTAAATGAAAACCGATGTCTTTCATCTAATGCAATTTGCAATGGCATAAACGACTGTCCAGATGGCTCAGATGAAGCTGCTAGGATTTGCTCAGGTACCTCGGCCATTCTGACGCTCAGTCAGTCAGTTGGTCAGTTTTGGTAAGTAAGTAAGTAAGTAAGTAGTGCATTTGTTAATGCGCCATATGTCCTCCGGCTGTGCGAGGAATTGTAGATGTGGACAAACACAAACAAGTCAAGACAATCAGTCAGCCGAAGTCACCCAGCCAGTCTGTCAGCGATTCCATTCATTCATTCAGTCAGTCTTTGCCTGTCAGCTAGTGTGTCATTCAGTCAGTCAATCAGTCAGTCAGTCAGTAAGCTGATGTGTTACTTTATTGTCATGTGTGGCACTGTATTTGTGTTTTTCATTTCTTCTAGGTAAGCTGAGCATGGGAGCCGTTGCTGGAATTGTGTTTGGCTGTTGTTTCTCTCTGCTCGCTCTGCTGCTCGTTGCACTCATCGCTCGCCGCCGCCGCCTCCGTCGCAAAAACTGTCCCATCCGCCCTCCCATTCCAACGCGTCGTCCCAGCCGACCTCTGGCCCACATATCCACCGTCTTCTCTGTCAACAACCCAGGTGGAGTACCTCGCCACATCGACGCATTAAGTGCGTATGTCAACCGGAATGGAGAACCGGAGCAACAACCACCGGAGCGTAACAGAGACAACATGGGCTACATTGAAGAGACGAACCGCGACGCCGCTGGGCGGGCTTACCCTTCCGAACTGCAGCTGATCTTCAGCGAGGCACCTCCATCGTACAACAGCGTGCTGCAGGACAACCATGTAGACAGGAGACGGATGTTGACAAGGGGTACAAGCGCAGACGAACTGGAGGTCCCACTTTCAAGCACTGCCCAGAACTTCTCGGAGGTCTCCCGGTGTGGTGAACCCCCAACTGGACACTCGAGGAACAGACGGAGCTACCGATCATTGCCACCAACTCCAGCACGCCAGCCTTTGGTTTCACACTTTCCGCCAACTGAGGATCAGCAAAATTGTGGCCAATGTTCATCGCTTCTTGGTCACGGCCCCGGGCCTGTTCGCGATATGCGAGGCAGCATTGCCTGTGAACACATGTACGAAGATGCATCCAGTCTCTTGGGTTGTGGTGTGAGAAGTGGAACACCACTGATGGTGAACCTTCCGCCAGATGCTTTCCACCGTCAGAGCTCCGTAATTTCTCCGACATTATCATCTCAAAGAGCTTCCCGGATCCGTCTTGGAACTACAGCCCTCCAGAACCGTTCTGGAACCATTCATGGCCATGCAGGTGTCTACAGCCCGGTTAGCAGTTGGCACTCTGGAATCAGTCCCGAAACTCTTGCATCTATTGCTCCCAGACACCTTGGCTACAGTGATCAAGGGAACCCAAACCACCTTGAAAATGGCGAAACGACACTTGCTGTTATGCTTGATGAACTCGCATCACAGGCTCCACCTGGTGAGCAGTTGATGCAAAGTCGTGGTGCAAACACTCACCGAAAGAAAGTCGTGCCGTCATCAAAATCTGTAGTCTGCCTTCCCTCTCCACTGCAGCAAAATCCAGTTTACAGAAGAGGAGATGCCTCTCAGGTAGGTAATCATCACCGCAACATCACAGAAAATCACGGTGACTGTCGCGGCCCATCGTCAGGCTTATCGTACGTCGGATCCGTTGCTCAGGTGTTGGGCAGAGCCGATTCCAGATTATCATTTCCTTCACAACACCGAGACCACGCCTACCCACAAGCTGTGATTGGTAAACATGGTGCGGACTGCCTGTTGCAGAATCATCGACGATCGAGTTCAAATGGTTTCTATGGCGTTGCACCATCAGCAGCATCAGTTGGCTATCACCCATCGAACTGTGATGACATTGAATTTATGTCACCCACTTGCATCTGATGCCATTTTGAATTATGCCACTGAAATCTGTTGATATATTCGTTTTTTTCTTGCAAATAAGGCTCGTTTGCCTTTCTGCTGTGTAGCTAGTCAGAAAAAGATTTAAGTTTTTGTTTGTTGGACGTGTTTCGTTCACAGGATTGGTACGAGACCCGGGTAAACTCTGTCTTGATATTTTGTTAAGCTTATGAACCGCATTTTTATGCTGACTCCAGAACATTCTTTTCATTGTGCGCCACTACTTGGTTTGTTGTAAAACACTGGGGAGCTCTCCAATTATCTTTCCTCTCTTCCAGCTTGAATTCTTCTGCCACTTGGGGTGATTTCCAACTAATCTTGGTTATTAGGAGAGAGGGACTACCCACTCAATACTCTTTCCCCTACATTCTAACATTAAATGGATTTGGTTGGATGATGAGGCCTATTTAATAAGTCAGACAACCAACTCAGTCCTAGAGTTAGTTGATACAAATATTGGGGTGGCTTTGTGACTAGTTTACTTTTAACATAGTAACAAAATTGTCGGAGTTATCAAGCCTTGTTCCTGTCACCTGTAGGCTTGTAGGCAGAATGGGAACTAAGCTGAAGCTGGCCTTGGAGTCGGGACTGTGTTAACTAGAAACTTGAGAGCAGAATCCTTCAGCATTCCCAGTGTTCAATGCATTAAAGACTGACAACTATCTTATTTGGTATTGATATAATTAGTTGCGTCAAGAGTTCTACAAAGGAGTTTCTCTCAAAATCTCAGCATACACATTACATTTCAGCTTGTTTTGAGTTTTCATATCACTTTGATTTTGTTTTGTTTTTTTGATTTTGTTTTGATTTTGTTTTTTTGTCAGTGACTGTAGTACGACAGTTTCATGTTGATTTGTACAACAAACCTGCACGTTTGATGCCCAGTCAATTTACTTCCAGTATGTGATGTAGGTATTCAGTGGAAGCAAAAGAGAGAATCTACAACATATACTGGATGTGAAAAATGTGTCCAAATACATTATATTGACCAAATACTTGTTCCAGCACTTGTTGATAGTCCAGTAATAAACCACAGATAAACCCTCTTTATCCTAAATGTACCACAGTTGAACTCAAAATTTATGTAAATGGACCAAACTGAATAACAAGTTCAAATGCAAAATCATGAAGTTTCAAAATTTTGCTGAGAATCAAACACTTCAAAACTCAATCTTCAAACAGAATCAAACTGGAAAAAAACAAAGTGAACTGAAAAAAAATCGGGATATTTCCATTCTCCACTGGCTGTATGCCAACCAGATAATGCCGTATCCCAGTTAAAAGTTATCCAAAAATGATAACTCATTGTCAAGCCGTACAATTCACAACCTTGAAAGCAAAAATGTTGCAACAGCAAACTTATCTTGCATGAGACAATATCCTTGCATGAGACAATATGAGACAATATTATTAGACAATATTATTATATACGATATTATTAGACAATATTATTAGACAATATCCTTGCATGAGACAATATCCTGTGCAGCAGTGTTGCAAATTCTGAAGTGTTCTAATGTTTGAGCTTCCCAAAGAAATCTTGCACAACAAGAACTACGCTTTGCAGAGTACATAGTTGACTCTTTCCACTATAAACTCTAGATGGGAACTCGTGATTTGGGCTCTGTGTTTCTGCCGCTGGTGACTTTTCTAATTAGCTGAGCTGTGTTTGCTGATTGATGAAATTGTTGTTATTACTGTTTTTGACCATTTAGGCCGAGTAGAAAGACAACCTCGGATTAGTTTATCTTGAAGCAGCACAATAATTTTTATTACAATTACAAATTACAGTTACATGCAGTCACGAATCCAGATTACAGAGAACAATTGAAACATGAAAGTGCTTAAACTGCATCTACCAAAATATAGAATTTCTTGTTGAATTGACACAAGTATTATCGTAATCGTAAACTCAAGATTTCTACAGCGCCCAACGAGAGATAAGTCGTAGGAACCAGCTTATTCACAGGTGCATAAACTTAAATGCCACTCTGGAAGAATGTGAGGACTGTCACCTTGCAGCTGAAAACTGGACGATGTTGAGATAATTCTTGTTTTTGTAATTCACGATGCAAGCTTTCTTTGGTTAGTTGTTTACGACTTTTTTATTCAATTTACCGGTAATGGTAGGCATAGCAATTGTATTCTAAGACTGTTAACACGAAATTTGTTTTATACTTGTTTAAAAGTGAGAACTCTAATACTGGTTGATGCTTTCTCTGCTTCTAATTTTCGACACGTAACAATTTTTGTTGCGCATTAGTTAGGAGAGATATGGTGAACATTTCTTTCGCGTTTGTTAGAAATTCACTTGGAATCTGTTGAATAAACTGTTTCAAGAATTTCTGTTAGCTTTCAACTTCATAGCTCATGCTAATGAAATTTAAGAGTTAATGGAAGTACAGTAAAACTTCAGTGTATGTATGTATGTATGAATGTACTGGCATGTATGTGTGAATGTATGTATGTAAAAATTGTACAGTATGTATACATGTATTTATGTATGTATTGTATATATACATGTGGGTATATGATTGTTTGTCTGATACATACCCTGATAGTATTTTTAAGTTAATGGAAGTACAGTATACTGTAAGCATTTAGTAAGTGTAGGTGTGTAGCATAGAGCTACATCTGCCTGAGGAGGTTTGGAGAGGAGGATAGACCCATAATAAGTAAAAACCCAATCCCATTTCCCATGCATGATTCAGAGGACGTGTGTCTGTGTGCTTGCATGCTTGTACGTGATACTATCAGGGTATGTAAAGGTACGTACATAAATACATGCATACTTACTGTACAATTTTTACAAACGTACATTCATACATACATGCCAGTACATTCATTCATACATACATACATACACTGATGTTTTACTGCTTGTACCACTGATCACACGCTAGTCAGTCAGGCAAGCACTTTGTTGTTGGCTTGAAATACAATGCAGTGCATACTTTAAACCATCCGACAGTTGAATTGACATGCTGTGCCCTCGGACTGCACGACCTGATCCGCAGTTCTTTACTCTGCACAGCACAATCCTTTACACTGTGACGCTGCGAATAGCTTGTGAGGCCACACAATTTCTTAAATCGTGAATTTCTCCGCGGGTAACTTGGTAATCCTAGAGGTGATGAATACAACACTGCTACAACCTATGGGAAAGGAATGTAATGTAATCAAAAATTGTGTTGCAGCAGGTCTTTGCTTTGAATGAAGGCAGTGTTTATTTGAGCATCGGGATTATTAGGTAAAATAAACCCGGGTCCTTGCGGCCTCTAACTTGATGACTGTAGGTAAATGAGCGGATCTTTAATACCGGATGCTCGGTGCGCTAGTCGCCTGCGTTCGCTGACTGCTCTGCACTGAATGCTTCGTGCAGACAAGTTTTACTTTGGAAAAATTAAGAGTGCTCAAAGCTGGCATTTCGCTTGGATAATCCTACATGTAATAGTAGAACAGGACCTCGGTTCTACAGCTGTTAGTTTTCGGAACTTGAGGTAACGATTAATAGGGACATTTGGGATTATTGTGACAGTGGTGAGATAATGGATCGCTGCAAGACGGTCTACTGCGATTACATTTGTCAAGAATGTTTTCAACAGCCTACACAGGAAAACGAACGTTCGAGTCTGTCGATCTTTGATTCTGGCGGTCAGGCTTTACTGGTGTCGGTGACCCAGACTTTCGCGCCTAATGCGCAGAAAATCCACCAGCCACTCATAAACAAGTCAACATCCAGATGACTCATCGATGCAGCGTCATAAAAATTTCTGGTACAAACGCGTGCTACTCAGCAGTGCAAAATCTACGTTCAAAAAATTAATAAACAATAATTGTCTTATGTTATGTTAGATTTTAAAATTAGATTTAATTATGCGACCTTCGATTCTCCTGCCCGGATTTCTCTTCGCAGGTCTTCTAAAGAGTGGTACTTTTGTAACTGAGTATAAAATTCGGTTGTGCAGCACATCGTGTCAAACTCTGGACTGAAATAAATGTAAAAACCTTCAAATAATGCAAGAAAAACTCTAAGGCTTAGGATGAGTTTTGCCCTCTGACCCTTTACTAGAGGCTTTGCCCCTGGAGTCTGGACCCCACTGTGGGCTCCGCCCCAGACCTACATATAGGATCGCGCTCACCATGTGGCCCCCACCGTGTTGAAATCATTTATATTTTCCTACATATATATATATATACTTATATCATACTTATATATAATACTTGAGTGGCACGTTAATATTGGATAGAGCGCTCAGCTTGTAACGCGGGGAGTACGGGTTCGAGCCTCCTTCGAGACCATTACCGTGTAGGGACCTTGACCAAGTCCTTCACTCATAATTGCTCGACGCCATAGATTGATGCAAAGTCGTTAGATAGTGGCGTCTAATAAATGCATACATAATAATAAAAATTAATAATATATATATATTTATAT
Source organism: Norana najaformis (assembly GCA_964023275.1). Classification (NCBI taxonomy): domain Eukaryota; kingdom Metazoa; phylum Annelida; class Clitellata; order Crassiclitellata; family Hormogastridae; genus Norana; species Norana najaformis. The sequence goes on along the minus strand of OZ029920.1, from coordinate 16,210,588 downwards.
AATACTTGTGATCACGACCAATTTCTGCAATGAATTAATTCCATGATTAATTATGTGCCTGATAATAGGCTGATATAGGCCCCTAATGTCGGCTGCCTATGTAGGCCTAGTTCTGCTTAACGATGTTATGTCTTGACAAACATGATTAGCATTGAGCTCCTCATTTATCGAGGCTTGGGACTGACACCATCCGAACACGGCAGTGGCAGAGTTCATGGCGGCCGCATCTGCGGTCAGGTCTTTTGTAGCTCAGTTGTGGGAGGAGTAGGAGCAGGAGGATCAGGAGCATCAGCAGGAAGACGGAGGAAAGAGGAGGAGTAAGAGGAATAGGGGTAGGAGGAAGAGGAGGAGGAGGAGGGGGAGGGAAGGAGGAGGGCGAGGAGAAGGGAGGAAAGAGGAGGAGTAAGAGGAATGGGGTAGGAGGAAGAGGAAGAGGGGAGGAGAATGGCGAGAAGGGATGAAAGAGGAGGAGTAAAAGGAATAGGAGTAGGAGGAAGCGGAGGAGGGGAGGAGAAGGGCAAGGAGAAGGGAGGAAAGAGGAGGAGTAAGAGGAATAAGGGTAGGAGGAAGAGGGGGAGGAGGGGAGGAGAGAAGAAGGAGGGCGAGGAGAAGGGAGGAAAGAGGAGGAGTAAGAGGAATGGGGTAGGAGGAAGAGGAAGAGGGGAGGAGAAGGGCGAGGAGAAAGGATGAAAGAGGAGGAGTAAGAGGAATAGGAGTAGGAGGAAGCGGAGGAGGGGAGGAGAAGGGCAAGGAGAAGGGAGGAAAGAGGAGAAGTAAGAGGAATAAGGGTAGGAGGAAGAAGGGAGGAGGGGAGGAGAGAAGGAGGAGGGCGAGGAGAAGGGAGGAAAGAGGAGTAAGAGGAATGGTGTAGGAGGAAGAGGAGGAGGGGAGGAGAAGGGCTAGGAGAAGGGAGGAAAGAGGAAGAGTAAGAGGAATAGGGGTAGGAGGAGAAAGGAGGAAGATGAGGAGGGGTGGATATATGGGAGGGACGATGGTGTAGTGTGGTCGCACGTTTGTACACATGCTACACAGAATGGCGGAATATGATGACTTGACCTGAGATGGTCGTCCGCATTTCTCGCTCCGCTTCCGTCGATCCATGGACATCAGTCGCGTTTTCCGCATCAGATTGATTTCCTATGGCAGCATCCGCGAACGCCCAGTTGCGGTCAGGCGAGCGAAAGCTGGCAGCAGCAGAGACCCTGAAGCCAGCGTCGGTCCTCGGTCGACCGACGCCGACGCCGATGCCTCTTTGATCCGCCAATTGTAGCACTAAGGCCTATGTGTTAATGCGAATGGCTGCATTCCAGTGAGCTGATTGAGTGATTGTGGATGTATAATGTATAGGTTTTATATAGAGACCATATGGCCTCGACCCTGCTCATTTTTCAATGAATTTATCGGGTGAGATCCTTCACCACCGCTGCCCGTTTTAATGGTCCCCGTGCACGGACCGTACTAGCCCGAGATTTAAATCTCTGAAATAAGCCACGACCGGGATGCGAACCTGGGATCCTGACGCACAGAGGCGCCTTGGCGTACGCACTTACCGATGTAGCTAACTATGCCAGTTATGTAGTGTGATTCGATGAGTCTTTCATTCTGTAAATTTATATTGTATCTGTTAAAGATATCCACACTGAAGAACTCCCTCCCAGCAGCCAGCGTTGTCGATAGAGAAAAAGAGCAGTCCATTCTGCTAATTCTGAGAAAAAAGAGCAGTCCATTCTGCTAATTCTGACAGGCAACCATTGGTACGAATTTTTAGCGATTTCATTTTGCTTAGCCTCGGCATATGAGGGCGGGTGACCAGTCCACTTTCTCGTCATCTGATCTTCCATCTGTAGCATGGCGAAAGACACAGGACTCTGAATTGGGAGACAGAGATATGCCGCAGCATGATACAGGTAGAACAAAGTTGCATTTCCACTTATGCCTCTTGTGACCAGCAGAGCATGACGCAACCAAATGGGAGAAAGCCAGTGCAATCAGGTGCGTCATAAGCAGCTTACGGACCCTACAATATTTATCTGCTCTAGTAACTATTCTATGATCACTACTTTTACTGGGGGGAAGGACCCCACTCGACGTGTTAACTAAGAAACACTCAGATCCAAGGCTGTAATACACATTGACTACAGATAAATGTGTACTCTGCAGACATACATTAAATGAGGTAGCGCATATCTTTGTGCAAGGACAGTGACTTCTCCTTTACATATTAAAATCTAATCTAATTTAATATTGATCCCATTAGTCCTCCGGGCTCCTTCAATTTCGGGAAACCAGCAGCGCCTGCCGGTATCTTTGAGGGCGCGATCGGGTCTGTGGAACGCAGCATTAGTGTTGGCGCCTTTGGTCCAACGCAGGCATCATACAAGCGCGCAGGCTCTGTGTCTCCGACTGCTCGCGCTGCCCTGCAGACAGACGGAGATAAGCAGCTGCGCCAATGGACGACATTAATTGTTGTGTCCACGCATCGTCTGCTGCAGAAGATATTTAAACCCTGGGAGGGTGTTCTTGGCATTCACTGAAACCTCGTTATAAGGCCCCACGTACGCTGCCAAAGTAAGGCCGCTAGTCGTTGGATTTGCGTAGACTGTTGTGTCCATAAGGTAGGTGGAGCAGTCTTCTCTAATCGTCGCCAGCGCAGCAGACTGTTGCGTTGTACAAGCTGTGATAGATTATGCATGCATGGCCGACGCATTCTAGCCGCTTGGCACGACCTGTAATTGGGTCAGGAGGCTTGGTATTCCGTGGTTGGTTGGTCTTCGAACGTCAGGATGAAGCAGTGGCGGCTACAGGGTTATCTGAGTAGGGGCGAGAGCATTTCTAGAGGGGCGCCACATTCTGGCTGTCCACCATACATGGATCTAAAGCCACGTCACTGGAACCAGCTTATTCACAGGCTCTCAGTCAAAATAAAATCGATAGGCAAAAATGGTTCGGTTCCAGATCGAGATCCAAAAGTCAGACAGAGAGACTGCGTGGCAGCTACGGTGGGTGATGTTTGGGATTGTAACGGAAAGAGAGATAGGAGGAAGAAGGGGAGTTGGGATAGGATCTGTGAAAGAGGAACGTTTTCTGTTTTGAATGAAAGGCCAATGCAGAAATTGCAAGAGGTGGAGCATAGATGAGTTTGTGTGATGGGTCAGATAACTGTCGCAGTTCTGGGGGGGGGGGAGTTTATTCCAGAGTATAGTGGGGCAGCTAGGCTATGGCTATAATCGGGTGAGATCCTTCACCACCGCTGCCCGTTTTAATGGGCGCCACGCCATTTAAGGTATCCGTGCACGGACCGTGCTAGCCCGAGATTTAAATCTCTGAAATAAGCCTCGACCGATTTCTCTCGCACAGAGGCGCCTTGACGTACCAGAATGTTACATCCCCTATCAATCTGGAATCATGTCTGGTGAAATCACTGCCATTTTTGTCTTGTACTAACTAGGCTTGAAATTACTTAGTATTGAAGTGCAGACTATCGTCGAATCCACAGCACTAAATAGTCGATTTTAGAAAGCATCTTTTAAAAGACTTCTGCAGAATGTTAGACTTTTAAATGATGATTTGTGCGCAAACGACTAAGTTGCCAGAGGTCCAAACGGGCTTTGGCGAAACGACTGGGACTTTGATTGCAGCATCTTCGGCAGTCATACTGAGCTGAACTAAAAAAAAACTAAAATCTACTCTAAAAGTGAAACCCCAAGTCCGCTGCCAATCAACCTGGTCTGGGTGATGACGCTTGCAACTGGCCGGGCAAGAACCGCAGCGCAACATAGCTAGAATGATTGACCAATCTGTTGATAAGAGAGCATCCATAGCTATCTGCTCTAACCACAGAAGCTCCCTCTCACCCAAATTGAACTGTTACAGTTGTCTTGACCCCATAGTTGGTGACTAAAATTTTCGATGGACTCTGACGTTCGCACGAAAGAAAACATTTGCACGAAATGCTGGACAGCTGTGAAAAACACATGGACTGAAAACACTCGCAGACTGGTTGACTGTAGAGAACTCAGAAGTCATCGAGGAGTCGGTAAACTCAGCTGACAACGCACACTTAGCAACGTGGCAAGTTGTGCATGACAATTAATTCCAAAGAGAAGCCGTATCGCGGATATTATTTGCAACATAAGTTGTCGCCACTGTATTTAGAAATAGGGCTATCTTACTATCCTATCTGAATTCCTCTTCTTCCCCTTATCTATCTTGTCGCTCCGATTCCCTACGGCCTACACCATCCACCGTAGCTGCCTGCCTGCCTGGCTGCCTTTCCTACCTGCCTCTTGGATTTTGCCTGCCTGCCTGCCTGCCTGCCTGCCTGCCTGCCTGCCTGCCTGCCTGCCTGCCTGCCTGCCTGCCTGCCTGCCTGCCTGCCTGCCTGCCTGCCTGCCTGCCTGCCTGCCTGCCTGCCTGCCTGCCTGCCTGCCTGCCTGCCTTTCTACCTGGAACCGTTTCTAACCATTCTGCCTAACGATGTTGTTTTCACTGCGAGCGCCTGTGTATAAACTGGTTCTCGCGACTTAGCTTCAGTTGGGCGCTGTAGAATTCTCCAGTTTACAATTGCGACTACCTTACGGACTATAGGTTATTATTATGAAAGTGCATACCCTCTGTAGACCCATCTTATTTTGTGTGCATCGACCGTAAGCCTGTAATTCACGAGTGTTTACTTGATGTATTTTTTGTACGCGTATGCATTGTCTACTCTTGTCTTCAACTGTTCTCAAGACGAGTATTGGCTGCACCAGAACAATACTGCTTCTGTCCCTCGTCTCTTGTAATAACTGCTCGAACGATAATTCAGTCCATGACTTGATGTTGTCTATCCATGTCATCTTGGTCTTCCCGAGCTCGGGATCCAAGAATTAAGCCTTGTTTGATCTATTTCTCTAGGCATGCTCTACTCTTCCATAGCGCGTGCCCGAATTATGAAGGCTTCTTCTTTTTGAGTAATCCGATCAGACTCCTCTCTACTCCTGCAGTCCCTAGAACCCACTCATTTTTCTTCTTGGCAGTTGACGGTACTCTAAGAATCTGCCGCAGACACTTCATTTCGAATGCGTTAATTCTTGCCTCTTCATCTTTCCTTATGGTCCAGCTCTCACATCCATACTCTGCCACCGGCCAAACAAGAGCTTCCAGAAGTCTCATCTTTGATGCAAGCAATATACCGTGACTTTTCCATACATTTTTAATGCTGCCCCTACACCTTGTGCTTTTGCCAGACCGAATCACGTTTATGAAGCCTATATTTCAATATTAATATCTGCTGAGCCGTGCATTTGTATTTGTTAGTTTCTGCAGCATTTATATTTTAAAACGTACATCAAAACGATTCACCGACTCATCAGCATCGTCGCCATCTGAGGAGCTTCAGTCTAATTTCGCGGAAGCAGATTAGGGTCCTGTTTGTCTGCTGGATGTTGTCGCTCGCTTTGCTTGATCCAGCTGTGATCGCAGGCAGAAAATCGGTACAGATATTAAGAATAATTTCACTCGTCTATTATCTGATCCTGTCTTCTTCAATTCCAGAAGGGTGGGACATCCACGAATAACCTAAATACTCAGCTGTTTACTTCTGCAAGACTGGCTTATATACCGGCGTTTATATAAAAGTTTTGTATATATACATGTAGGTATATGATTGTTTGTCTGATCTGTGGGTGGTCAATCATGTCTGTTTCGCGTGGAATTACAACAGCGACGATCCGTATATTTAAATATTCGTGATCTTGGTCACTGCATTGTAGGCCTATATTGGTCACTATAAATAATACGTTAGTAGGCCTATGTGACTTAGGTAAGTGGCGGATTTAGGGTGGGGCAACAAGGTTGTACGCCCCTCCTACATATTTTGGCGAATGGACTTGCATTATTATTATTATTATTATTATTATTATTATTATTATTATTATTACTACTACTACTACTACTACTACCACTACTACTACTACCACTACTACTACTACTACTACTACTACTACTACTACTACCACCACCACTACTACTATCCGTTTATAATCACTGAACTGCTTTATATCTATACTGCTTTATTTCATGCAAATGTGTGAAATTTATGTTGCGCAGAGTTGTCATCTGATTGCTTTCTTACACATTTGATTAATTTTGTCATTATGCGTCTTAGGGCCACAGTTTCCTGTGTGGCTAACTAATCCAGCAGTAGATCGGAAATGAAACAAACGCATCCACGTGACTTGCGTCAGGGATAAGATGATGATTATGATCATGTATGGCGCGCTGAATTCTAGATTCAACAGTATTAAGGCCTAAATACTACGGCCTAATTAATTAATAATTACTAATTATTCTATGTAATAAAATATAAGATGATAGATAACAAAAGAAAAGCGAAATACACAGGTATAAGTAGGCCTACGAGTCAGATAGGCCTATATTAAATAAGTAATAATTTTACATGGCAGTGTCTGTCTGTACGTGTGGCTGTGCGTCGTTCCGTCTTTTCCTGTCTCTGCCTCTTCTGCTCCGTTCCTCTGTGTGTTTGTTTGTGTCTCTGTGCACCTGTCTCCCTCTCCGTTAGTTGTGTTTGTGTGTCCTTGCGCCTGTCTCATTATCTCTGTCTCTTCCTCCCCATTCAACCGTGCGTGTGTGTGTGGGTGTGTGTGTGTCTATGCGTCTCTGTACATCTGGCTGTCCTTCCCTTCCCATAATACAGCTGTCATCATGACCCGTCCTCTATGCAGGCTCTTCGCGTCATGATTGAGCCTCTTCTTGTAATCTGCTGTAATGACCGAAGGAGACGGTTGCCATGACGACGACCATGAGCCTCGCCAGATGCAGTTGCGTCTGGTGGCAGTAATTGGTGGATGAGGAGGAGGAGGAGGAGGAGGAGGAGGAGGAGGAGGAGGAGGAGGAGGAGGAGGATGTGCATCTCCTGGAGGCAGGTGACGGCGCTCGAATTACAGCTCGACGCAGTCGACACCAAACGCGCCTGAGACCAAGGACCCCCGCAGCTGTTTAGACCTCCCTGCTCAGACTCGACCTTGCTTCGAATATAGGCCTACAGAGCGCGTATTCGCCGCCGATGAAGTTCATGGCGGGTGGTACAGCCAGAATGGTGTAACGACTTCAGTTGGATCGATTTCTGTTCGTCTTCGTAGGCAAAGCGGAGGTCAGTAGGCGTATGCAATTATTGTGCTGTCCACGGGTGGTTCGCTGGAATCGATAGTTCGTTTAAAGATTTATGTAAGTAACAACCCTGCTAGTGCTTGCCAGAATTACAGCTCGGCTTCAGTACGTTTATTCATTCTTTCGGGTAGTTAGGCTACATCTAGCCTACAGTTTTGTAAGATTCTTCCAAAGCGCTACATAAATGCATTGATACATACATACATACATACATGCATACATACATACAGGTATGCATACATACATACATATATACATACATACATACACACACACACACACACAAATGCATACATAAATGCAAACATGCATAGCAGCAAGCAGGAGATATCAGCCCATACAATTTTGGCCCACAATTTAGAGCGTTCGTTTCGGCTGTGTATTTCTTTCAGCTTTAGGACGTTTTCCAAATGCCACTCCTGTCCTTTGTTTCTTCGACGGAGGTTGCCACTGTCTACGGTCCCCGAATGGAGGTCGCTGTAAACGACACGAGGTCAAGGGTCATCGATGGATCACGCCCTGCAGCGCCCCTCGACGACGGAGATACGTACGACGCTGACGAGCGAATGTCGGACATCATGGCGTCGCAAAGATGGCTGCGCATCCTATTCATCGTTTTCTATAGCGCCATTTTCGCTCTCGGCATCTCGGGAAATTCTCTCGTCGTCTACGTCGTTCTGCGCAACCGAACAATGCATACCATCACGAACATCTTCATCACGAACCTCGCGGCATCGGACATCATGATGTGCCTGCTGGCCGTACCCTTCACCCCGATCTCGGCCCTCCTGCGCAGCTGGGTCTTCGGCGAGACCGTCTGCCACCTGGTCCCGATGGCACTCGGGGTCAGCGTCCACGTGTCCACTCTGACGTCCACTGCGATCGCCATCGACCGCTTCTTCGTCATCGTCCACCCGTTCAAGCCCCGGATGAGCGTCGTCGTCTGCCTGGCGCTGATTGGCGCCATCTGGGTGACGTCAATCTTCATCTCGCTTCCGCTGGCCATCTACCAGAAGGTCTCGCTCGACGAGGAGGCCGAGGAGATCGTCTGCCACGAGTCCTGGCCGCAGGACACGGCCCGACAGTTCTTCACCGTGACCAGTCTCATACTCCAGTACATCGTTCCGTGCAGCATCATCACCTACTGCTACGCCAAGGTCTCCCATGCACTGCGCATGCGCTCCCTCGCTAAGATCGGCTCCGGCAACAAGACCCGCGACCGCGAGGAGATGGAGATCAGACGCAAGCGCCGTACGACGAAGATGCTCATCGCCATGGTAGCCATATTCGTCGGCTGCTGGCTTCCGCTCAACGTACTCCACGTGACGGCCGAGTACGTCGGAGGGGTACGCGATGCCGGCTGCTTCCTGCTTCTCTTTCTTGTTACCCACGTCATCGCGATGAGTTCGACGATCTACAACCCGTTCTTGTACGCATGGATGAACGACAACTTCAAGAAGGAGTTCCGTCAGGTCCTGCCCTGTCTGTTTTCGAGAGAGGGTCGGCCTGACGCTACCTCCTGCACTCAGTACACGACCATGGACACCACGACGGACCCTCACACCAGCGTCCCCCGACTACTCAACGGGCAGTTTGTCAGACCGAGTCCGAACGGCGCCCGGAAGTGCCAGGATGACGTCACCGATGACTTTGGGGACAAGAACGTCATTCCTCTGAAGGCAATGCACGTCACCGGGTGACGTCATCGTGACGTCATTAGATGACCTTAGGCATGACGTATCAAACGCACTGCATAGGCGTGATTTAATTTTATTCGTTTTTGCCCAAAGGAGCTAGCGTCAAGTGAGCCTGTCTATAGTCAGTGACTTATTTCAGAGATTTGAATCTCGGGCTAGTACGGTCCGGCGTGGCGCCCATTTAAACGGGCAGCAGTGGTGAAGAATCTGACCCGATAAATTCGTTGAAAACTGAGCAGGCCATACGGTCGCTATATTAAATCGTGTACATTTACATTTAACTATGGTCATGCGCGTTTTACGGATGCTTTTTCTGTAGCGTGCGTTTTGAACGTTTACATTCAAATTTAGTGCCAACGGCTCTGCGAAGCGAAACTGAATCGCGTAGACGATATGCCCGCATGCTGGCTATAAAGGCAGATTATGGTTGTAATATTTAGGTAGACACGTAGGTCCTAATTATCTTTAAACATCAAAGAAAATCTCTTGTGCTATTTAGGAAAACTTTCCGGCAAATAATTTAGGCCTCTACTCATACAACTACTGTGTAGTCCACAGTCGACAACGTTTAACCAAGACTTGGAGCCTAGTATATCAGTCTGAAATCTAACAGAAGGTGAACAACAACGACAAGAGACAGGTTTCCATATGTGACAGGGAAACAGAAGAGAGAGAGAGAGAGAGGGGAGAGAGAGAGAGAGAGAGAGAGAGAGAGAGAGAGAGAGAGAGAGAGAGAGAGAGAGAGAGAATATCCCAGTTTGAGGAATTGGACAGCCAGAGAAAAACCATTGAAAGAGCTTTGAATTAGTGTGCTAAAAATAACGATGTTACCGTTTTATTTATGGACCGTGATAAAGACAAGTAGATGACTCATATACGATGCCTGGGTTATACAGGACTTTCGTGACAAGTAGACCAATAAAAGAGGCGTATAGATTCTGTCTAGAGATACGCGTGTGTTTGCAGAACAGAAATCGCTGCGAGAGAGACAGGCAGACAAGACAGAGACACACTGACATAGAAAAACAGACAGATACACAGACACAGAGGAAGAGAGAGGGAGAGGGGGCGGGAGGAAGGATAGAGAGAGGGAGGGAGGGAGAGACAGAGAGAGGGAGGGAGGGAGAGATAGAGAGAGAGAGAGGAAGAGGGAGAGCGGAAGGGAGGGAGGAAGGGAGGGAGAGAGAGGGACGGAAGGAGGGAAAGAGATAGAGAGAGGGAGGGAGAGGGAGAGTGAGAGGAAGGGAGGGAGGGAGAGAGAGGAAGAGAGAGAAAGGAAGAGAGAGAGGAAGAGAGAGAGTGTGTATGTGTGTGTGCAATGCAGATAAGCCCCTTGTATCTAACCAACGGCTGTAATTAAACTTGGCTTTCGCCGGATGACATGCTGTAATGGAATAATAAATCTCTTAACTTGTTCTGCACTATTGATGTTTGTGCGTATAACACATGTGTACACGCCTACACAAACATATATATATATACACGCATATATACGTGTTTATATATACTCATATATGAACACATATACACATAATAATACGTAGGCCTATATTGGTTTGCTGTTTCTTTTTGTTTAGGCCTACCGAGCGTCGTGAAAATGTTCAACATTCGATATCAAACTTCCACCGCTTTTACCGAAAAGTTTACGCCATTGTGTTTGTTTTTATAGCCTCTAACAAACTCAGTCATGTCATTTATACAAAATTACCTTCAAAGGTAAATTTCGTTGTCAACTTTCAAAAGATGCGCTGTATAACCCATCCTGGTCTAAACAAAAAGAAACAGTAAACCATTATAGGCCTACGTATTATTGTGTGTGTGTGTGTTTTGTGTGCGCTCATAATGGGGAAGTCTCCGGTGCTTCCTTTGACACCACAGTCGGAAACTTAGGGCGTTTCGCGCTCCTTCCCCCGCGGAAGCTTCGCGCCCACGAACCCATTATGAGTTTCCGTCCTAAATTTCCACTCATAACCAAAAACTTCACATAACCAATCGTACAAATACCCCCCTCCACTTAATCTTACTTCCGCAGAAGTACTCGGACGATTCAAGATATTATTACCGCATGGACTTACGGCCTTAGCTACCCTATGGGCCTACGGCAGATTGTAATTATAATGAGGAATTTGTGTAGCGCCGCTTAAAAAGAAACTAATTAGGTGTTCTCTATGCTAGTCCAAATGATGTTAAAGTTCATTGACAATAAAAATTAATCGATGGGGAAAACAATGTACGGATAACTAGTCACCACTGGCGGTCTTCCGCACGTGAAGCCCAACCCACGGAAACCCCAAGTCATAGTTGACGCCAATGCAGATATTATTATTATTATTATTATTATTATTATTATTATTATTATTATTATTATTATTATTATTATCCGCTACAACTGATAGTTAGTGTTCACTGTTCACCACATTGTCAGTAGGCCTATAACCTTGCAGTAGATGGCTGGTGACAGATTTCTACCGTTTGTCTAATTCTGTCCGAGTCTCATCCGGACCGAATGCCTGGAGCCATTGAGAAGGAAGTTTCATCCATCTGAACATACAAATGGTATCTGGTTAGTGCCAAAATAATCCGCGCTGTCACCAGTAAGAAAAATCCGAGAGGTGGGACTTTCAGAAGGCCTGGCACAAACGCCAGCTGGAAGTGGTAACGTCGCTGTAACGTAGTTCTATTTTTAGAAATAATTTTTGGCGTTATTTATACATCGATTACATTCTAAAGATACTGTACATTCATATAAAATTTCACACAATTGTTCTTAATTGACCAAACTGAGCTACCGCTCCATTCACAATTGGAAAGAAAATGTAAACGCTTCCCTACGGATTTACTCGCAAAAACCCTATTGAAGACACAAGCACATACACAAAGGAAACTTTTTCAACTAAAACATTCAACCTACCTTCACCGCTACATCACTGAATCAGAAAACGACGGTAAAGCTCTGTGGAAATCATTAAACTCCATTCTATCCCCTCCTCCGAACCTTGATTGTCCACTCTCACCTGATGAACTCTTAGACCACTTTGCAGCTAAGACTGCAGCCATCCAAAACTCCACTAAGAATGCTCCTCCACCTGATTTAAATTCCTGTCACCTTAACCCTTCTGGTTTCCCTGCTTTTCATGAGATCACCATCTCTGATATTGATGGTCTCCTCACTGACTCCCCTACTAAACATTGTGAGCTTGACTCCTCTCCTACCTGGCTGATCAAATCCCTTAAACATACTCTTGCCCCAATTCTAGTCCTACTTATAAACCATTCGCTTTCCACTGCTACTCTCCCCTCCTCTCACAAACAAGCAATCATCCGTCCCCGCGTCAAAAAACCTGGTCTAGATCCCTCCGACCCGTCTAGCTATCGTCCTATATCCAACCTTACTTTCCTCTCGAAACTCGTTGAGCGTGCCGCCCACCGACAACTCTCAAACTATGTTGAATCTAACTTACTACTTCCTCCTATCCAAACCGGTTTCCGTTGCCTTCATTCCACTGAAACTGCTGTTTTAAAATCTGTCTATAATGATATCTCCCTAGCACTGGACGCTGGCCTCATCTCTGCTCTGTTATTGCTCGACTTCAGCTCTGCCTTTGACTGTGTTGATCATCAAATCCTCCTCCAAATACTTGAGAAGCAGTTCGGAATAACGTCCTCAGCACTCCTCTGGATAGCAAACTTCCTCACAGATCGTACCCACTGCGTACGCAATGGCGCTAAAACCTCTAAACGCTTCTATATTCTCTTTGGTGTCCCTCAGGACTCTATACTTGGTCCTCTTCTCTTTATTCTTTACACCTCTATGATATCTTCTATCGCTCTCAAATACGGCATTTTTAGTCATCTCTATGCTGACGACACCCAACTGTATATTAAACTATCTGTCCATGACATCGACAATGCTAAACATCGTCTTTCTTCCTGTTTCTCTGAAATTCAAGATTGGTGTGCTTCCATGCGTTTTGAAACTTAACGCCTCAAAGACGGAACTCATTTGGTTCATTCGTCGCCCTTTCTGCGCTCCTGATTCTCAAGACCTTACCCTCAACCTTTCAAATGATTGCTCCATCACTCCATCTGAAGTTGTCCGTGATCTTGGTGTCCTGCTGGACTCCTCCCTTTCCCTTAAAAACATATGTACATGGTTTTATTTAGCGACCGTATGACCTCGACCCTGCTCAATTTGCAATGAAATGATTGGACGAGGTCAATTTGCAATGAATTGATTGGACGACATCAATTTGCAATGAATTGATTGGGCGACATCAATTTGCAATGAATTGATCGGGCGGGATCCCTCACAACCGCTGCCCTTTTGAATGGGCGCCAAGCCATTTGAAGTCCTTGTGTACCGACCGTGCTTGCCAGAGATTAAAATCTCTATATAGCCAAGATCGGTATGCAAACCAGGCCACCGGCATCCTCAGCCCCGCCAGTGACTGCACATCGAATCCTTTTGCAGGTCTTACATCGAGAAGGCACTGTGGTGGATGGACAGATACCTAGATAATCGTTGTCAATTTCGATGCCCGTGCTTTAAGGCATTCTGCACTTACTCCTGCGATTCTCTGCTCAGCTGATGGACATAGGCTATGACCTGTTATGCCACATGCATTACTTACTTACTTACGAGTCATATAACGTTATTATAAAAACAGACACCTTCAAACGAACAGCCAGAAGGCCAAAAAGTGTGGATATATATATATATATGTTTCTAAGTAGGCCTATATACATATGTATACTTCGAAACAGTTGCCCGCATAATTATAATATCGAATTCCACTTCGAATTAATACCCAGTATTATTAGTATTAATGGTTATTTTGTGTTTGTGCGTGGGTATAGAAACACGTACACCTGGATGGATGGGTGGATAGATGGTGGGTGGATAGATAGGTTTATGGATGGGAGGGAATGGAGGGGTTTGTGGATTAATGGAGGGGTGGATAGATGGGCGATTGGATGAGTGTATGGATTTATTGATGGCTGAATTGATGGGCGGGAGGATGGAGGTATTGATATGGGCGGATGGATGGATAGATGGATAGAATTATAGTAGTTAGGTACACAGGCAGGCAAGCGGGTGGGTATGAAGTTTCTTATGTACTATATATCCACCTAAGTCTCTAAATGCTTAAGTATCCAAGTAGTTAGAGTCACAGGTAGAGATGCAGTCAAACGACCCGAGAGACAGGCAGCCAGACAGACAGATTTTCAGCCACACAGACCATCACTTAGACCAACTGATTGGCAAGCACCATACGGATATACTGCATACCTATCCCGCAAGACCTGATAGAACTCTTAGATGAAATGGAGGTAAGATGTTTTCAGCCTCAGCCTCCGCCATACAATCGCCTACTTGCCATCAGGGACGTATGTGAAATGTTTAGCCGGTGAGACCGGGACTTGGATAAAAATTGAAGGGAGGGGTCAGGGACAGCGAGCGCCGAAGACGAGAAGCTCATTCTGAATTGGCGTCGTAAGCTCCCCAGCGAGGACTGGGGCACAGCCCCGGAAGCTGATCTATTTTTACACATTTAGTATGAAATTGAGCACATTTGGGCTTCTCTTTATTGTATGATGCTCGTATCCAGTGCTTTTTCCTTGAAAAAAGTTCCGGAACTGAACAATCATGGAATTTTACGCTAAAAGTTCATTATTTTATCAATCAATAAACATTGAAAACAATGTAAAGTTGTAAACACTGAAATTGATTAAAATAAGTTACTTTTTAATACATAATTAAAATAACTTAGTAACACAATTCTTTTGTTAAACACTGAATTATTTCTTAGTAGCCGAAGAAAGGTGCCGGAACGCCGTTCCGGAGCGTTCCGTCTGAAAAAAAGCACTACTCGTATCCATCGACAGAACAAAGTTAAGCGTCACATATCGGGATGGGGATACACCTAAAACATTGAAACCGACCTGAATCCAAACATTGATGTTCCAGACCTAAGGGGGGGGGGGGGGGGGGTCAGGATCCCCACGACCCATCGACCGGGTACACCGCTGGCTGTCTTCAAAATTGTATAAGGATGGACAAGTTCCTCAATTTTTCTTTTCTTTTCTGTCCAACAGTCAGAAAGTCATATCGGCCCTAATGTAAGTCTCCATATACCATGCGCATTCTTTCATTTATACAATTACGCCCGTTCCAAACACCACCCACCGTAGCCAGCCGTCTGACTGTGTCTGCAGCTTGCCTGCCTCTTTGATCTTGACCTGGAACTGAACCCTTCCTGCATGTCGATTTTGTTTTGACTGAGCACCTGTGAGCAAGCTTGTTCCCGCGACTCAGCTTTCGTTGGGCGCTATAGAAATCTTGAGCTTACACTTACGATTAGGGCCTACACAGTTGCTCATGCAAGCGACCGTATATATGTGTAAATGAACAAAATATAATATAATATAATATAATATAATATAATATAATATAATATAATATAATATCAAGTCTGTCAAAGATTAGAAATGGTCATATCCCTTTTCCTACGCATGGAATTATCGTCGTTCTAACCATGGATATAATAACACTATGGTTCTAACTGTAGTCAAACGGTAGCGACACAGGGAAATTTCACGCCATTAATAGAGTTATTAATAGAGATAAATGGATAAAGGGACTTTCCAGAAAGGTATGGCCCATTTCTAAATGAACAGCACAGGGCTCTCCTGCAGTGGGCGTGGAAAGCTGTAGGACGGCAGCGTGCGCAACGAGCTATTTTTAGACCGGAGGGTGGTTTTGGAATCGAGACTTGATCTACCCATAACATCATCAAAATATTCCGGGCTGCTGTAGGCAGGCCTACGCGCGCAATCGTGATTGTCAGCCAATACTTACATGTGTTTCGATCATGATTGGTGCAGTTTTAAGCAGTAGTTTTAAGCTATGAAAACCGAAACACGTCTAGAATCCGCTCAACAGTGACGAAATGACAGAGGCTGCGAGCAACAGCATCACTTCATGTGATTCAAAAACCACAATTGGCGCTCAATTAGCGTAGGGTTTTGTTCCCATGAAATCAGAAAATGCCGGGTTTTGGCATCTTATCGGTAATCACTCCACCGTACGTCAATTGCCATATATAAAGCTTATCTTTTCAGTAAAATTTACAAAGTTCTCTGAGTTGTGATGTCTATAGGCTCTGAAATATTACTGTGTATTAATGAGTGATTTATAAAGCTTATGATTTTGTTCTTGAATGTAATACAAATATTAGCTGTTTTTGAAGTTAAGCTGATTCAGTATAGAGATAATCAGAGAGCAAACAATGAAATTTGGTAAGTAGCCTATGTGCGACTGATTAATGCGATTGTTCAATTCGATGCATGAAATGATAATTGTTTTATTAATCTATCTGTCAGACGAATAAATGATTGCCCGCACTTGTGGCAAGGAGGGAAGTGACAAGCGAAGCTGAGGATCGTTAAAGCGGAGTGACACTGACTAATTACTGCACTGAGTGCAAATGGTAATCGTAATCGTAATTCCGAGCTTTCTACAGCGCCCAACAAAAGCCGCGCCGCGGGGACCAGCTTATTCACAGGCGCTCAGTCAAAACAAAATCGAAAGGCAAAAAGGTTCTGTTCCAGGTCAAGATCCAAATGGTGTAAAATCGTCGTGGTGATACTTTAGGGGTAATGTTCGTGTCCACTTTGAGTAGACTCCGAACCAGGTAGATTTCAACAGACCTATGCGTGGGACTCGGTGGTGTAGTGGTATGGTCTGTACCTCGTAACCGGAGGGTCGCGGGTTCGAATCTGCCTCAAGCCACTGCGTAGAGACCTTGGACAAGTTGCTCACCCGCAATTGTCTGTGAGGAGGGCAACGGGAAACCACCTCACTCATCTCATCCCCGGATGGCATACGGCCAATGGACCTGTTTTATGGCAGAGAACTCCTCGTCATCATACGTCTAGCATCTAAGGAACGCCAAGTGAGAGAAATCGTACGTAAAATGTTGCGTGCAGACCCTGGTCAGAGCCTATGACAGAGGGATCATTATGTGTAATTAGGGGGTGTAGGCCCGTTGTATAGTAGGCCCGTTGCGCTTCTTTGAATCCGCCGCTGGTAGTTTCCCTTCAAAACCACTGTCGATTTAGTTGTCTTTGATATCAGCGCTCGCGAAGAAGCTGGTGCCCTGCGCTTATCTTTAAAGTAGCGTTTCAGAAATTCTCGGGATTACGATTACGATTACTACACATGCGCTATTCCAAGAATTCATATTAGATTAGATTCGTGTGACAGCTGCTTGTATTAAATTTAATGACATATACTGTTTAATCGAGTTTCTGCTGAAATCTCGGTTTCCTTCAGATTGGCGCTGTTTTAATTAAAGCTAAATTATTTTAAGGCGTTCAGTTGCACGCTGCAAAAATGTTTATGGCATATTCTAATAACTTAAGTAAATTATTCCATATGTAAAAAGAGTTTCTTGATTTGGTGGGTCGCTGTTCAGAGTGCACTACACGGTCATTACTTGCCAGTGGTTCAACTCGTACGCACCATCGCATTGTTATCTATATGTAAAAATTACCAAGGAATGAGAGCGCCGTGATACCATATACACTGTTACAGATGCCGTTTAATATTCTCATCATAGAAATTTAGTGCTGCTAGGGTGGAGTGAAGTTATTAAGGTTATATGGCGGTTGTGAACTTTTCATAAAATTAATTGTTTTCACTGTACAGAATGCAGCCAAAAGAAACGGCTTACTCTAGGCAGAACCATACATGATAATCCAGTCCAAGGTTGTGGAGTGGTCTTTGTACATAGGCCCTCATAGGAAAACTGGCAGTCATATTTGTTGTAAATCTCCACATATATTTCTTTCTTTATAGTTTTAGACTACAGTTTGTCACTGAGACTGTTGTCTGCCACTCAGCTACTGGGCATTTTGTTTTCAATTTGGGCCCCATTCTGTCAAGCCTTGGTCACGGATACCCGGTCAAATGCTGATGCTGTTCGGACTTCTGATGCAGTAACATTGGTTCCATCAAGCGCGTCATCCGTGCTAAAGACCACACTGACATCGAAAGCAGTGCTGAAGAATCAATGTGATCCACAGATAGAAAGAAAACTCCGTCAAAAACTGCAAAATAAACAAAAACAAATTAAGAAGCTGAGACGATTACTGAAAGAAAAGAAATCGAAATTAAGGAAAACAAATCCAGAAATACAAGCATTTGGTTATCATGAAAGTCCATATTGTTTTCTGGAAAAATTAAGGAAGAAAGATTTGAATAAAATGCTGACTGCAATCAGAAACAATGTGAAACATCTAAGAAGAGAAGTCATATTCCTGCAAAGGTGGTACAAGGTAGGTACTGTGTTGACTACTGATTTCTGTAATAGCTTGTACAAGCATATTTTAGCCTGTTGGTTATCGGTACTATGGAATGGTTGCCACAGAAGCCCAGTGCCACTTTTCCAGAGCATAAAAAACAATGACTAAGTTGGACCTGTAAGGGAAACATTTTTAGGATCATAGGTTTTGGCTAAGGATGATTTTGAGAAAGCTAATCACCGCTCCATGTGAAGCTGGAAAATGGCCAGCCAAAGTATTTAAAAAATACAGATTGTAGTGACTGCATCAGATCTGTTGGTAGATTAACCATGCTTTAGTTAGTCAGTTGGAATTTTTTTTAAACAAATTAATTAATTAATTAAAATGCTTAAAAATTACTTTCTTGTATCAGAAAGCTTTGTACTACTACTGAATAAAATAGATAAAATAGCAATTCCGTAATATATTTTAGCTTTCAAAATGACCATTGATTGGTGTCTTGTGCATTATATGTTAGTGGCGCTATAGAAGTCTTTAGATCAGATTAGATGTAGAACAGGATTTGAACCCTAAATGCAACTCTAACATGTTAGACCATTACCAATGTGCAGCTTTGCCATCTTTTAATGGTTGTCTTGTATTATTTGAAACATGAAAACAGTTGTTCTTGGTTGTCTGTTTTAGCAACGGGTGCGTGAAATCGCTGGTTTTACTCCTACCCAAAGAGCGCAAGTGCTGAGCGAAATGAAACGTGTTAGAGAACTTATCTTTCCAGGCTGGAATGCTTCAACACTTGCTCTTGTCGCAGCTTCTGATTCGCAGGTATTAGTTGAACAATAGGATTATAAACAAAATGCTGAAAAATATTGCTTTGCAGGAATTCCTTTAAAGAGATTGATAGGAAATTTAATATGCCATTAGTTGCACAGCATTTGTTGAGGTTCTTTCCAGTTTCTTTGAATTCAGACTCATTGCATTATATTACATAATAATATGAATCTTAATGATGCGTTTAATTTAAGCCTTTGCTAGACAGCTGCTGTTTGTTAGTTAGTTAATTAATTATCTTGAGACTTAATATAGTGCCTAATAAGTACTTGACAAAAGCACTCACTGCTTACGTTAGCCTGAATGAGATCAAAGTTCATGTCGAAGAAAACGTTCATCGGTAAGCTTACAGTGTTCAGATAACTAGAAGGGTCACCACTGGAAGGCTAATCTAATCTAATCTACTCCAAAGACTTCTACAGCGCCTTTATCAAAATGACCAAGGCATCAGCTGATGGTTGCTTCAAGTTAAAATCGCAATCCAAAATCATAATCCACTGGAGAAGCCAGGTCAAAATCTGATAGGCCAGGGAAAGGGAAAAATGTAAGGAAACGGAGATCAGCCGACAGATTCCCGTTTGGAGTTAACAGGTGGCACCATGTTCAGAGTCTCTGGACTGTAGTGTTACATCAAGGATGAGGAACAATGATAGCTGATGAAGCCCACAGCACTCAGTTATCCCATCATCCAGCACGCCATTACAGATGAAAGAAGCTAGCCCTATGACACAGTTGTTTAGCACCATTGATTTGACGTCTTCCATTAGATTATTGGCACTATGTATGAAATAGGTAATTAAATTGCATATGTACTGTTATTTTTGGGTGTGGCTATTCGTTCTCAGTATTTGGTTAAAAAGGACTCTTGCTATGCACTAACAGAAAAGTTGTCTAGTAAAAAGAAATACAGGGTGGTTGGAGGGATGAGTAGTTGTATGAATGTGCAGCTCAGTTTAGAGGTGAGGATCAGTCTTTGATAGTGGTGATGGTAGTAATTATGACTGCAATGAATATGATC
Organism: Norana najaformis; assembly: GCA_964023275.1. Classification (NCBI taxonomy): domain Eukaryota; kingdom Metazoa; phylum Annelida; class Clitellata; order Crassiclitellata; family Hormogastridae; genus Norana; species Norana najaformis. Next base: position 16,190,569 of record OZ029920.1, on the reverse strand, counting down.
GTTGGAAATTGATTTTTCAGAATCTTTCTGAGAGCATGAACTTATTTCGAGATGGGTTAATTGTAATTGGAAGTACGGTCCATGAGATGTCACAAAACAAGGAGATTGAGGAGAACATAGCTGGAAGACTTAAACATCTGGAACGCATCAAATATAACGAACGTTTTGGAATTTACCCACTGCTGACTGACCTGAACTTGCTTGCTGCCAGCTTCAACGCAACTCTGGCTCAGAGTGATCTATGTGCCGGAATTGAACTCAGGGATAAGGTTGGCAGTTTGGTGGCCGGATCAGAAGAGAGCCTGTGTGGTACTAAGAACAACCAGATTGGGCTCAGTTGCCGGTCTGCCGGTTTCTTAACCTTCGTTAGACGATTTCTGGTGCTTTTCAGTCGGACTGTGGACCGTCTCTCATCTTCAGGTGACAGAGCCTTGGTGTGAATCTGCTCAGGCAATTGTTGCTGTAGAAGAAGAACGTACAACATCTAACAGACTTAAGAACAACCAGTGGTCATTCCAAATTGCATTAAGCTTAACTTAAAGATAAAAATGATTATACTGATTTATTCATGGACTTAACATGAGACAATATTGGTGGGGTGGGTTGTATACTGCCCAGCAGTAATTTTATCTGTAGCATACTTTCTAAACGGTAGGGTAAAGAACATTTGTGGAATGCGGTGTACCACTTCCACTAGTCTATCTGTTGCTGTGGACTTGATCTCCATACCGATGGTCTTCATGGAGATGTAGTCTTGGCTTACAGTCTATGACTGTTTCGTTGCTAGTCATTGCTCAAAGTTTGTGGTGTTATTTCATGTTCTTATAAACAGTTGGCTGCGTTGGTGTTGCCACATTCTTACGTTTTAGCTTGTGCTGCAATATGAAAGACACAGAGGTTGCTAGATAGGAGCAGGCATGAAACATCTATATGGGTTCTGTTCTGCGTGGACTGTTTAGAAAAATTCATATTTTTTAAAAAAAGTTGATGAAGTTTAAGTTCTACCTCTGAATGGTGTGGAAGTAAAATTGAATATTTAGGGGTCACCAACTTGTGCTGTATAAATAAGTTTTTGCATTTGTCGTGTGAACGATAGTCAAAACATCTAACTGGTGCCATCTGAAGTAATCTAAGCAAAACATTTGTTTGGGCATTTCTGTTTTTTAAATATTTGCATTGTGGTTTTCGCAATCTGTATTTTTATGAAATGTTTCTTTTGTTGCATTAAGTTAAGTTTTTGTATTTGTTTTGTTGTTCAAGCGGAATTCATTTTGTGTTTTACACAAGGAAGCATAACTTGGTAGCCAGAACTCAAACTAGGCTATAAAAAGTGCCAAGTTCCATAGCAAAAGCTTTGCTTTTAGATACTATGGTGATATTTATGATCTGTTCTGTAAATGAGTCGTTTCCATGTTGCACTGTTCCCACTGTAACAAGGCTTCACTGCAGTAATTTGTTGTCACCAAAGAGTTATTGTAAACTGGTATTAAAAGCATTCACCTTTATTAATTTAATTCGCTGGCATTACTCAGAGTTTTGCTTGTTTCTTGTGTTGTTCAACATGTATACGGTGGAGGGACCCATTAAGCTGCCCAAACCTAATGGGTTTCTCCCTTGCTGTCTCTGTCTCTGGTGTTAAGTTGGGTGGCCTGCTAATGCACTACTGAGTGTTAATTTACATAGACTTTCCAAACGAACTTTTTTGACAGTACTTGCGAATCGGTTTTTTACCGTAGGAATGAAGATTACTTATTGTGCTTATTTTTCTTTTGACTGTCTTCCATTAGGCATTTTTATGTGCTGTTCACCTTGCCTTATCTCGTGTTCATCTAACGTCTCTGAAAATAAACCTAAGCAGAGTCACTTTTAGCATCTGTATATTCATTGTAAACACTGATGGGCCCCAATGGTGGAAAGTACAATGGACTGCAAACACGATTTCCCATATTCCAGGGGCCAAAGTCTGGGTGGGCTCTAGGAGATATTACACCAAGATATTAAAAACCATAAAAGCGCCGCTGAACCCATAAGCAGTTATGTCGTTTTAATTTAATAATTCTTGTGTTGCTGTGAGTCAGTCTGTTGTCTTTCAAAACATCTAACATGTTTTGTGATTTTTCTGAAAACATCTTGGAAAGATGTAGAAATTTCTAAAGTCATTTAAACACCATTAACCTTTGTGGTTTTCTGTGTGCTTTCTGTTTTTTTTTTCCATTTTGTTTTTGTGTTTGTTTGCTTTTAACAATTATGTATAGATCTGAATTTGTTTGATTGTTTCATATACCTCTCAGTAACGTTTACTCATATTTGTTTGATTAATTTACTTTTTGTAATTGTAATCAGAAATTTGTATAGTTCCTATTCAAAAGAAACTAATCATTTAAGCACCATTAACTTTTTTGAATGTTATTAGGGATTTTTAAATAAAACAAATGTAAATCTGAAAAATGAATAGACTCATTAGTAATCTTTGAAAAACAAAATTGTGCTTTTTATGGTGACGTGGCTGTTACACTGATTGCTTGTCTATTTTTAAATGATATGAAATACAGTGACAAGTTTTGTTAAGTGATATAAAAAGAAGTTATGTGTTTTTATCTTATGTGATAAAGCGTGGTAAGTTTTGTGCTATTTTACCACCAGTTGTAATAAATTGCTTGTCTTGGTGTGCCTGTGTTTCCTTGATTTTTTTGATTTTATTAAACGGGTAATAATGTCTACAATGTAACTTCGGTATATCGAACTTAGTATTTTGAACTTCTGTTTATATCGAATAACAGTGTATGGCTCGGTCATAACCAATGCAAGCACATACAAACATGAAACCCTTTTTTATCGAACTTTTGCTTAATGCGAAGGCATTTTTAGTCCTTACTGAACTGTTGACGAGATATATCGTTGTTACAGGACCACTGTCCAACTTATACTCTTGCTCAGCCTAGTTTTAGCTGATTGATGAGTAACGTATGTTTCTTATCCCGACTGGCGCTAGACATAATCGTAATCCCGAAATTAAGACAAAGAATGATGCCCATGTATGTCTGGGTCACTGGAATGGGTCAGTTATTTAACTCTATGTGTACTCGAATTTCACTTTCGTACCTTAGCCTCATTTTACTGACCTAAAATCCTAGTGCATCAGAAAGGCAAGAGTTCTGTGACCCCAATTTACAAAGACCCATCTTGTACGAGTAGGTAATTGAGTCTTCATTGTGATCTTTGATAAAAGAGTGCTTGACATTTTTACAAACTTTAGGCCTTGCAATTTTGAAGACATAAGAAAGACACGCGCGCACACGCGCACATACACAAACACACACACACACACACACACAGTTCAATCGTTTATTGTCATCATACGATTACAAAGATTGTTGATGACATTTCAGAGAATATATTTAGTATTTAAAGTGCTTGTTAAAGAATATCTGTATTATTTTAGAAAATGTCTTATCATTTCTTTATAAAACAATTAGAACAACTCAGATTATACTATCATATATTGATATATACAGAATTACAAACTTCTTAATTACCAAGATGTAATATTACATTTTGAGAGATTATTGAATCTTTCATCTATATAAATAATAGTTCATTAAACCTTCATTTATAATACAATCAACTATTGTCTTCTGGTTATTTATAGGCATAGGGCTAGACAATCACTCATCCTTTTTATAATAATACATGAGAACCTTTTCACAGATAATGTTTTTCAAACAATATACATTTATAATATCAGACATAGCCAAGTATTTAAAGCTCTTTTATCTATAGCTAAACCAAGATTATCCTGCTTCTATTCAATAATTTGCAAATGTATATACTATCTGTAAAGGAGCACAATGGTCAGACAACCAATATCCAACACATACACACACTCAAACAAAGGAGATTCTTATCCAACACTTAATACAAATGTGACAGTTTGACACAATATTCAAAAAATCACTTGATTCCTGCTAAAACACAGACGTAAGAATGAAATACATTCAGCATTATATGGATCTTTAATTGAACTTAAATGAGGTATTCAATTTCTCTGATAAGTAGGCCTAATGGAGAGGCTTCTGGCTGTCAGTTTTGGTTTATCATCTCATTAAAATACTAAAATAAAATACGCCAGAAAAGTATTTAAAAATTCAAAATAAAATACCATTTTGTATTTTCAAAAATATGCTATTTTCAAATTGTATTTTGCATATCACTATAAGCTAGAATGTGGGTCAAACTGCCAGCAACAAATTACTTAGGGTTGTTCACTTATGGTTCTAACCGTACAGGATTATATATCCGTTAATTGTTCATTTTTCTTATTTGTCTTTATGCCACTCCCTCAAAATAAAATGTTTTTCTTTTTCTTTATGGCTCTATTAGCTTGTAACAAAACAATACATTATTCAATTTAACAGGAGTTTAGATCAGAAACAAGTGTTGCAGCTGCATAAATATCATAAAGCGGCTTAGCTTTCGGTGGGCGCTGTAGAAAAATCTCGAAATTACGATAAATGCACAATATCTCAGTAACATCTGTAGTAACGAGCTGCGGATTCGATAATTAAAACTAAATATGAAGCGTGAATAGCGCACCTCGGTTGGATTACCTAAAAACGCGTCCGATCTGTATGCCTGGATTTCGCGGACGGTGGGAGATATCAGAAGTTTCAGCTGGTTTCAGAGAAGTTTATGGGAAAAAGTTCGTTAGTATACAAAGGAGCACTGATTGTTTTCAGATTGTCGAAAAAGCTAATTATGGCTGAGATTCGTGTAGCGAAGGACGTGTTTCTGCGGTGTATGGCGCTGATATATGGCGTAGCATTTGCTTCACTTTTTATCCAGATTCCTGGTAAGAACTTTGTTGATTTACTTTGTGAGAAACAAGTTTTACATTTTGTTTTATAAACAAATGCTAGACTCAGCCAGACTGTTATTTGTTATTGTTTTTTATATTCGTTGTTCATGCTACCTCACGTTAGTTAGTTGCTGGTGCAGCTGCTGCTGGTCTGACACCCGAAACTGACCGCACCTGATTTGATATAGCGCCTCAATAAGCTGATTTACGTGACGCGGCTTTTATGTGGCGCTGGTAATTTTCGGAGATTTACTTTTTACAACTGATAGTGATGGTAGTGGTGATGGTGATTGAGCGGGGAAAAGGCTGATTATAGCAATACTAATAAAACATTTTATTTGATCAGGTTGCAAATATTGTGATGTTTGCGATGCCAGACTGATGTTGGCGGTTGTAATTAAATGATTAATGCAAGCTCTGACGATGGTGAGGTAACGATTAGGAGTGTTAGGCGGCACCCAGAGGCCCGTGGCTATGAATGCAAGTATTGGAAACCCGGCCTAAGTGCATATAATGACTCACATTTGATGATTGCTTTATTAGTCAATAACAGTTGTTGAGTACTCGCTCTGGATAGTAGTTGAGTACTCGCTGTGGATGGACTCAAGTCCCTGGGCCGTATTTTACAAGAATTTTGACACCTCTGGCAGTGATGATGAAGAAATAAATGCAATGAGTGTATTACCATTCAGATGATGAAAAGATGAGGCAAATAAATTAGTTAAATGTTTGTTAAGAGCCTTCAGTGATGGACGCAAGGCCAAGGCAACCACGTTTAGACCTAAAACCTTACATTTGCTCTTGCAAATCGTTGTAATGTTAGTCAACCAGTTTGCCCAAGATTTGCAGAAAAGTACAAAGAACAGGCATAATGTTGTTTTGGCATCTTCCTTTCATTCTTTACATCCCACTTTACCTTGTTTATGAATGCAGTTAACATTAGTGTTATGTTGGGTAGCACGATATGCTGCTTATGGCTTTTGAGCTTGTAACAGACAGAGGCGCAAAATCGTGTTACATTGATTTGTGTTACATTACAGGAAAAGGTTTTATTCATTTTAGGTCTCTATGGTGATAATGGAATTTTACCAGCAAGGGTTGTCCTAGCTAAAGGTATGTTGTTGTTACTTTACACTTTAATCATAATTATTAGTTATGGTTGTTAGCTGGGCTAAATGTTGTGCGTTCTGTGTTACTGATATACTTTATGCACATTTACGCATTACACAGTTGTACAACTACTCGTGAAAGCACTTGGAATCATTTTCGCATGGCACATTTGCGAAAATGTAAACTCTTCTTTTTTTTACTAAATAGCACTACTGCCAGGTGATTAGACATCATTTGGTGGCACTGAAAAGTGATGTGTTAAAACTTGCTTAAGGTTTTTATTTGGAGACAATTTCTGCATTCCTGTATATTCTGCTGTTCCAGTTAAGCACTCATTTTCTCTAGTTCTTCTGCCTAGTAAACTTCACTTGATACAGCACCAACATGAATCAGCAAAGGAATATTTATTGCCCAAACTCTGCATGATATACCAGGATTTAAACCCAAGATGCATCAGCAAAAGGATAATGATTTAATTACAACCTTGCCAACATGCCAGGTATTATTCTGAGTTGTGTTTTGTTTTCGGTTGCTCTGTATAGAGCAATGCTATATTATGATATAAAGATATATGCTGCTTGTTTGTAGTTCCTGATTCATGGAAGGATTTTATGAGTCAGCCGACGCTACTTCGATTTCTTCCGATGATTGGCTGGGACATCCAGACTGGAATGGATGTTCTGTGTCTTTTAGGGATCACGGTCGCTTTCCTTACATCAGTCTCGAGTCTCATGAGAAACATGCTCACTTTTTTCCTCCTTTGGTCTTTTTATCTTTCCGTTTTTCACGTAAGACTTCTGATCTGTATTTAGTCTGAAAAACAGTTGCTTCCTTTTAAAATATTTTGTAGACGATTTATGAGCATCTTTTATGTTCTCTGATAATTTCAAGCTTAAAACAGTTCTTTAATGTGCAAAACATTTGTATCTGCCTTTTTTAATGTGCATAAGCATGTCTTAAGTGTCATTTGTAAGTATGCATTGTGTATACAGTGTAAATGTGTTGGTGATGTTTGTGTGTTAAAGTGCTCAGGTTAAATAGGAACATGACTATCCATGAGCAGATATTGTGAAGAGATGGCCGCTTGTTGTCTCATGAATTGGACCTTCCTGGAAATTCTTATCCTGAAATACATGCTTTTCCAACAGAGACAGCTGAAGAAATATTTTCAGCTGACATGATATCACACCTTTTTAGATCTGTTAGATAGCCATGTTTTAGTTGCTTTTGTGAGGTTCTTAAAAAGTGCTAAATATTTAAGAATTACATGCATACATGTAAATATGCTGCACAGGGGATTTGGGTCAAAAGTGGCTGTTACCATAATTGACCACATACATTATCTTACTGCAGATTGATGTTAAACGTCATGATGTTGCAGTTAGGCTTGCCTTTGGTTTATGTTACACGGTGTGTCATATTTTGTGCTGAATCTCCAGTCAAAGGATCTGGAGTTAACCTTAAATAAGACTATCAAATGGTAAAATTGTTATATTGGGAAAAGTTTTCTTCATTTTCAGGTGGGTCAGACCTTTCTCTGGTTTCAGTGGTCAGTGAGTTTCAAAGTTAATTTTAAAATATTACTGATTATTTTAAATTATTGTAAACAATTTGTGTTATATGATAATCTCACTGAGTACCTATTTTTGCTTTTCAAGGTTTTTACATATGTAATTACACTGGAGATGCGTTATGACATGCTTCACTATAAGATGAACTCTGTTATAACATGGTTGGGGATATGGATCCCAACTTTCGGTTGAGCTTTAGAAAATGACAAAATGACAATGTCTACAATGTGGTACTTTCTGTGTCATAAAAATGTATTCAAGCTTTCTGTTTATGTTTCTATTTTCCTTTTCTTTTGCAGGGACATCCTGCTACTTGAGGCTGGTTTTATTACAGTTTTTGTAGCACGTTTTCCCTGTGCAAGAGTGTCACAGTGGTTTTGTGGTCATGATAAAGTTGCGTTTTGGATGGTGCGGTGGCTACTGTTTCGTCTCATGTTTGCCTCTGGTGTTGTCAAATTAACCAGTGGATGTCCCACCTGGTGGGGTTTGACAGGTGTGCAACAAATTAATTAATAACATCATATGGTATCATTGAAACAATAATTCCATGATGGCATTTGTTTAATGACAGCACTAAGAGTAATTTTAACTTGTGATTCAGCATGCTTATTAAACAATGGCATTTTAATTTCAAGTTTCTTCATTAACAACATTTGCTACTGAGATTGAGCTCTTTCCACCAACACCAGTTGTAGATTAGGATTTATATGAATCTGCAAATATCTATCAGAAGACCTGCCAATCAGTCTAATCTAATCTAATCTAATCTTACCATTTGATTACTGTTTCTGACCTGCAGTATATTTAATGAATTATGTGTTGGATTGTTGTTGTGCATTTATTTATGACAATGGATCATAAACATAAACTCAAGATTTCTACAGTGCCCAATGAAAGCTAAGTCATGGAAACCAGCTTATTAAGAGGACTTTGATGCACAGGGTTCTTACTCACAGATGTGCCAGTGAAATGTGAAAGCTTTACCTCTAGGAAAAACTGTGCTGGCTAAAATTTTAAGTGGTTCTGGTTATGTGACTGTGTGTAAATGAACTGCAAAAATTAAATTATTTAATTGTGCTTAGTTGCATTTTTGTAGCTCTAAACTACCACTACGAAACACAGGTGAAGATTTTTCTTTCAATCTCTGTTGGTTGGATTAGCTTTTGCCATGTAAAAATGCTGAATTTCTATAGTGAAATCTCTTCATGTCTTCTGAAGCTACTTCTACAGTGCTATTTCAAACACATGTTGTCTGTACCTCACATTACGATTTACCAACTGTGTGTGCACGTTATAAGTGCTTTAAATAAATATTTGCATTTATCTGCATTGGATGTGAGAGTTTGTTTGTTTATAAAGCCTGCTTGATGCTAGGTTGGAGGCAGGTATGCATGTATAGTTGTATATAATCTTGCCAGGTGACACAGTAAGCTGAAATTGTTGGCTGTTGTAGTGTATTCCTACTCCACTGGCATGGTATTTCCACCAGCTGCCTGGATGGTTCCATCAGCTGAGTGTCGTCATGACCTTCCTCATTGAGCTGCCTTTGTCGTTCCTCTTCTTCTCACCATTTTCCAGCCACCGCGTCTTTGCAGCCTTCACGCAGGTCCTTAGAGAAGTTCTTCTATGCATTTGTTATGGGGATGCTGATGCTGATGGTGAGATGTTTGTGGCAGAGGAGAATGAGTGTAAAGTTGTTGTTGTTGCTGTTGCTGATGTCAAAGAGTGATGATGGTTATTGTTAAGTTGTAGTTGTTGCTAAAAACAAACAGTGATGATGGTGATGATGATGATGATGATGACGACGGTGGTGATGATGATGATAACAATGATAATGATAATGATGTGGATTAATGGGTAATCTGTCATTTGATGGATCTCCATGTTTTGTCCTTGCCTAAAAACCATCACTTTTGAACCAGGATTATTCTGAATAGATTATCTTGAAAGGATCTATATCTTTTGTTACAATACATTACGGTGTATATGATGATTGATTTTTGTACTGTGACTGTAGGTCTTGCTCATGGTCATGATCATACTGACAGGCAATTACAATTTCTTCAACTGGTTGACAATCACACTATGTGTTTCTCTGTTGGATGACAACCATTTGAACTTCTGGGCCTACAAACGTAAAAGCAGAGAAATGGGTGAGTTTGTCTTAGTCTGAGCACAAAACTGTTTCCTATGAGATATTAGGTATTAGAGTTGGATATATAGTATGCTAATGCAAACTATTTAGTTGTTTTTCCCTTGTATCTGGATTATTCGGTTGCTCTTAGATTCTTATTTTAAGATTCCTACCTTTACAGAAATGTGGCTTTAAAAGGCAAACTACTCTTGTCTCACTGACGTCCTTTGGTTTCTTCGGGAAGCTTGAAATTAATGTCTGGCAAATACAGCCTTTGTTGAGGTAGGATTGCACTCATGTCTGGCTATAACTGAAAACCATACTGACTGTGCTTTATTGTCAGACAAAATATATTTATGAGCTACAACAGTTTCTGTGGTGGGCAGACATTTCTTATAATAAACTTCAGAATTTCACGAATCAGATTCATGAATTTCCCAAAACTTCTTTAGTTTACTGAAGCTGAACTTGCAGTAATCAATACAGTAATCAAGGCCTCATGTTTTCTACCTGTCAAAGTTTTTAAGATTTTGACATTTTTTAGCAGAGAACCAGTGGATGAAGTCATTTAGATGGACGGCTCATGTGGCTGTTGCCTTAGTTCTTGTCTACACTGCTTGGTCTCTGTTTTCTGTGCGTCTCAACTTAAATTCCTTTGAGCTCAACACTAAGATTGGTAAATTACTTCTCTAAATGATTAGTTTAGTATCTAAGACAAGTTTTCATTTACTTCTGATTGTTTTGTTGGATCGTTTGAAAGAGTAATTAGGAGCCACCGCAGCACTGAGTTAAGTTAATGTTAGCAAGGAAAAGGTAGGCCTTGTACGTGTATGAAGTGAGTGAGTGGGTAGGTGAATAAGGGGAGTGAATGTGTAGGTGGTAGATATGGATGCATGGGTGAAGGGAAAGTGGGTGGGTGATGGGTAAGCAGATGGGTAGGGTAAGGGAGGGTGGGTGGTGGGATGATAGTATTAGATGTTTTACAGGTTTCAGTGCTACCTTGTTGAAATAGTTACCAGCTAACTGCCACTGATTGTTTTGCTGCAGCTTTCAGTTATGAGGCCTTTGATCAGTTTCTTCAGGTGGTTGTACCAGTGACGATTCTTATTGGAGCTTTCTCTCTATGTTACCAGATCCTGGCAGGCATTGTGTGGTAAGTAAGTGTGTCACTCTAAACTTAATGAATTTTTATGTATTGATTTGAGTAGATAGAAACACCACAGAGGAAATTAGTCCTTACAACTTTAGACCTTTTTAGTCTCAAGTGACGCTTTCTTTGGTCTTACTGATAGGCTGTGGTAATTTATACCTCTTTGGTCTTACTGATAGGCTGTGGTAATTTATACCAACAGTGTTTTTAAACTGTTTGTTTACACTGACTATTGTATCAGTCAGCTGAATTCGGTTTCAGTGTCAAATCATTAGTAGCTGAAACAAGTGTGACTGTTAATGGTTTCGATTATATTATGTTACGCCAGGATTTCAGTCACCCATAAACCAACCCCAAAGCTGCAGAGGCCTGATTCGCGTATGATGACCTAATCTCTGATCTTTGTTTCAGGTCACTGACCAAAATTCCAGGTTTCGCAAAAAAGACTACAAATGTACTTGGGTGTTTAGCGTTTGGTATCGGTGCTATACTGCTGTTTTCAATTTCACTAGTGAGTCTGTTTTGTAAATCTTTTATCATACTGTTCTTCAGGTCTCTCTGTTGTCTCTCCAGGGCTAAAATGTCACTCAAGTATCCTGCTATTATGTTGTTTCGTTTCATATAGTTTTTTCAAGGTATGGTTGTCATGACAAAAGTAAAATTGTCAAACATCAGATATCGCTTATATAGCGCATTTTAAGCACCTTACGAAAGGTGCTGCCACTTGACTATCTAAAAGTTTTTAAAAGATGCATCTTAAGTTAACCAAGAATTTTTTAAGGTTTTTGAGGAGGAAGAATTCAAATTTTTAGAGGAAGATTGTTCCTGAAGGATGTTCCAATACACGAGAAAGTACGGTGAGCCTGAGCCGTTGTACAGTAGCACAGGATTATCAGAACTACGCGGGTTGCAGAATGCAGAGTTTATCGACTCCTCAGGCTTGAGACAGGAATAAGAAGCTCTCTGATGTATTCTGGGGCCAAGCTGACTGTTGAGGCCTGCCCTGTGAGGAAAACCTTGAATCGTTCTCTCCATTCTGTCACCCCAAAGTCAAATTGTCACTTTAGGGTCATATTTTCACTGCAGGTCATTTTGACACTCTTCTGGAATGTGTATCCCGTAATCATGGGTTTATCTAGCAGGTGCTGCTATTTCATCTCTGCTGTTGGGTGTTGACCCTCGTTACGTGCATTGGTTGTGTGTTCAACAGTAAAAAGTAGCAGAAAGGCTTTTTGTATAAACACTTGGGTCTTTGCCACAGTGTGTCAGGATCCTGTGACGCTGCAGCCTGCAAAACAAGGCACTTAGTTGTCATCCCGTGCAACCTGTTGTTCTGTTGTGGGACTGTGTTATGTTTGTGTATGAGTCAAAAGACTGTTTGACTGGGATCTTGCCTTTGAGGGTTTTTGTTGAGCAGGGTGCTAAATCGTGGTGCTGTGCGTTGGTCATAACTTTATTTTACTGGTAATTTAAGGATTGTTAGATGAGATTAGATTATTATTATGCTGTGGATGCACAGGTATCGTATACAAGGATAGAACCTGAAACACAACGCTGGTTACCTGTTGAGCTGAAGCTGTGGAACCAGATGACGGCCAGCTCCTTTCGTTTGACTAGTTCGTATGGACTTTTCCGAAGGTATGTAATTCTCATCTCGTTTTGAAAGGAAGAAACTTCTGTATGTAGTGCCCATAGTTGGAAAAAATATCTTTTAATACTGTGTTTTTAAGTTTTGCGTACTCTAGAACCAATTTTTACGCCCTCGGCAATGTAATAACTTTTGCTGGACTGTTGAAAACTTACAAGTCCATATGACTGATGCAGGATGACAGGAGTTGGGGGACGACCAGAGGTGATCGTTGAAGGAAGTAACTTTCTTGATGGACCTTGGAAGGAATACCAGTTTCACTACAAGCCAGGCAATGTTTCACAGAAGCCACCCATCGTTGGTGATACTTTCTTATGCTTTCTATTGAAAAACTTGTATGTATGTATGTAAATATATGCAAATGTATGTATGTCTCAAGACATATAATATCTATGATGTCCATTAATCACTTCTCAAAAGCATTGCACTTATAGGTATCTATCTTTTCTAACCAAGTGTGACTTAAGATATTAGGCTGAAAATATATGTTGAGCAGTCAAGCAGAACAGAACGTATATGCAGGAAAGATTGTTACGTGGTGAGATGGACTGGGGGTCAGTGTTAATTCTGTAAATTCTGACAAATCATAGAGATGAGAAGCTTGAATGGAAATTTGCTCAACCTCTTTCCTGTTCTGTGTGATAAGAATAATGTAGTGTGTAACGTATTTGGGAATTTTATAGTGCTGCTACTGAATAGATTGGAAAGTTTATCCTCAGGAATTCTGAAGTCTAACAGTTATAGAAATTTGATTTTGATTTTTAAACTGCAATAGATTCCACAAATTATAGAAATTTGATTTTGATTTTATCCTCAGAAAATCTGAAGTCTAACAGTTATAGAAATTTGATTTTGATTTTATCCTCAGAAAATCTGAAGTCTAACAGTTATAGAAATTTGATTTTGATTTTATCCTCAGAAAATCTGAAGTCTAACAGTTATAGAAATTTGATTTTGATTTTATCCTCAGAAAATCTGAAGTCTAACAGTTATAGAAATTTGATTTTGATTTTATCCTCAGAAAATCTGAAGTCTAACAGTTATAGAAATTTGATTTTGATTTTATCCTCAGAAAATCTGAAGTCTAACAGTTATAGAAATTTGATTTTGATTTTTAAACTGCAATAGATTCCACAAATCTTGATTATGTTGCTGCTGTTGAAGATGTATATAAAGATGACAGTGCTGATGATGTTAAGGATGATGAGATGATGATGTTGAGGTGATGAAGATGATCATGACGATGATCATGTTGACAGTAAATCCTAACAATGATGACGATGGTTTATTATGTAGCTCCGCATCAGCCACGCTTGGATTGGCAGATGTGGTTTGCGGCTCTGAGTACGCATGAACGCCATCCGTGGTTTTTGGGTTTGGTCTATCGACTGCTGACCAATCAGCCAGAAGGTGAGTCTGTGTAAAAGCACCATCTGCTGAGTGTCACTTGATCACCTTGATCAGACTTGAGCTTCACATCCTTAATCAGTGGCATTAATACTTTTCACCATGTCAGTCAAGGATTTGACTCATGATACAGTAACTGATGTTAATTTGAAAGTTCATTGTGGCAACCTGCAACAACCCATAAGGAATGGTTGTTGTGTTGCTGGATTTTGTTTTAGTCTTTGCGCTTTAGCCAAATGAATCCTTCAATAGCATTTTAAAATATTTTGACAGAAAAACATCCAATGAAGAAATTCTTGGTTAATTTTGGCACAGGGTAAGAAAAAATGATACGGTGAAATTGGATCTGACATGGCAAAATGCTCCAGGTGATGGAAGTAAGTAAGTAAGTAAGACATTTGTTAAGACGCCTTGTGTCCATCGGCTGGGCAAGGAATCTTAGGTGAGGGATCATCTGATGGATGTTGATGAGCCCATGTAGACCTTGAAAATGGAGTCTAAATGGATGCCAGTGTTTTGCCTCTGTGTGCCAGATATTTGGTAACATCACAGCACATTTGACTTGTGGGGTGCACAGCTGTCTTCCGTAATCTTAATCTCGAGATTTCTAAAGCGCCCAACGAAAGCCAAGTCGTGGGAACCAGCTTATTCACAGGCGCTCAGTCAAAACAAAATCGACAGGGAAAAGGGTTTAGTTCCATAGTTGTTCTAGTGATTAGCGTACTGGGCATTCAAATTCCCACCACAGTAGTGGGATTTTTAAAAATTCTGCTACTAGCATCCCTCGGCTAACTCAGCTATAAATAACTTCACTGACCACATGCTGTCAGTGGGAAGATCAGGCGGTGAGGGAGAGGACTGTCCACCTGCCATCATATGCCAAGGCTAAGAAAGTGAACCTGCTAACACTTCAAACCCATTACTTTTTTCTTCTTGACTGCTGCCATCATTTGTGATTTCCTGGATTTGTATGTACTTTCCTGAAATTTATATTTTTTGCCATTCTCTGCCCTTCTGTAGTAGCAAGAGCACAGCTGCTGGGCCAAAGCTGCATCCAGAATTTCCTGCTGATTTTATTCAGATGTAATCTTCTTACCTTCTATATAACTGTAGTTGGTGTTATAGTTTTGCAACTGATTCGAGTGAATCCGTTTGAGAAAGAGCCACCAAGATTCATCAGAGCAAATCTCTACTACTATCATTTCACATCATCCAACTCCTCTTCCAATCGGTTAGTTTCTGTGAATCATATAACTGAGTAATATGGAAAATACTATAGCCTTATGTTACAGCAATTCATAGCTTAAGTAGTTTTATTGTGCTTCTTGTTGTAGCAAATCCAGTGAAGAAATTTGTTTCGAGATTTTGCTCCCTTGTGCCCCTAGCCAACTGGGCTATATTATATTATAATTACACTGACCATACATACACTGTCAGTGGGAAGATTAGACAGCAAGGGAGAGGGCTGGCTATTCACACTCGTAGTCCAAGGCTAAGAAAAATGAAGTCGCTAAAATTTCATACCCTTGGCTGCCTCTCAGACTCACTTAAGGGGCTCCTCTTTTTCTCTTGTTATTGTGCAGCCTGATGAAAAATTAAATTTCATTTCCATGGATTACATTTAATTCTTTGATTACGCAACAGTGTTTTAAATTACAACATTTATGTTATTGTCTATTACGTATAATTTGAAATGTTAGTGCACTTGTGTAATATAATGTAAACTGCTAGTGCTGTAATTGAACGCAGTGTACGTATATGTAAAATGTGAAGTGTTTATGTTTAAATATAACACATTGTAAATTGATAGTACTGTAATGTTATACATAGACTAGAATGTAATATAAGTTGCTTATATGTTAACGTTACCTGTTTAATTTATCTTAATGTTACCTGTATAATTTATGTTAATGTTACCTGTGCAATTTGTTAATGTTACCTGTATAATTTATGTTAATGTTACCTGTATAATTTATGTTAATGTTACCTGTATAATTTATGTGGTGTACTAGTGATAATCATCATACCTTGTATTACAATTTCTTGTGAAGTGCAGTGTAATAAAATGCTATGCAAAGTGCTAGTTACATAGTGTAATAAATGTTATATAAATGCTCTAATTATGTAAAGTATTACAATTCAGAATTTGGTAATGTACTGCAGACTGTGCTTATTTTTGTAATTTTGTGCAGTTATTCTGATCGAGATTGGTGGACGCGGAAAGTCGTTCGTCAGTATCTGCCTCCACGAACAAAGTCAAATCCAGAGCTGATCAGAATGGCCAAATATCTACAGAAGGTAAAGTGTGAAATTAATATCACCGGGGCTTAGGTTTTATTTCTTTACAAAGGCTTTTAGCCCCGTCACCCCCTCCCCCTTACAGTCATGTGCAAGAAAAATCTCTGTTAAACTTTCCTACCTGAAAATATGTGATCGTTAGGGGTTGGCTTGCTGCACTGTCAACTCAGAGGTTGGGGTTTGATTCCCTACTGGGCTATTATGGTAATTCAAAACTTCTTTTCAACTTGCACCCTTTGACAATTTCAGGTATAAAATGAGTACATCAACTGTATGCTGTTGATTGGGAGAATCAAAAGTACTCTAAGTAGTGCTCTTCTTCAGTGAGGAAGAGCACTAGACACTTGTTCTCATATACTAGGGTTAATAAAATGAAGTTGCAAGTACTTAATACCCATGACTAACTCTAGAGAGAGGTCATGGACCGAGGTTATAGTGCATGCTCAGTCTTCACGGAGACGCTTTTTTGTTTATTGTCTAAGAAGAAATCAAGTTAACATATCATTTTTGTTTCTCTTTACTGTTTTAGGATAATGAGGAGCTTTTAAATTCACAATTTTGTGACGTCATCCAGAACGGAATTCTACACCTTCGATCTGTTTTGACGGATGGTTTTACTACATGTACAGGATTTGTCATGACCAGTTTGGTGATCACAACAGCTGGACACTTCTGGCACCACATTAAGAGTTTTTCTAATCCATAGCAGGTTCACTTCTCATACCCACCAGCTTACCAGTTTAATAGTTCCCATACCTACCAGTCTACCGTTTTAATAGTTCCCATACCTACCAGTCTACCGTTTTAATAGTTCCCATACCTACCAGTCTACCGTTTTAATAGTTTCCATACCTACCTGTCTACCAGTTTAATAGTTCCCATACCTACCTGTCTACCAGTTTAATAGTGCCCTTACCTACCAGTTAGATAGCTCTCATACCAGCAGTTTACCAATTTAATAGTTCTCATATCTACCAGTTTAGAGTTTAGTAGTTCTTATACCTATGAGCCTACTGTTTCATAGTTTTATTCCTATCGATCTATGAGTTTAATTCATTTCAAGTCATTGGCTTTACTTAAGTTGTCTTCTTGGGTCCAAGTGGTGTCAAAAAAGTTGAGGGATTTTAGCTGACGGAAAGAGAGACACCAAAGAGGATACAGAGCAATGGGAAAGAACAGAGCCAGAGAGACACACAGGATGTGTTCCAGATTTATATATACCAGTATTGTGAATTGATTTGTGTACACCTTGCAAAGATAAAGAGCAATTGTTGAATTTGCTAACAAACAATCTCTGGATGAGTGCTTAGCTGAAGCTGCCATTTTTGGCATTTTGAACGAATGAAACGCCAGAGGTTGTTCAAGGTTCTCAGAATTATTTACAGAATGTGAAAGCAAAATGCTTTTGTTAAAGATAAGTTTGAAGATATGTCATGTATTTTATAATTTATATCAGTTTTTACTGATTTTAATGGTAGAGTTTATGCTTTTTTATTTCATGTAAAATGTGCTTCGTTTATGTTTTGTGTGCTTGGCCTTGTTTTTCGAACCCAGAAAACCCAGTTGGAATGTGAGAGACACAGCTTATCCGGTCAGATTTGTTAGAGTACAATAAAACAGGCATGGGGTACCTGAGGGCTTTAGATTTGATTCATTTAGGGTGCCTAAGTTCATTCTTTAACTTGGTGTTGTAATAAAACTAAAACACCATTCAAAAGCCTTCTAATCAGGCAAATCAACAGGGTTAAGTAAGCCTGATTAGTATACGGTTGTATGTTTTGGAAATTATGTACTAAATTGGCATAGTTAAGATATAGATTTGTTAGCTTGCTTGTTGAACGTATTTTGAACAGAATAAAACCGGATTCACGATTAAATAAAATAGTTTTATGATCTGAACATTTTTATGACTTTAAAACTTTTATATATTTATACACGGCATATACAATTTACCTGTTTTTTGCATAATATGTCGGATGACATTGGTGAGTTTTTATAAACAATGTTTAGATAAAGGTGAGCGAAGTTTAAGTCATGGCCTTTCCTTAAAGTCATCAGCTGATAGCAGAATTATCTTCATCGTCAAGAAGAAATTGTCCAAATTTGAAACGATAGCATCGGAACTCGAGACAAAAAAGGCGCCTTCAGTGTGCAAATACCTCGATCAGCTATTTGAAACCGCGCCATCTGGCGAATCGACCTCTGTCCGCTCACGGCGGCGGGTCGACTGACGCAGGCGGTAACAGCCATCGCGCTGAAGGGCCTAAGGCGGAATGGAGGGTTATTGACAGGCGGTACTAAGTTTAACTTTGTTCATTGGGGGATTTCGGTTTCAGAATTGTTTAAGATCCGTTTCAATGCAAAGATGTGTGCGAGGGGCGAAGTCTCAGCGTTTCTGAAATTCTTCGTGTTCTTTTTTAACTTCGTATTTTGGGTGAGTAGTTACGAATAATGTGTTACGATATGCGAGCGTATCGTAGGCATCTCGGGCAGTAGCAGCAGCAGCAGCCCAGTTGGGTTCTCACTGTTCTTTTGGGCTTTTACTGCTAATTGCCTCTAATTGCTCTGTTGAAAATAGCCTTATCGATTACAAAGCGTGAAGTGACACTTATTTCTACACAGTAATTTAACGTGAATTACGTTTGATGCAGTTTGTCGTAAGTTAACGTGATTGTTTTATTAACGAAACTGTGATTTTCGAGTGTAATATTTTCTTAATCAGTGTTCTCCAACTGGTGTTATGGAAAATTCTTTTGGTAATCCTTCAGATGTGAGGAAGAGCTAATAAACTTGTATTCCGCTGCTTTATCCTCAGCTTCTGTTGCAGTGTGATAGGCCCAATATGCATTAAGCATTACAAAGGATATGATGTAACTCTTAACAATTTGCCTTACACCATAATTTATTTCCATCCATCATAGTAAAACTGTAAGGTAAGGTTGACCCAAACTGCAAAAAATCCGTGGAAGGTTCCATTTTGGTGGTTCTTGGGGTCCACCAGCACATGTCTTGAACTTCCACTGTATGATAGGGTGGAGCCAAACCACCCACAGCGGGTGGTGGAATAGTCCACCTTTCGAAACGTGGAATGCTCCACCATTATAACCACTCCATGAGTTTTATGTTTAAAAATGCTCAGTTTGTAGTCTACTGCTGTTTCACCAAACTGAACCAAGTCTTTGCTGACGGGTACGTTTGAACATTTATAAGATGCTGAGTCAGCAATCAGCAAAACTCCGATCTACGGCTGACAGTTGGCATTGTACTCATAGTCTCTGGTTAGTTAATTGGTTAGTTTAATTGTCCCAAAGATGAAGAATGGTGATGCTGAACACTGATAATGAAGCTGGATTTTGCTGTGAGGCAAATTAACTGTTAAGATTTTCAATTCACTTTTCATCTGCTGTTCCTCCATAGCCAGTTTGACACTTTGCTCTGTTCAGCGGTACCGCCAGTGACCTGCTTGTCCCATTCGTCCTAACAGCCATGGCATGGCGCAGAAGTTTTGCTGTAGTCAGCCATACTTCTTGGAATGGTTTCCCTGGTGACCTTTGACATGAACTTGACCTTTGACATGAACTTCTGTGCCTTCCTCCCTCTCTCTTCCACAAGCATGTAAAGACCATTTTGTTCCCCAGTGGCTCTGGGTTGTCTAGCCGGGAGTGCCGCTGATGAGTTTATCTTGAAGTGGCACTTTATAATTTCTTGATTACGATTAAGATTGACAGTCCTTAGTACTTGATTGTCAGGTAGTGTTCAGCAGACGTGGTTCCCATTCATTCTAGCAATGAAGACAGTTTTGAGAGCACAGAAACGTAGATCCCAGGTTGAATTTATAGTCCGTTGTCTGTCTGCAGTGTGCTGGTGTAACATTTATTGTTGTTGGAGCGTGGGCGTTTACGGAAAAGCACCAGTTCTCTTCGGGCTTTTCAACTGATGCCCCAGAATATGTGAAAGCGTTTGATGTCGTGTTTGATCTGACGATTTTGATACTTATTCTTGGATCCATCATCTTCGTCATCGCATTTGCAGGATGCATTGGAGCATTGCGAGAGAACATCTGCCTACTTAAATTCGTAAGTTATAGTTATTACATGTGCATATATATGTATAATTATATACGCATGCTGTAAAGGAGTATTTTTACCTGAGGTTGAAATATCCCTCAGAATTTAAAAATTCAGAGATAAGGAAAAGGTCTGTAATCTGACTGCCATCATACTAAATAATAACAGAAATAAAAAATAGTAATAATAATAGTAACAAAATAATAGCAAAAAATTTTAATAGAAATAATAAATAAAACCTCCAGAACTTGCACAGATGTAGCCATTCCAGATGAATTTTTATTTCTCTGGGCATTTTGTTAACCCCAAGTAAAAACTGAATAAAATAAAAATAGAAAAATGTAATAAATAGAAAAGGTTTTGGACAACATGGTTATAGACAATGTGACGTGACGAATGCCCCATCCTGGACACATTCAAGTCACGACTCATCTTTTTAGGATATCTTATAACTTGTTGATTTTTGAACCCATGTACAGCGACCTTTTCTTTGGCCTCTTTTTAGGATATCTTATGACTGTAGTTGATTTTTGAACCCATGTACAGCGACCTTTTCTTTGGCCTCGGCTGTGCTATGGCGTTATATAAATTGTCTTATTATTATTATTATTTTTGTTATTATTATTTTTATTATTATTATTTATTATAGAACGCAGCACTGCTTGAGGAAAGGCGTTCATGGGCAAGTGAGATATCATGAAGCGAGGAAATGACATTTTGTGATGCTTCATGACCTTCAATGACCTTTTGAACAGATCTTATTGTATTTCATGTTGTAGTTCTGCTACGCATTGGGAGCACTCTTGTTTGTGGAACTGGTTCTTGCCATTCTGGCTTTTGTCTTTTCTCGTGAGATCAGGGCCAAAGTCACAGAAGTTGTCAAGACAGAGGGACTGGTGAGATATCGTGATGACGATGACCTTCGTAACCTCATTGACTGGACGCAAACTACAGTAAGCAAAAAATTGTTAGCCATTAGTTTTATAGAATTCAGAAATTATTCTCACAATTTTCTTTTTTTGTAAGAAAAAATGGCATGTTTGAGCAAAGCAGCCAAGGCAAATTAGTTAGAGATGGATTTGTAGGGTCAAGTGCTGAAGTTTATAGTAACCAAAAAGAAATCTTAAGGTGGCACGAGAAATGTCGAACTTTGTGTCAAATTTTGAGACACTCCATTGATGTTTTTAATGACTTAATAATGACTAGTTTTCCTGCATTAGATGGAATATTTGAAATAAAAATATTAAAGAGGAAAAAATAAATTCTGAGTTTTTTTAGTACATGGGAGTGTGCTATTATCTAGTGGTTAATGTGCAGGACGGTTAAACCAGAGGTCATAGGTCGGGTCTCAGATATGCGTTTAAGATGTTTAAGATTTCAGCTCCACTTGTGCCTCCTAGCAATTCGGGTATAAAACCAGTACTGACAGTACGCTGTCAGTGGGAAGCTCAAACAGCGAGGAAGAGGGCTGGCCACTCTGATTCGAATGCCAAGGCTAAGTAATTGAAGTCGCCAGCACTCCATATCCATGGATTCTTCTTGGATTTGGCTTAATGGACTGTTCTTCTCTTCTTCGTAGTAGGCCTACATGGCAATGATTATTTATGCGGAATGCCAGTTATCGGTATTTCTGTGTCTTTTGTGCAGTTTCATTGCTGTGGAGTTGGTATGAAAGGTTACCGTGACTGGTCTAACAATGTTTACTTCAACTGCACGGATGAAAACCCAAGCATGGAGCGATGTGGTGTTCCTTACTCTTGTTGCATTCAACCTAACGACGTACAGGTCAGCCCTGTTAATTAACTTACAGAACACAGTAGTTGTCCTGTAATTCTTTGATATATGGCTAAATCAAACATAAGTGTAGACCCGGTGACAAATTTCGATATCAGTGCTTGTGAACTGCTGAGAAGTGCTTGTTGACTGCAGCAGAGTCATTCCTCAATTTTCTTTATAAAATTATTCTCTTTCAAGTACTTGCTCCAAATATTGTGCATATATTCCCCTACAGTGAATAGTGATTAACTTGAAACTTCTCAGATTGGCTACAATGAAGAATGAAACTCAGATACTCTAAATTGCTAAGAATTTCTCTGAAGCCACTTGTATTCGCATACTCTGCATCACTCAGGTTAATTGTTCCCAATCATTCAGCTTTGACAATTTTATTAACTTTATGTAACAACATAAAATTGCCAAAAACTGTTTGCAGCATTCTTATCTGCAATGCATCTCAGACCCACTGACCAGTCCTGTGGCACTCCAGGGGCTTACCCACTCCTGAACATCAAGTCCTGGAGCCTCCACTGCCAATGATTCTTTCCCTCCCACCGCTTTGACCCACAGATTACCCCCCTGTTTGTGAATATTTCTTGTGAAAAGTCTGCACTGCAGCTTCATCCAAAAACTGTTTCTGGTGAGATCCAAGCCAGTCTGTGCTGTAATTAACAGTGTTTTGCGGCTTTACGCAGTGCACGCTGTATCGTGTTATATTTGTTTTCCAGGAATTTTACATAAACACTCTTTGTGGATACCAGAAGCAAAAACTGTCTGTAAGTACCTCTGTGTTTTGATTCGTTAATACTGGCAACTGAATTGCATAAAAACACCTTTATGTTTTAGAAACAGAGTTGATCTCTGATTAGAACATTTTCTTGAGTTTTCTGCAGTAGAAGACTGCTTCTGTGTTATTGACCTGTGAGACAACACAATCCAACCTAAAACCTTCACTGCCCCTTCTTTCTCTGGCACTGAAGGTTTTAGGTTGGCAACCGGACTTGGTTCTTGACATGACGTCTTTGGACAGCCCCTCTGACTTGATGCAACTGGTGCCCTGCGCTTAGCTTTTAAGTAGAGCTTTAGAAATTTTGAGATTACGACTACAATACACATCTGGAAGTTATATAGTGCCTTTAGGAACTGTCTAGAACCTCCAATTAATTAAAACTCATTATCTAGGGGTCAAAGTGCATCAGTAATAAGTCATTTTTAAAGTAATTGGGTTAGACTTTGTTCAAGAAACGTTTTTTACAGGATTGTAATCTATATGTTTATGGCTAATTTTGAACAGCCGTTGTAAAAATCAAGTTAGTAAACTAATAGTGTATTATTTTTTATTATTATTGTGCTGTGATGGTTTCATTGTAATTCCAAATATGGTAGTACCAAACGTACTACCTGAAAATGTTGATCTAGATGCATTTGACCTACCAGACTGTGTTTGTTTTGCTTGTGGAATCATTTATGCCTATAATGGTTGAATCTCTGAATGTATTTGAGCAGTGATGTACAATCAACAGCCGGTCACAGATTCCTGAGTCACGGTCCTCCCTGCCTCTCTCTCCCAACTGACAACTGCTTCCTTAGGTGTGGCATACAAGCATAACATCATGTGATCTCTTTAGATAATTAAGGTTCATGTGACAAAGCCAAGATCGGTCGGTACATTTGCCCTGCGTTGTGTCATAAATTACACATTTGTGTGTGTGTGTGTGTGTGTTTATATACCAACATATTTAAATATATATCTACAGTATGCTTATTTTAAAGTTATATGAAGTCTTTTATGACAGTGTTTACCACTATATCCACATGAATAATGCATACACATCATGTTAAGACTTTTTGAGATCTTGTGTTTTCAGATTTGTACCTTTTTGTGCAGTTTGCTTTTGGTGTAAATTTTGAAGCCAATTTATTTTCTGTCTAAATTAAATATTTAAGACATAAATTTAAAGGTGGAATTTTGGAAAGACAAGGCTTCTCTTCCTTTATGGGATGAATTGTACAGATGGACTGTGCATTTTATGGTTTTCATTATAAGTGTTTTATACTTTGATCCCTTAATCTGGACACAGTCACATCTACAGTCTATGTAACCTTTGTGAAGTAAGTTTTACATTTATTTTTCCACTCACGGGGTCTGCTGGTGCCTTGCCTCGGAACGTCAGCTGAAGTACTTCTCACACGTTGGATGACACTGTCTTGTGGAACTGCCTTCCATGGTGACCCGGCAAAAGCAAGCAGGACAAATGCGCGCCGACCAAGGAGCACCGAAAAGCGCGTGCCGTCACTTTCGCGCAAGACAAATGCGCGCCGACATTAGCGTGCATACAAGAAGACATAGAGCCATAAGAAAAAATGACTATTTAATTTAGAAGACAAACAAACACAAAACGAAAATTTGATGTCATATACTGTGCTCTTTAGCGTCTTCGACTCAGTCTTCTTCATGGTCAAACAAGATTATTCCACTTTTTGAAGATTTTACACGGTGTATTTGGTATTTATAGTTTTCTTTGTTTATTCTGCCAAAAACGAGCTTTGAAGTCTCCTCATTGGAAGCTATAATTTAAATTATAAGTTTCTTTCTACTATTATTTTTACATCAAAGTGGCGGCAACTATTATGTTCACATCATATTACTGTATTGTGTATTATTCATTGCCATACAGTATATAAAGTTGCCGTCTTTATTCTAATCAGTCGAAGCGTTAAAGCGTTTGACCTTTGAAGTTATTCAATCAAAGGGTTAATAATAGTCCATGCTGCGCGCTTTCGACGGCACTCATTTGACGGGGTTTATTCTACAGCGCTCAATTGACGGCACGCTTTTGTCGGCGCGCATTTGTCGCGCGCGCTAAGGATGGGGTGCCGCCTTCCACTACACAATAGGACTATTGTTTTGTGTGACTCAGCTTAATGTCAAGCTTTCCTCGCTATAATGTGCACCTTTTTTAGATCAGTTAGTCATGTGTACAGAACTTGTGAGAAGTTCCCAAAATGTGCTATATAAATGCCGTGTTGCATACATTCTTACATACTTACATATGATGTTCATGTTTAACAGCTGTCTGTGGCCCAGAGTTTTATCTACACATCCGGATGTGTTGAGGAAATTCTGTACTTGGCCGAGCAGAAAATCTACATCATCGGAGGAGTGGCACTTGGAGTTGCAGTTGTCCAGGTGCGCAATCAGTTAATCAGTGAACCAGTCAGTCAGTCAGTCTCAGTCAGTCAGTCAGTCAAGTTACTTGGGCATGCATTCATTCTGTGCATAGAAGAATGTAAAGAAATGTTTTACCTTTTCTGCCTTCATCAACTGATTGGTCACGAGAATGAACAAAAGACATTGACATAATTAACTGATCAATCAGCTCTTTTTTATAAATTTACAGTAAAGGTACACACTTGTTCACAGTCCTCTGTAGAAACTCCTCAGAAACGTGATCTCATTGTTCTAAGATACGTAACCTCCAAACTTGAATTGGTACTCAATTACCAACCTGGAAAGGATGGAAGGCTGAGTTGGTACTAGATAGTC
The DNA here is from genome assembly GCA_964023275.1 of Norana najaformis. Lineage (NCBI taxonomy): Eukaryota > Metazoa > Annelida > Clitellata > Crassiclitellata > Hormogastridae > Norana > Norana najaformis. Next base: position 16,165,006 of record OZ029920.1, on the reverse strand, counting down.
TGGGATTCCATTGGTGGCATCAGTCCAAGTATGAACCAGTCACAGACCTGCTGGATGGCTATGTTTTAGCACCTGTGAGAGGCTGTTGAAAGGTGATATTTACGGATCTGATACATACAAACATACATACAACGAGGCTTATGCGACGAAAGTAGCTGTTCTTGTCATTGTTGTTTTGGCAGCACTAAACTGTCGCCAAATAGGGTGCAGTATCAGTAACCTAACAGTTCATCGCTAGTTCTCTCAGTCATAGTAATAAACAAGTCGTTGCGCATTAACATGCGGTTAGTTTGTGCAAGAAACGTTGATGGATGGCGCAGTGACCGAGCGCTAATGCGTCTGCTTTTCACCTCTATAACCTGGATTTGAATCCTGGGCCTGTAAAAGCAAAGGCTTCTTTGCCAAACTGTGGGAAACCTTGGAGGCTATCATCTTCAGTATGAGTGTTTCTTTACATCCAAAACCAGTGCTATGTTCAACCAGATTGAAGGACTTTGTAAATAATAGCATAGACATTGTATTTGCCCTATAATTTCCAGTTATTTCTGTCCTACAGAGGCCTGTCTTGCATATTGGACCATTCCATGTATACCTGCTTCAATCTGTTTTTCAGATACTTGGAATGTTTCTAGCAAGGTCTCTCGTGACACAAATTGAAGAGAAAGGATACTAAATACTATGGTTTTCCTGTTGCTGCAGTTTCTGTATTGTCATGGAAACAGCATTGCCATTTTAATCTTGTTAATAATGCTCAACCATCCTAACCCTGACATCTTTATTCCTAAAATCATCAGCGAAATTTGCCTTTTTGAGATCATATTTTTGGAAAATTGTCTGAAGTATTTTCATCTTGTTTTACTGCATCCCATGTCTGTGTACGTATCATTTGTAGCTTGAATATATTTTATACTATGAATAAACAAGCTGTCTTATTGCATGCTTGATATATGGCAGTCTTGTATCCTCTACAGCAATAAGTTAATAACAGATGGCGGCAAATACTTTGTGTTTGATGTTTAATTGTTACACTTATAGCCTGTGATTGGTTTGTATGATTAGCATTTCTTACGTTAACTGTTAAAGTTAGATGATTTGAATTATCGGTTGGTGCTTTGCATAAAGATTTTGAATAACGGTATGTTCCCTTTTTAACCATGTATTTTAAGAAGTCTACTTTAACACGAGGTTTGGTCTAAAATGATTCTTATCATTCCATGGAGCAATTTGAAGTTCAGTGGTAAGAAATTATTAGGCCTAATTATGATCTTTGTATTGGAAGCTACCTAATTTGTACCATTTGTATTGGAAGCTACCTAATTTGTACCATTGCATGCATAAAGTTTCTTACAATACCAAAGCTACATTGTGGCTGTCAATATTTCCGGATGCCAGGCTTTTTGATTTGCCTCATATTTGTTGCACCCTGCGGCTAACAAAGATTCTAACTGCTTAAGGCAGAAGACATTTGTTTATGAAATATTTTTGCTGATATTTGTTCTTAGATAGCTAGTACTGCAGCCATATTTTATACAGCTGAACACAATTTAAGTGACAGTGACTGTTTTTAGTCATTTAATGGTGCTATTTGTTCAAAACATTTACTGCCAAGACATAATCGGTGTTGTTACATTTCTCGTTAGGAACAGCTGATACTTTTGTGTTGGATGATTTTTCACTGTAAATGATGCTGTCTCGCCTGAAGAAAATACTTACTTAATTTCAAGTTCAATTAAACAAAATGCCATAAAAGGTAAAGGAACAGACTTTTTACACGCCTCTTTAAAAACTTGTGAGAAGCATGGTCCCAAAGCCAAGATTATCTGGCTAAGCAGCAAAAACGACCACAAGAATCCTGCGAAAGGATGTCTCCAGGGACAGGATGCCTTGTTTATTGGTACTTGTCAAGCTACATTTCTTCACTCCAGTTTGTAATCATAAACTGAAATCACTGAGGCAGGATTGCTTCAGTTCGATTCTGACTGAAGGTTGTTGGGAATCCAGTGGGAATATTAGCAGACTGTCCCAATGCTGCATAATTACATGTAGAAAACCAGCACATTTTGTTGATCAATCACAGACACTAAAGCTTTGAATTTAGCCAGAGAATCAAGAATGTCAACAGTTACATCTCAAGTTGGCTAACATTCCATTTTCTACCGAACCATGCTTCTGAAATCATCTTTTTGGTTTTTCATAAGAATCATTTTTTCCCAAACCAAGGATACTGATCAGAAAATAAATCATATTTACGAATAACTCTGTAAAGCACTATTAGTAAAAATCAGCCAACAAGTAAAATTTTATCATATAATTATATACAACTACAGTTTTCCAAACAAAGGACATGGCTTGGTGTTACAATTAAGGCCACTGAATTTCTTTGCAAAGAAACAGATTTAAGATCTTGTTCAAGCCAAAACCACTTCTTCTCTGCATCCAAACTCCCACTAAAGCCTGTCAAATGCATTTCTTCACCCACATCACCAACTGTTATTATATTGGTTTGATTAAGCTAGGAATTATCCTTTAGGAAGAAAAGAGGTTAAAGATAAATAATTGGTAGCCGATTGGAAACAGCAATCGGCATGTAACATGGAAAATACAGGTTCGAGCTTGCCCGAGACTGTTACTGTGTCCTTCACTCACAATTGCTCAGCACCATCGACTGATGTTTAGTCATTAGATAGTGGTTCTTAATAAATGCAGAATAATAGAATATCGCTGAAAAACCAGACCTCCCCAACATTGCTCGATTGGACGTGAGTTACCCCTAGGTCACTCCAGAGACAGCTGAGTGGTGGATTAGATTTCTGAGAATAATTCCAGACCCTCATTATAATATTATAATAAAAAAATCAACAAATTGTTTACTTCTATGCAGTATCTTGTATGGAGCCTCTCTCCTGTAACGAGGCAGCATGACGGATACGGTAAGGGTAAAGTAAGGCAAAGTTAAGTAAGGTTGGGATAGGCAAAATGATGTATTTTCAGGTCAAAATATGCAATAGTCACGAACAAGAGGCACAGAAGATTATGTTAAGAGATCAATATCATTATTAGCAGGAGTAGTAGTAGTACCACCAAGATTACTGTCATAATTCTATGACTTGTCAAGGTTCCTTATACTGTAGTAACTTGCAAGGAACAGAACTGAAATATTTCCTTAAATTACATTTCAGCACACATAATGAGCTGAATCTCCTAAGCTTCTTTTGGATAAATGACACTAAAACATCTGCAGTAAACAATTAAGATGTGACATTATTCAGACAGGATGTTAAGCTGAAACAGAATTAGGGTGAATGTATTTCCACACTTTCACCTTGATACCATTGTGAAATGGTTTCTCTGAATGACAAGGATTTGCTACCCGAATCCTACTTGCAAGTCAGTCACCAGGCAAACTCTCAACAACGTCTGAATGGAACTTTCTGATATGCCCTGAAAGAAGCTTCTCACTTGCAAACATCTTTGCGCAAATGTTGCACTTGAAGTGCTTCTCTTGGTGCACAACCAGGTGCTGCTGCAGGTAGCGTGAAGTCGTGAACCGCTTGGCACAAACACTGCACGTAAACGATTTTTCACTTGAATGCATCGATGCATGTCTGCTGAGCATCTTTGCCGACCGGAACACCTTGTGGCACTCGTTGCACGCATGCTGCTGCCGTTGTAGCTCATCACGCTGATGAGTAAGGATGCTGTTGAGACCAGTGTGAGAAAGCATGTGCTTCTCCATGTTTGACTTCCGATTGAATGCCCTTCCACAAACAATGCACACGTGCTGCTTCTCACCATCGTGGTTGCGCACGTGCCTGTTGAGGTTGCCTCGGTGACTGAACGACTTGCCACACAGCGGGCAGATGTTGGACCGCTGACCTGTATGGTTCTCCATGTGCTGTCGCAAAAGGTAGTCGCGAACAAATCCACGACCACACTCGCGGCAGACGAATGGACGCACATTCGAATGTCGTGCCATCTTGTGACGCCGCAGGTTCACGGCCAGCGCAAAACCGGTCCCACAGATGTCGCAGAGGTAGGGACGTTTCTCGTTATGTGCGTGTGAGTGTTGGATCAGGCTGCTACGGAATCGATATGTCTTTCCACAAGTTGGGCAGATGTGTGGCCGGTCACCTGCATGCATTTTTTCATGTGCCTGGAGCCTTGGTGCACTTGTAAACACCTTGTTACACAGTTTACATGCCAATGCCGACTGGTCGCTCACATGTTTGCCCAGATGTTTTCTTAGGCCAGACTGCGAAGTAAATTGTCTTTCACGAACTGGACTGCGTATCAGACTGCCCTTATCATCTTTCAGCTGCTCAGTTTCTGAATTGGTGGAGTCAAGGCTGTTGCTCTCGTTATGTACAATCCTGAGGTCTCCATCCACAGTTCGGTTCTTCTTCACCACAATTTTCTGCAAGATCTTTGACGCAAGTCTGATTGAAGTGCTTCGTCGAATGGCAGAAGCCTTGCTACTTTTCAGAATTGAAACCCAAGCAACAGGACTCCCTTGTGGCACCATTCTTGACACTGGCTTCGAAGTTTTGCAAGTTGATGACATCGTACCTGACAAAGCGCAGTAGTCTGGTGCTATAAAAATTGGCTCCTTGACACTTAAACTCTCCAACTTCAGATCATCATTGCAGTTAGTTGCCTGCTCAAAGTCAGTCATTTCTAGCTTATCACTGTCAGTCCGAACTGATGCAAAGCCATCTTCAGTCTTCAGCCTGTCTGAAGCTTCTGGAGAAAAGCCCTGTCTATTGGATGACAAGTTCATGTCGCTTGCATTATCTAATGTTCCAGTACTCCCAATTTCTTTTGCAACCAGTATATCAAATGTATTTTCTGTTTTCAGACAAGCACCTGAAACAAAAAGGCTTCATTCTATCAATAGCACACCAAGGTCGCTGTATAGTACACTTCATTCTAGCATGAATTCTGATGTAACAGGTCAGGGACATGGATCCTAAATACAATTCACCTCAGAATGTGACCTCATTAAAACACAACTTCATTATAATGTGGTAACTGACATGGCTCCAAAAGACTGTGCTATTCTGAAGCAAATCATGTGGGAGGTTTTCATCTATTTCTGTGGTCCAGAGCCTGCAAGAGACAAATCCTGAATTCCTAGACATCCAACTGCTTGCCAATGATCATCAGTGTGTTTCACTTAATGGTAGTGAGCAAGTACGCCGTACAGAGCATGTTCATGTGATTTAATTAAACCTACATGGTAGCCGATTTTGGACCACAGCCGATGCAGGGCATTGTCTCTGACTGGATAGAGCGCTCGGCTTGTAACTCGGAGAGTACGGGTTCGAGCCTCCCCTTAGGGGTTGAGCACGTCCTTCACTCACAATTGCTTTGTGCCTCAGATTCAGATTTACTGACCTTGCGCACATAATAAATGCAAAATAATAATAATAAAATGATAATAATACCTCCTCTGTTTATATATTTAGCATTACACTAACGTTCCTTGTACAGCACGTTAAGTAACACAGCACATTAAATTAAAAGCTTTGGAGGACATGACACCACTTAGCACTGTGCGGAATCACAAGTAAATGGGTAGCGCGTAAATGCGTCCACACTGTACCAGTAATCTTACATACAGAGATGGAATCAAGCGATAGCAGAATGGCTTCAGAATGTCACTTACTAAATGCTGCGTTATCATGAATGCCTTCTTCACAGACCAAACAATCCTCAGCCGATGTCTCTAAACTGTACAAGAACAGGCAATGAATTAATTGATCAAAGACCACTACAAACAAAACAGGAACCATGGCCCATAGTTTACTTAAGTAAAATGCTATCATCTTTGGGTTCCGTAATTAACAAATCCTGTGCATCAATTTCACAAGGGAATGATAACTTTGGTCAGTAATTGTAATTCAGAATTTATATGGCACCACTTCAAGATAGACTCATCAGAGGCACACCCGGTCTGATGTTCTGGCTTACATTTTTAGTTTAAGAATTTACAGTAACCCTGAAAATTGGGGCGTATTTTTGTAACTATTTCATTCACCTGGTGGCACCTTTTACTTCAGAATAAGGGTGCTACTCAAACCATTTCTGAACTTGTATGTTCCTTGTTTTGGCATAACTTTTGCCAAGACGTGTAATGCCATATTTCGTATATAATTAAGAAAAACAATAGATTTGATAAATGAGCAAAACAGAAAAAACGGCTGATATCAGCAAATGATGATGATGATGATGAACATATATGTATTTGTAACTGATGTTGTACAGCAGAGAAAACCTTGCTAAAATTAAGCAACTTTTATCACTTTAGGAACACAAATATACATTACTACTATATCTGGCCTCTAGAATGCTTAAAGGCCACAAAAATCATTGGCAACTGGGACTTCACATAACCCGTCTTACACAGCACTTGATAAGCCTCTACACATTCCCCTCGACTTTGGGCAGGGAAACCCCTTCATAATAAGCAGTGAAGTGAAATGAATTTTGAACCTGTTAAATTTCTGCCATATACAGAAATGTTGATATGCTTCAAGTTGTGTTTCCATGCACTTAATATTTACCAAACTGATTTTAGGCACTACAGCTAGTTAGTAACCCATCAGATTATTATGAGTTTGACTAAGTTTATAAATTTTATAAACTAATTCAAACTCCGATAGAAGCCCAATAGCCTTACCTGGAAACATCTCCAAACCGAACATCTATGCCATTGAGTTTTGCCACATCAATGCCCATTCTTTCACACACCATAAGAATTCCACTGAACTGGTTCGGATGCCGAAAACGTGATGGCAAAACTAGGGACCCAGTGTACAGGAAGTGCAAGACTGCTTCGATGCAGGCAGAGCTGCAGCCAGTGAGCTTCATGCTGAACCGACATTTGGCTCTGCGTCCAGTGATTGAAAGAAAGTTGGTGTAAATGTGAGGACTGACTGCGGCCAGAATCACGCTATGTGCCCAGACTTTGCAGTTGTCCTCCGCTATCAGAACAGTGTCACAGAGTATGTTTTCTTGCTGAAACTTGTAAAGCGTAGTTGCAAGGTCTTTTAAGTACAGTTCTGACTTCATTATTCTGGTCATGACATACGAACTTTCCAAACAGTACAATCAGCTATACCAAAAACAAATAAGGAAGCATGCATTTTTTAATACTGTAATTGTAATTGGAAATTTGTAAAGTGCCTATTCAAGGTAGCCTCATCAGAGGTGCTCCCAGCCCATTGCCCTAGAACTGGGGAATAACAGTCTTCAAGTGCTTAGGGAAGAGGGAAGGGGAGAGGGAGAGAAGCTCCTGTCAAAGGTCAGCAGGTAAGTCATTCCAGAAAACAAGGCCAACAACAGCAATGCTGAGGTGCTGAGCAGTGGCAGTTTGAACTAGGGGGACAGCGAGATCGCCCTGAATCATAGTAGTTATTACTACTACATCTAGAATTTCTATTATTGCAACTAAATATCGCACGATGGAAATCAATAGACAGAATGGGACTAATCAACAAAAATCAGGATCACATGTGTTTTTCCAGATGTATTAGTTATATTGGGAAAGGGATGAGAAAGACTTGCAGCAAGTGGTTTGGAGCAACGACAAAGTGATGACAAAGGTGAATGTCGGTGATCGTCAATAATGGTTTCTACAAAACTTGTCTACTTCAGATCCCTCCCTCCCTTTGACAGCATTTATCCACATCTGGCATTACTCTCCCCATCCCCTTTGCAGACATCTGCATTCTAGAGCTATAGCTATACTCTAGTGGAACGTCTGCACTCCAAGGTCTATAAGAGGGTTAACTGTGCTACGGGGTGGGGTACTTTCATACTGCCGCGTCAAGCAAAGTTACTCTAATTAGACCTTACAAAGTACACACTGCTGATTGAAGCTGGTGTTTAAGGCACAGGCTCTACTGAAATAAATGCGTGTACCAATTTTTATGCAGGCATCCGCATTGGGCAAAACCCCTTCCCCTTGTCCGCATTTTGGTAACCCTCCCTCCCTCTGCAGAGTCCTTAATGGACGACTCCCCACATAATCGTTTGATGTACTCCACGTTGCCTTCTATTAAAATCACACTCACATATTCCTACACTCAAACCAGCGTTGCTGCTGCATGGTACACGTTAACTATGCTAACAATTGTATTAGAACGACCTAATCTGAATCTAGAAGGGTAGGTATATTCTGGTTTCAGAACATCAGTTTCACACTTCGGTGTGTTTAAGGTCGCCGAACTGCTGGATATTGGAATTTCCCTATTCTTCACGTGGTTTTACGAATAATCTGACTACATATACCAAATAAAGCGATTTATTTAATCTTAGCTTAACGGAACTATGATAAATAATAAATGCGACCGATAATCAACTAGTATTTTATCTACGAGTCCGCGGGTTTTCGGTAAACCGGAAATCGCTGGAGTCCTGGATCGTCGTCCAGCGACCTGTTCCATATTACATTCAGGTTACGATCAGAAGACCCCGATACTAACCACAAGAACGTTGGACAACCAAAGCGAGCGATAAAACAATGAAAGTCACAGAAACAGTTATCCTAAGCTCCATAGATCAAACTAAAGCTACTGCCGCTCACACAAGGCACCGATTTTGTCTTGACCGTGCGCGTGTGAATAAAAGCCGGTTCCCGCGACTTGGCTTTCGTTGGGCGCTGTAGAAATCTCGAGATTACGATTGCAATTACGAAAAGGAAAGGTTGTTACACCATATATAGCGGCTATTAATTCCGTTACCAGATATGCTTTAAAGGCACTAGTCCGTTTTTGTTTGTTGTCCGGCTTATTTTGCGATACAAATACTGATTCGATCTAATCTAAGAGTTTCTATAGCGCCACTGTTTTAATAATCACGGCACCAGTCGATGGTCGCTACTAGACAACATCGTTGAAGCCAAATTTCAGCCCGTCGAAATCCAAGAAAGGAACCTGAGAGCACGCGGATACAGCCTATGGAGAAAACGAGTCCAGGAAGACATTGGTTTTTAGTTGTTATCTGAAGGCCAAACAGACTTTGTAGAACAAACGTTCGCCGGAAGACTTCCAGAGTCAAAGGCCAGCGACAGAAAAGACACCTCTCTCCTGCTCCCGCAACGGCCAGACAGTCAGAAGGCTTGTCGACTAAGGTCTTAAGAGTCAGTAGGCCTATGGAGTGGATAATATAGATGTTGGCTGAAATGGAAAGCCTTGATTACGATTAGCAGTCTTGAAGTCTTGAAGGCTTTTCTACGGGCAGCCAACACAATGATTTCACGTTCGGAGAAACATTGACATTTTGGAGTTTTACTGCTAGCTCTGGCCAATGCATTTTGAACTTTTTGAGGCATCAAGGTAGCTTCTAAAATGCTCATAAGAAGCGAGTTGGAGTAGTCAAGACTGTTGGAGACCAAGGCAACAGCCAAACAACCCAGGGCAGAAAAGACGTATAAAAACCTATCAACAGATATAAATACATTTCCGTTCCGGATTCCGGGTTTCTGTGCTGCCAACTAGCGAAATAGCAGTGCAATATTTGGCATCTCAAATTTCAAAGAGGATTAAACGATAAAAATATTCATGAATCAATAGGAACTGCACAATTTGTTAACGAAAGGCGGATATTAACCAAAACTCGCCCAAAGACCGTATATTGAACAGAATTGTGTGATACACGTACAAACCCATAAACTGCCGATCGAATTATCGCATTCAAATGGGTCTCATCAAATGTATATATTTGCACTCTGGCAGCCGCACTCCTCGTATACAGATTCAAATACAGATTCGCCAAAATCCGGAAAATCTGCATATACAAATACAGATTCGCCTATAGAAGCAGAATGCACAATTCAGGCCAGGATGGTCACGAGGGTCCATAAGGGAACTATACTTGGTCCATATGGGTCTCATAAAATGAATCTAGTTGCACTCTGGCAGCCGCACTCCTCGTATACAGATTCAAATACAGATTCGCCAAAATCCGGAAAATCTGCATATACAAATACAGATTCGCCTATAGAAGCAGAATGCACAATTCAGGCCAGGATGGTCACGAGGGTCCATAAGGGAACTATACTTGGTCCATATGGGTCTCATAAAATGAATCTAGTTGCACTCTGGCAGCCGCACTCCTCGTATACAGATTCAAATACAGATTCGCCAAAATCCGGAAAATCTGCATATACAAATACAGATTCGCCTATAGAAGCAGAATGCACAATTCAGGCCAGGATGGTCATGAGGGTACATAAAGAACCCATACGTGGTCCATATGGTTCTCATCAAATGGATATATTTCCACTCTGGCAGCCGCACTCCTCGTATACAGATTCAAATACAGATTCGCCAAAATCCGGAAAATCTACATATACAAATACAGATTCGCCTATAGAAGCAGAATGCACAATTCAGGCCAGGATGGTCACGAGGGTCCATAAGGGAACTATACTTGGTCCATATGGGTCTCATAAAATGAATCTAGTTGCACTCTGGCAGCCGCACTCCTCGTATACATATTCAAATACAGATTCGCCAAAATCCGGAAAATCTACATATACAAATACAGATTCGCCTATAGAAGCAGAATGCACAATTCAGGCCAGGATGGTCATGAGGGTACATAAAGAACCCATACGTGGTCCATATGGTACTCATCAAATGGATATATTTGCACTCTGGCAGCCGCACTCCTCGTATACAGATTCAAATACAGATTCGCCAAAATCCGGAAAATCTACATATACAAATACAGATTCGCCTATAGAAGCAGAATGCATAATTCAGGCCAGGATGGTCATGAGGGTACATAAGGGAACTATACTTGGTCCATATGGGTCTCATAAAATGAATCTAGTTGCACTCTGGCAGCCGCACTCCTCGTATACATATTCAAATACAGATTCGCCAAAATCCGGAAAATCTGCATATACAAATACAGATTCGCCTATAGAAGCAGAATGCACAATTCAGGCCAGGATGGTCATGAGGGTACATAAGGGAACTATACTTGGTCCATATGGGTCTGATAAAATGAATCTAGTTGCACTCTGGCAGCCGCACTCCTCGTATACAGATTCAAATACAGATTCGCCAAAATCCGGAAAATCTGCATATACAAATACAGATTCGCCTATGGAAGCAGAATGCACAATTCAGGCCAGGATGGTCACGAGGGTCCATAAGGGAACTATACTTGGTCCATATGGGTCTCATAAAATGAATCTAGTTGCACTCTGGCAGCCGCACTCCTCGTATACAGATTCAAATACAGATTCGCCAAAATCCGGAAAATCTGCATATACAAATACAGATTCGCCTATAGAAGCAGAATGCACAATTCAGGCCAGGATGGTCACGAGGGTCCATAAGGGAACTATACTTGGTCCATATGGGTCTCATAAAATGAATCTAGTTGCACTCTGGCAGCCGCACTCCTCGTATACAGATTCAAATACAGATTCGCCAAAATCCGGAAAATCTGCATATACAAATACAGATTCGCCTATAGAAGCAGAATGCACAATTCAGGCCAGGATGGTCACGAGGGTCCATAAGGGAACTATACTTGGTCCATATGGGTCTCATAAAATGAATCTAGTTGCACTCTGGCAGCCGCACTCCTCGTATACAGATTCAAATACAGATTCGCCAAAATCCGGAAAATCTGCATATACAAATACAGATTCGCCTATAGAAGCAGAATGCACAATTCAGGCCAGGATGGTCATGAGGGTACATAAAGAACCCATACGTGGTCCATATGGTTCTCATCAAATGGATATATTTCCACTCTGGCAGCCGCACTCCTCGTATACAGATTCAAATACAGATTCGCCAAAATCCGGAAAATCTGCATATACAAATACAGATTCGCCTATAGAAGCAGAATGCACAATTCAGGCCAGGATGGTCATGAGGGTACATAAAGAACCCATACGTGGTCCATATGGTTCTCATCAAATGGATATATTTCCACTCTGGCAGCCGCACTCCTCGTATACAGATTCAAATACAGATTCGCCAAAATCCGGAAAATCTGCATATACAAATACAGATTCGCCTATAGAAGCAGAATGCACAATTCAGGCCAGGATGGTCATGAGGGTACATAAAGAACCCATACGTGGTCCATATGGTTCTCATCAAATGGATATATTTCCACTCTGGCAGCCGCACTCCTCGTATACAGATTCAAATACAGATTCGCGAAATTCCGGAAATTCTGCATATACAAATACAGATTCGAGGAATTTCGGAAAAATGCTGTGATCATTCTTTCTGCACTTGTGGTGCCCACAAGTATCTGTCCTTAGACCTTTATTATTTACAATCCACTGCACCAGGCACCCGCATAGCCAACCACTTTGGAGCGAAGGTACAGCTGTGCGCTGATGACAATCGGCTTTGCATTGCTCTTTCACCCATCAGTCAGTCAAGGTGAAACTTGGTGAATTTCTCTGTTCTGTTCATGAATGGTTCTGTTTCAATGGTTTGGCCAGAAAACCAGATAAATCTGAGGTGATCATGTTTGGCTCATGCCAACGTCTGTGATTTCTCCCTTCACATTCCAGCATTGACCTAGCTGGCACTGTTCCGATATTGAGCAGAATTTTTGGTGTAATTTTGGACAGCAAACTCACATTTCAACCCCACTTTAGAAACTTATGTAAATCTTGTTTCTATCATATCTGGGCATTACGTCACATCAGGTCTGCTTTTTACCAAAAACATGGCACAAACTGTAACCTGTTGTCTGATCTGATCTCTCCTTGATTATGCCAACGAGGTATTTCAGATCTTGAACTCAAAGGCTTCAGTTCATCCAAAATTTCGTGGCTCGTGTGGTGCTGCGTGCACTTCCTCGTACAAATTCCTTAGCTATAGTAAACGAGCTCCATTGAATTCCTCCGAAAATCCGGATAAGATTTAAGGTATCCGGTCTTACCTATAAAATTCATGCCACTAGCACTCCTAACTACCTTAAATGAAAAGTCTCTCTTTGCATCCCTCCTCGCAGCCTACGATCTTCAGGTACGGGTCTTTTCCTGAGCCACGATGCAGAACTGTCCTGGGCTCGCGTTCATTCCACACTGTAGCGCTTCTCTGTATTTTACCTTACTTTGTATCCGATGCAATGCAAAGGTGCTACAATACATAGCAACAAATACTTGAGCAGCGCCGTGTTACAACATCAATCGCATGCTGATTACACCTCACTCAGACACTTGTCCATTATAGAATGCGGGTGACATCGAAGATGCACTTGAGGCAGCGAAGGCGCAGATGCTCAGACGCCGAGAAGAGTACACAAATGAAGGGTCAGGGTGGAGACTCAGAAATGTAGAGGCGCTGAATCTAGGTACGGCTCAGTATCGGCTGTTTCACGACAGCAGTTACATTCGACCGCGCTATGTCGTTAACGTGCAAAACAGAGACAACCGCTGCTTTGAGTGGACTGTGTTGTCGGCAATGTATCCGGCAGAAAAGACTCCCAACGCTCAATCAAATGCAGTGCCCATCTAAGAGAGCTGAATTTCTCCGGGATCGAATTTCCAGTAAAGGTGTCCGACGTCGGCAAGTTCGAGCGCCAGAACCTGCCCATAGCGTAAGCGTGTTCGGGTGTGTCGCGAATTCGTTTAAGTTTCAAGGAAAAGCCAATTTCTAATTTCAGTTGTTATATTTACAATGTTTAATTACAGATTTTATTTACAAAGACTCTTCCTTCAACAGAATAACCAATAACTGTCTTATCAAAAAACACTGCAAGCCATCCTACACACAGAAACACCAAAATAAACTCTCGCGACTACCACAGTCCTACGGGAGTAGTAGAAGTCTCAGGCATCTGGCGCTGGCCTATTCCGGTCGACTTCTCCACTCGCAGAATCACCATTCAGAAATACTTGACTGGATTCGGATTCCATCCCTCATACACAGTCGACAAGCTCTATAACGGTCCCTTGTAATCAAACCAACCAGCTCCAATTCATCCACGCCACCAGGACCACGGGTACCGGGCTAAATTCACATACAATAAACTTTTTTCAAAATACTTGAATACTAAATTCCAATGAGTGCAGTTTTCCAACATGTAACCCTACATAAACCACAAAACTGCGTACCAAACAACGCACAAAGTATACCATCTCCGGCAGATATTAAATACCGCAGATATATACATTTAAAGCATTCTAATATATCTGCATACACAAACTGCAAAAATTGAAGTCCATTATTCAAATAGGACACCTAAGACCTCAGCTATTCAAATAGATATCGCTACGCGTCTTACTTATAGCCAGACTTATATGCATAATTTAAATCCTGTGTAGCCTACAACTAAAGCAGACTCCTCAATTACGCACTAACACGGGTGTGTAGGTATGTATATGTATGTATATATATATATATATATATACTCTAAATACATACATTTTAAACTAGCTGAAATGTAACACTATATATACACAAACACGAATACGAAGATTAAGGGAAGGAAAGCATTTCTCGGCTCCTCAAGCTTCGCTCCTCCAATTCCTCTGACTGAACCCTCCTTCGAATTCCCCGAAAATCATCTTCTCCTCGCTCCGTCACTCAGAAACTGACTCAACCCAGCGACTCCTCAACCCTCGGTACGGCCGTCCTTCTTATTCACCGTCCCCAACAGCCGATCCTACTTTCCTGCCACCCAGGTGCGATTACAACAGGAATGGGCAAACATTAGCGCATTTTGTGACAGGGTGGAGTCGTGGGTTGCATCCAATAGATGTCTCATGAGAGGCTAGATTCACACAACGTCGCTCTTCTACTGCGGTTAAACGGTGAAAACCAGCACTACTCAGCCGTGGACACCTGCTGGGCGTACATGAGCAGAACAAGACCAACGTGAGACTTCGGGACACGAAAAAGTGGATAGCGCCAGAAGGAGTCAAAACGCGGGCATACGGGTACTATCTCACCTAGCGTGAATGTCAAGGGCGAAAAAACATGACGCAGATAGTATTATAGGATGACGGATGTCCGCTCTATCCGGTCAACGTCCATCCCGAGCAGCGACTTTGCCGACATAGCAGCCGACACAAGCAGGGCGTCTTTCTTCTCACTCTTAGAGGCGACTAGGCAGTGCTGGGAAGTACTTGAACTACACCAGGTCAATACGCATTTCATGAGACCCTTAAGGGCCATGTATGGGTTCCTTATGGACCCATATATGACTACACTTGTCTGAGTTGTGCATTTTCTCGATATAGGTGAATCTGTATTTGTATATGCTGAATTTCCGGAATTTCGCGAATCTGTATTTGAATCTGTATACGAGGAGTGCGGCTGCCAGAGTGCAAACATATCCATTTGATGAAACCCATATGGACCACGTATGGGTTCTTTATGTACCCTCATGACCATCCTGGCCTGAATTGTGAATTCTGCTTATATAGGCGAATCTGTATTTGTGTATGCTGATTTTCCGGATTTTGGCGAATCTGTATTTGAATCTGTATACGAGGAGTGCGGCTGCCAGAGTGCAACTAGATTCATTTTATGAGACCCATATGGACCAAGTATAGTTCCCTTATGGACCCTCATGACCATCCTGGCCTGAATTGTGCATTCTGCTTCTATAGGCGAATCTGTATTTGTATATGCAGATTTTCCGGATTTTGGCGAATCTGTATTTGAATCTGTATACGAGGAGTGCGGCTGCCAGAGTGCAACTAGATTCATTTTATGAGACCCATATGGACCAAGTATAGTTCCCTTATGGACCCTCATGACCATCCTGGCCTGAATTGTGCATTCTGCTTCTATAGGCGAATCTGTATTTGTATATGCAGATTTTCCGGATTTTGGCGAATCTGTATTTGAATCTGTATACGAGGAGTGCGGCTGCCAGAGTGCAACTAGATTCATTTTATGAGACCCATATGGACCAAGTATAGTTCCCTTATGGACCCTCATGACCATCCTGGCCTGAATTGTGCATTCTGCTTCTATAGGCGAATCTGTATTTGTATATGCAGATTTTCCGGATTTTGGCGAATCTGTATTTGAATCTGTATGCGAGGAGTGCGGCTGCCAGAGTGCAACTAGATTCATTTTATGAGACCCATATGGACCAAGTATAGTTCCCTTATGGACCCTCGTGACCATCCTGGCCTGAATTGTGCATTCTGCTTCTATAGGCGAATCTGTATTTGTATATGCAGATTTTCCGGATTTTGGCGAATCTGTATTTGAATCTGTATACGAGGAGTGCGGCTGCCAGAGTGCAACTAGATTCATTTTATGAGACCCATATGGACCAAGTATAGTTCCCTAATGGACCCTCGTGACCATCCTGGCCTGAATTGTGCATTCTGCTTCTATAGGCGAATCTGTATTTGTATATGCAGATTTTCCGGATTTTGGCGAATCTGTATTTGAATCTGTATACGAGGAGTGCGGCTGCCAGAGTGGAAATATATCCATTTGATGAAACCCATATGGACCACGTATGGGTTCGATATACATTTGGCGAACAATCCAGTTCCAATTCGTTCGTGAACTTTTCAATCAATGACGCGTGCTACGCATTTTTGTTGAAGCATTACATTTCCCTAGGTGACGCTCTAGTAACCCGGAATCCGGATATGTATTTATATTTGTATTTGTTGATAGGTTTCGCCGCGTGCAGAAAAGGCACGGATATCACGTGGTGATAGATGTGAAACAACTGGGTCAAATAGTCCGCGGTCAAAATGCTTGACCCCACCACTTTTACTAAGTAGGCCTAATCGTAAACTCGAGATTTCTGCAATGCCCAAAAAAGCCAAGTCGCGGGAAACAGCTTATTTACAGGCGCTCAATCAAATCAAAATCGATAGGGTCAGATTCGGTTCCAGGTCAAGACGCAAGGATCAGGCAGATAGTGTCGTTTTTTACTCTCTAGTTTCTGTGGGAACCCTTGCTGAAACCGGTTTGGACAGACAACAAGCGCGCCCACTAGCCCTTAAATGAAGGATGCTCAACTGCACCAATTAGTAGTCCATAGATGGTGGTTATGGCCCCACCGCCCCTCTGGTTGTAAGCTGAATCAACCTTCACCGTTACTTGCACTCATGTAAACTATAAAACTTTAAATTGCAAAGTACGTACCAAACATGTCTATCGGCCTTTTAAAGACACAAACACCGGATTCGACCTGACTGATCTGCCTCCATTTCCCCCAACTATTTGTCAAGTGCATGCCACACACAGATTCGAACCCGGATACAGCCCAAGTGTATAATTAATTCATTAATTCAAACCATTTATACTATGCTCCTTCAGGATTTCTTCTCATATATAATAACATTCGGTAAAGCATGAAAACACTGCTCAAGCTGAAGAACTTGCATGTATGATCAGGAAAGACATCACATGCATCTCAACTGTCAGTGGCACTGCAAAATCTTATTACAATAAAATCACAGAAAAGTAGGCCTACCATACAACCATTGTATAGCTTTTAAACATAAACAGGCCTGTGTAAATGCTCTGACTAACTCAATAAATGAATTGAAAAGAATCTGGTTAATTCTTCCAGTTCTAGGCACATTCAACTGATCCACTCATAAACAGTCACTATGAATTACGACCTATATAAAAAATTATTGAAACATTTATGGAAGCATTCAAGATACGCCAATTTTTTTTAAATCGGCACAGTCATTGTATATTCCTAACTATGCAGCTAAGTGCAAAAAAGTAACAAAAACAGCAAACAACAGTAGACCTAGCTATCTGTTATCTGAAATCTGATGGAATTTTTCCATGTGTCCCTGGAGGAAGCGTTTGAAGGCAAATGTCCGACTGCAAACAAGACATTTGTAATGTTTTTCGTGATGCATCACCATGTGCTGTTTCACGCGAACTGGTGCCGTAAATCGTCTTCCACAGATGATGCACATGTGAAGGTTTTCATCCGAATGAACTGCTGTATGCCTACTGAGCAGAATATCGGATTTGAACACCTTCTTGCATTCCGTACAACGGTGTTGTTGGTCCTTTTTGTGTGTCAGAGCATGACCTTGCATGTGGTCAAAGCGTGCAAAGGCCCTGTCACAAACCTTGCACTGGTGTGGCTTGTCCCCAAAGTGGTTGACGAGATGGCGGGTCAGGTTTCCCTTGTAGCCAAACGTCATGCCACACTTGTGGCAGATGTACTTCTCGCCTGAGTGAACTTTCATGTGATGCCGAAGGCGAACTTGGTGGATGAAACCCTTGCCGCATTCTCTGCAGGTGAACGGACGAATGGTTGAGTGCTTCTGTTTCTTGTGCCAACCCATCGAGAAGAAATCCTTGAAACCCATACCACAAATGTCGCACAGATAAGGCAGCTCTCCGGTGTGATCGCACAAGTGCTTCACCAGTCCACTTCGATATCGATAAACCTTTCCACAGGTTGGACACGTGTACAGTGGATGTCCAGCATGTTGCTTTTCGTGCTTTCTTAGCTTTGTCTTACCTGTCATCACCTCGCCACATTGTTTACATGTTAATTCAGAATGCTCTCGATAAACTTTCATGTGTTTTCTCAGTTCAGCCTCCCATTTGAATTTCTTGCCACAGAGCAGACACATGGCATTTTCTTTTGTGCATTTGTCCAGGCGTTCCTTGATACCAACTCTGTAGTGATTGACAGAGTGTGGCAATTTGTTCTTCCTCTTTCTGGAAAAATTCTCAGAAGCCTCAGTGAAGGCCTCTTTTGATATTTTGGGTTCATTAGCAACAGCAAATTTTTCATCTTTCAAATCAGAGAAACTGGCACTTGCTTGGTTTTTATGTGTGTCACCTAGCGGAGTTGTGACTGTCATATGCGGGGGAACAGCTAGAAATGGTACCATTAAACAGACAGACATTGATGAGACTGATGAAGTGACCACATCTGTTGGAGTCGTTATGGTAGTAGGTGTCACAGAATTCATTTTCAAGACTCCATTATTTGGAGAGTTTACAGCAACCAGATCCACATATCTTAGTTCAGTGAGTTGACTTTGGCAAGTGCTTCCAGGTAAGGGAACCCCTAAGTGATGTTTTACTGGCTTTTTTGTAGTAGCTGCTGGAAAAAGAGGCACCAAAGACCTTGGTTTTGAAGTTCCACTACTAGGAAAAACTAGAGTAGTTTCAGAGCTTGGCTCTATGAAAGTTGTAGTAGTCACTTTGTCTTCAGTTTTTTCACAAATGGATGTTGCCTCGTATACATTCATCTCCAATTTCATATTGACGTAATCATCAGACTTGAGAATGCTTTCTTTAACTTTGATCAGCTCTGAATTTTCTTGTGCTTGGCACAAATTTGTAACATCTAGTGACTCTGAATGCTTCTCATCTTCTACACAGGAATCTAAGAAGTAAATTTTATTATCAAGTCCACAAATGAAATTTAATGATTGTCATAAATAAAATTGGTGCATCGATGATTTCCCATCAACAGAAATTTGCAGAAAATTTGCATTGACAGGAAACATAATTATGAAATAAAAATAAAATGTCCTTAAAGCCACAAAGCTAAGGGTAGTATGGTTACAAGTTTATATCCTGAAAAAAGAATCTCCATTTCTTTCTAACTTAAAACCAATGAAAGAAGTTCATGACAATTAAGATAACTTAAACTGTCACAAAACAACTAACAGTTTCAGAATACCTATACTGTATTATTGTACAACATATATTGGCACACCCAACACACAATTTGAATTACAAGGATCCATTTATTTTTCATGATTATTGTGCAGTGGCACAGATATACGTGTTATAACTCGTACATAAATGCACTATGTAACTGTAATGTGGTAATCCACTAGAAAACTGTAACATTTATTGGACATGCACACTGGACACCGAGTTCGATGCTCTTAAAGAGTCATTCAGTTGTAGTATTCTCATTCTTTAGATTTAGCTGCTAGGAGGGCATGGGCAGTTTGCTGCACTTAGTTTTTCCAATGTACTCAACATGCTTATCAATAAATCATTAATGGTTTCTTTTTATTACTTTTTTGCCTGAGTTAGAAATGATCCCTCCCGATTTAAACAAATGTGTGGAGAAATCAAAAAGATAATAAAAGTTATTATTTTTTTTCTAGTTAACCGACATACCAGGATATTTGGTTAAGCCAAGTAAATCAGAATTAACAATACACGTAACTATTAGTCAATTGAAGGTAGGGCGTTTCCTGCAGTCTCTTGGTGGCATTTTTTCACGTGTCCTAGCAAAAAACGCTCAAATGAAAACGTCCTGTCACAAATAGGACACCTGTACTGTTTTTCCTGATGCATAACCATGTGTTGTTTTAGACGAATTGGTGCTGTGAATCGCTTCCCACAGACGTTGCACGTGTGGAGATTTTCCTCTGAATGAATTGTCAAATGCCTTTTGAGCAAAATGGCAGACCTGAACACCTTCTGGCATTCTGAACAAGTATGATTCCGCTCTCCTTTGTGGATGAGAGCATGGCTTTGCATGTTGTCGATACGACTGAAGGACTTACCACACACACTGCAACAGTGAGGCTTGTTTCCCACGTGGCTGGCAAGATGACGACTCAGGTTTCTTTGGTAACTGAACTTCATGCCACATTTGTGACAGACATGAAGCTTCTCTGTGGAATGCACCTGCATGTGGCGTCGAAGCAAGACTTTGTGGATGAAGCCTTTGCCACATTCCTCGCAACCGAACGGACGTACAGTTGAATGCAGTCGCTTCTTGTGCCATCCCATCGAAAAAAAGTTTTTGAATCCTGCTCCACAGATGTCACAAAGGTATGGCATCTGTCCAGTGTGTTCGCATAAGTGCATTACCAAACCGCTTCGACACCGATACACTTTGCCACAGGTGGGACATGCATGCAAGGGAAGACCAGCATGAAGCTTCTCATGCGTGTGCAACTCCCTCTTGCAAGTCAAGACCTTCCCACACTCCCTACATGTCAGTGCCGAATGAGCTTGATATATTTCCATGTGCTTTCGCAAATCCCACTGCCACCGAAATCTCTTCCCGCACAGATGACACAGAATGCTCTCTTTCATATACTTGGCCCTGGCTCCAATACCGCAATTGGTAGCACTGCTGCGCAGTGAAGAAGACTGCACTGCATCATTGTTGTGCATTCTTCTGCTTCCTACCTTCACTTTTCCTCTCTTCTGAATAGTATTTTTCATAATCTTTGTTGCCATTCTAACTGAGGCATTTTGTTGGTTTGAAGCTGTCTTTTTCTCTTCCACTGTTGATGATAACACGCTCACGGAATCACTTGTTAAATCTGGCAATGGAATTGCTGCTGTTGCGAATGAAGCAGCTACCACAGCTGGCAGTGTTACACAAACTGGCTTTCCAAAACTCACATCCTCATTTACAAGAATTGTTCTGTCTTTGCTCTCTGAGGAATCCTCACAGTTGGGTGGCACTTCAAAAACATTCATCTCCAGTTTAACATCGATGTCCCTATTGTCCATTGATCGTTCTTCTTTGTTGATCACGAGTGGACTTTCTTCTTCTAACATCATCTTGCATTTTTCTGTGGCATCATCTAAGGACTTTGACTGCCCATTTGCAACAGCGTTGGCTTGGACTGCAGCATCCCAATGGGAATCTAGGAAGCAAATTTTTATTGAAAGCTCCAAAACAATGCTACAAAATCAGAATGTGAAGTGAAAAATCACCATATTCTGTGTTTGGAGAATATTTTTATGGTTGACAAGGAAAGGTGTCCAGCCGACTTAATGCTCTTGCAAAAGCATTATTATTATTACTATTATTATTATTATCATCAGTAATTAGTAACTTCTATAGCGCTGGTGTCTAATGCCCAAAGCATCAACCACTGGCACACCAAAAACCAAGCCGTAATCAGGTAAATTTTCAGAAGATCCATCTGGTAAGACAGACAGACAGAAGATGGATAAGCAATTTGAAAAAGTCTGAAGTTGTGAATGAAATGACACAAGCGACTGAGCAGAACAACTACAAGGAGAGAATTCCAGAATCTAGGACCAGGAACCGAAAAATCTCGTTCAACAAGAACAGTTCTAGGTTTAGGTATGACCAGAAAAAGGCAATCAGATGACCTTGTTGAATTGTGATGAATAATGACTGATTTTAAAAACAGTTTCATGTTTAAAAACCAAAAGCCCTAATATGAAACAGATTCTGTACTGAACAGGAAGCCAGTGCAAAGATTTAAGTACAGTGGTTAGATGCTCATATCTGGATGTATTAGTTATTACTCTAGCTAAAGAGTTCTGAACTCTCTGGAGTTTCTGCAACTTTGCCTTTGCAAACCCAGTAAGACATAATATTTTTGTAATCCACAGAGGGAAAAAGAACACGTGGCAGACCAAGAGCAATGCTACTGGACTGGATGATGACAGAGGAGGGATACAGTGGACTGAAGAGAGAGGCACAGAACAGAGAAAGATGGCGTCATTGGACATACGAACCTGCCGAGGGGCAGAGAACATAAAGAAGAAGATTCTCTTTATGAAATTCATCTACCGAGTATGGTAACTGAAGCAAAGCTTAATCTGCTCATAGCAACATCAAAACTGGACTTCTGAACTTAAATCTGAACAGCCAGTTATGAAAGCAGCATCCCAGGAACTGCAATTTATGCACTACCCAGTTAACAACTTAACCTTTCATTCACACTTTGGACATTATAGGTTTAAGAGCATACTACACAAGAACCATGTTTACAAACATACTATACCACACAAACACTTCATTCAAAAACACGAGACACTAGCATAATGTAGTAAGAATTCTAAATTAAACTGTTGATTACTCACCTGCAAAGGCAAGAGATACTGTCGTTCGTGGCCGCAATTCTCTCTGAGGTAACCGACTACTGTTCAACACAAAAACAGAATAAAAGCACCGACAGCTAAAAACATAATCTCATACATTACATTACATTGTAGCCAAGTGGATGACTGCTTGCCTTGTAACACAGAGTATGGGTTCGTGCTTCCCTTAAGGCTATCACTCACTGTGTATGTAGATAAGTATATACCAGGGCATTTCAATGGTATGTTAATTATAAAATAAAAAATCGCTTATATGCAAGGACTCTGAGCAAGTCCTTCACACACAATTGCTTAGCAAAATGAAATGATTCTTTGTCATTAGGCAATTACAAAGCTACAAACATAATAAAATCATAAAAGAAATAATAGCAATAATAATCCTTATCTATGTGCATGACAGCCACACCTGCTACTTGCCTCCAGAAACGTTTTGGGTGAATCGCAATCTTGAGATTTCTACAGTGCCCAAAGAAAGCTAAGTCACGGTAACCAGCTTATTCACAGGCACTCAGTCAAAACAAAATCAACATGCAGGTAAGGTCAGATTCAGTTCCAGGTAAAGATCTAACAGTCAGGCAGGCAGACAGGCACACGGCTATGGATGGTGTTTAGAATTGGGGTATAGGACAATAACCCCCCAGACAATAACCCCCATGCTAAAAAAACCCCAGACAGTAACCCCTATACTGATATATTAACTATATAAATATACAAATAATGTATATTTAATCATACAGTTTTTGATGTACGGTAAGTCTTTCATACATACCCCCTATACAGATATATTAACTATATAATTATACAAATAATGTATATTAATCATATTTATATATTAATTTATTAGACATGTATGCCTCTTTTCACACTCAAATGACACTACACCATTTGCTAAATTTTTCTACTTCACATGTACGTAACCTTCAAAACTAAGTTTATCGTTTCCTTGATCAGATTTTATAAATTCCATCATGGATAGAAATAGATCAAATTTTTAAACTTTGTATTTTCTATAAACCATTTCTATTATACAGTAATTGACCTCTTTCATGTTGTATTGTAATTCTTTCATGTCTACTCTGTGCCAATTGTCTAATAATAAGTTTTTGATGTATGGTAAGTCTTTCATGCGTACTCTGTGCCTAATTGTCCAATATTTAGTTCTTGGATGTTTGGTCATTCTTTCATGTCTACTCTTGACTGTATGTACTGTATCAGTATAGGGGGTTATTGTCTGGGGGTTTTTTGCATGTGGGTAATTGTCCGGGGTTATTGTCCTGTTACCTTAGAATTGGAGTGGCAAGAGATATAAGGGTATGGGAGGATTCTTGATATGATTTGTTGAAGTGGTTTAAGTCTTGAGTGAAATACCTGCATAGCAATGCAAGAGTAGCAGTGTTGGTGAATTCACAGCATAGGTCAAATAATTGTCCTAATTCTGGCAGAAGTATGTTCCAGAGGGGCAGAGTAGCTTGCAATGTGGAGCAATTTCCAAATTTTAGGAACCAGGTGAAGGAAGGGTGAAGTGTTAGGTCAGAAGAACATCGAGATGAGCAGTGGTTGGGTTGAAGTATGCACATATCTATGAATTTAAATAGCATTTTTTTTCACAATTTCTTAAAAGCACTGAATAACGTCATGCATGTACTGCAGTCTTCTTATTCAAGGAAAGAGTAGCTTGTTTGTGATTGAGTTGGAAGGTTTGAACTGGTCATATCAAGTTATTAAGTGGCACTGACAATAAATGTAGGACAATGGTTGGTAACCTTTTGAGATACACCGTTGCATCAAAGACTGAACAATAAACACCATCGTGGAGAGAACAACAAAATCTGACCTATCACAGATGAAAAGGTGTATGGCACTGGGAAAATGTTGCTCAGAGGATTTAGAAATACTGGTAGCAAAATGCACTTGACATCTAAAGATAAAAATTTGTTATGATGGCAGATTGCAAATTTGTTTGCATTTTGTCTCTGTACTCAGAGGTTCACATCATGATGCGTCATTTAAATGGACAGTCTGTTTGTTGTAAAGCCAAGTAAATTGTAATGAAAGGTTGCTTGGCTGTTGGATTGCTGTCGTCAGGTTTGTGCTTCTGTCAAAGGATCCTTTAAGCTCAAAGATCATACCTTTCAGGACTAATGTTGTGGAGACATGTATGAATACCTTACCTTACCTATAATACGGCTTCAGCAGAAAAGGTACCTACTTACTTTTTATTGTAAGGGTTGACGCCAACAAATGTCACAAGTGCACCATCAAGCTTAGTTGCATTAATTCCAAGCTTCTCACACACCTGCAGAATGCCTGCAAACAACTGTGGCTGCCGAAAACTTGTTGGCAAAACCAAGGAACCAGTGTACAGAAATCTCAAGACGGCTTTGATACAGACAGAATCACATCCGTTTAACTTCAAATTGAATCGGAATTTTGTGTCGTATCTGGACATAAGGAGGTAATTTGAGTAGAAATAAGGACTGACAGCAGCAAGAACAATGCTGTGTGCCCAAACCTGGCAGTCATCCGCTACTAGGACAGTATCACAAAGAACATTCTCCTGCTGGAATGAGTACAGTTTGGCTACAAGCTCTTTAGAGTGTTCTTCAGCAGCCAACATTTTAAACTTCAGGAAATTATATCTGAAGAACAATAAACAAAAAACCAACTTCATTAACATCAACTTTGGCTGATAGAGCATGGATGGTTGTCACTCAAAATCTTTCCTATGTTTCATTATCTTAACATCCCTCTGAATAGTACACAGTGGTGGTAAGTGGCAAGTAACAGTGGTATTATTTATGCTGGTTATCACAAAAAGTACAATGTCACTGGTTTAATACAGTATTCTGCAGTCATTCAATCTTTATATAATCTTACAGCTGTTTGAAAAAGCTTACAAATTCACAGAATTGTTCTCTATTAATAAATAAAACAAGCTTAATCAAAATACTCTGTCTACCGCTTAATCAAAACACCAGACTATGGTTACAATACTTATAAGCTATTCTACAGTAGTGCTTATACAGAATTCAACAAATGGTTTAGTGCTACATTGCTGTTTTTACCCACATCACGCATGTGTTATCTAAATCTGTATAAATATTTTGCAAGTTCACACCAGAAATACTCGATGTTTTGAATACGTTTTGGGAATGTGGGTTTCTCGAGCTATACGCTACTGGATTCGTAAAACAGCAGCAAGAAGTTCAACAATCTGTGAAATCGATTTTGAATGACTGCAGTTTTCCTTCGAATCAACCTTGTCCCTCAGTATAGCGACCCCACAGAAGTTTCCGGATTAGATCTCGAGATTCCCATCCCTGGGTAAATTGTTTTTAGTCTTTTATAATGTTGTTGCTTGAACAGGCATACGTCTAAGAATTGTATCGCAAAACTGCGTGTAAGGCCAGAAAAATAACTATATAATAACGCCTTAATGATAGACATAATAAGCTTTTAATTATCTTTCGTGCATTTTAACCGATCACCAAAACGTTTAAACGAAAATCTGGTACCCTGCCACACATGCGAGCTAGGTTGATTCTGACACTTGCGTTAAATGCATCCATGTTATGCATATGTATACATACATATTATTTACACATGTACTTACATGTGTAAGTAAGTAAGTAAGTTTTATTGCTCCAGAGAAGAACAGAATAAAAACATTACAAATAACAAAAAATACACTTGTTTGGATGCAAAGATCTACCCAAAAGGGGCCGAGGTCCCGCTAATTTAGGGCAGCCTATAACACAATAATATAACAATGGCTAATGTCTAATCATCGAACAGCTAATCAATTCTTAACTAAAACGAGAACAATATTTGTCCATAAAAAAGAAATAGCCTATTAATTTTGGCATAAAAGAATTCAAATAAATTATACATTATATGGATTGTTAATATTTTATATACGAGCTACTAATCAATTCTTAACTAAAACGAGAACAACAACTGTTCATGAAGAAAAGAAATAGCCTATTGCTTTGGCATAACTAAACTCAAATAGATTATACAATGTTCGGTCGCAAGACACAAATATCCCCTCTCACCCTCATTCTGTCCTCTATTATTTGTAAATAAGTAAGTAATCTTTATTAGTGCGAGACTAATCCCCTCGCCTTACAAAAACTTTTGAAAGGCGCGAATATCAATACAACCATGCACAATATTAAGCTTATGCGAATTATTCTATAACAATAATCTTTAAGATTAGATTATTGTATTTTAATTTTTATATTTATTTCCTATGATACCTTATGATTAAAAACTTGTAAATTAATAATATTTAATTTTAGAATTAGAATTTATACAGGCCTTTTTCATTTAAAGAATGAATGCCTGTGCGAATAAGCTGGTTCTCGTGATGTAGCTCTCGTTGGGCGCTGTAGAAGTCTCGGAATTATGGCAGGTGACAGTAACCAAGAACCAGAAACATTCACGTGTTGCTGGATTTTAAGTTTCTAGAGCAGTTCTTAAAAGTGTCACATAAACGTCCAGATACATACTGGTACATGCAATAAGATAATTAATTATTCATGATTCTTTTTTCTAGCCATCTCGATACTTCAAGAAACCTGAAAGGCAAGGAGTTCAAAGTTGACGTAGATATTCCTCAACTTCTTGTTTTTGCACCTGGAACCGATCTTCACGAGCATAAACTCTACAAATCTGGCAGTATCATTTTTCAAGATAAAGTAGAAATGGCTTTCCATTTTCTAAATTGTTTTTGATAAACAAACAGTTTTAACAGAGATACTTGTCTTGTTGTAAAGATAGGATAATAATAATCAATGAAGCCTTTCTTAGTATGCAGATGTTAATTGGGTTTCTTTTTGTGTGAAAAAAATGCATCTGCAGTCAGTACCGCCTCTCATCCTTTTGATGTATGTAGCAACTGCACTGCATGATGTAATGTATTAAAGTGACTCAACTGCATGATGTAATGTATCAGTAACTTTAATACGTGTGGTTTAATGAAATTTAAAGTGATGTCAAAATAATCATTGAAAGAAATTAACTATGAATTTCTGGAATTGAAAAATTGGTAGACATAAGTGGTGATAATTTCAGGCCAGCTGCCTGCCAGCTGTCGTCTTAAATCCTCCAGCTGGGAGTCACGTAATTGATTGGTGTGCCGCTCCAGGAAATAAGACAACGTAAGATGGGTAACAGCGGGTCAGTTGTCATTTTCCATTTTAACAAATTAATAAACAGCATTGTGAATTTGCAGTTGTATTTAATCATAATAAACTAAATGTTACTGTTCTGAACTTGCTTGTTATGTTTGAGTTGTACTGACATTTATTTTTAAAGTGGGATATAACTTATCAAATACACAGATTCTTCATATCTAGTGAAGTATGAGAGTTTATTTTACTTTACCGCTGATTTGCAGTATTCATATGTCAGGTAGTCTGTCTGGTTACAATTCTTGCTCTTTTAAGATGTGTAGTGTTTGCCAACTAAATTTTTTGCATATAAATGCACAAGGGATTGGATTTATGAATCTCAATCGGTTGTCATGTGCTTAATGAAACTTTGCATTTTAAATCGAAATGAAGCCAGGATTGTACTTCTTGTTACCTGCTTCAAATTCATTAATTATTCTAAATTACAATATGAAATTCATTGAGAAAGTAAAGGCCTTGTGTATGTCTTATTTCCTGTTTATTACCAGTAAATACTTAAATTATAGCCCTCACAAATTTATTTCCATACTAGAAAGATCTTTGCCTGAAATGCAGTTTAATGTATCACTTCAACTGTCTAACCATTAAAAGACCTTTATTTTTGGAATGTGATGTGTGATGGTGAATGTTACTAGGCACGTCATGATTCAAGCCTTGGATACAAATGCATTTGATCTTCCCTAATGGTTGAATAGTCTGTGGTATTTGATATGAAAATTAATATTTCTAGGACAATATATGCATTTGACAAGGACAAGAAGCGTCTGACGACAATGAAAAGCCTTGTCAGATAGCGGGTGCATCATGCTTGAGACTACACAATGCAGATTTTCTCCGAGTCAGTCCTCAGGATCCACAATACAACAATGTCGAATACATCCTTGTCGATCCATCGTGCAGTGGCTCAGGTAAGACAAGTTTCAATGAGCAAGACAACAGGTTCTTTAAGACAACAGGTTCTTTCTAATAAGTCACCCAACCCAAGGACTGGGTTGGTCCTCCTGACACTGTCAAGGGCAAACATTTCCTGCATGTCTCAGCCTGCGTATGTGTCTGTTTATTCATGCTAGCTTTTTCACTGGTCATATATTCTGCTACCTAGTCTATCCAAGAAGAAGAGTTCAGTATAATTTGATCTAAAAGTTGCTGAAAACAGGTTGAGCTGAGCGCCAAGAGAGAGTGGGTTGTTTCTTTCTTAGATATTTTTAAGAGTCTTTACTTGCAAATGCCAAACAGAAAAGGCGCATTAAGTGTTCGCTTAGTTCTGTTATGAAACTGATAAAGTGACCTTGATTCAGATGATGATAATAATCACTGAGACACACATCATTGATAGATAAAGCAGTTGCAGCAGAAGAAAATGATGAGTATGACAGTACTGATGTACTAGTACTGCTTGCCATATCTACTTCTGTGACTGCTAACAGTGAAGGGGATGATGGTGAAGATAATGATGAATGTAATGGTGACAACACCAGTTATGAAGATGACTATTTTGTTTTTGTCTTGTAGGCATTGTTAGTCGAACACTGGCATTTGGTTCGGAGCCAAGTGCATCTGCTGCTCGCCTCAAGTCATTGTCATCTTTCCAGGCCATGATACTTAAGCACACACTTTCATTTCCGAAAGCAAAACGAATTATCTATTCTACATGTTCAGTTCACAAGGAAGAGAATGAACAAGTTGTCTTAGAAGTCTTGACAGAGTACAAGCACTTGTTTGCCCTGACCTATATTCTACCATCGCTGACCTGTCGTGGTGACCCAGAAATATTTGCCGATGCTGTGAAATGTGTGAGCATGAATCCTGAGGAAAAGCTTGACGAATGGATTTTTCATTTCATGTTTTGACCGCATTAATTTAAACACAGAATGTCTGAGTGATATAAAACTGTTCAATGTTAAGGTTAGCAAAAAGAAAAAAAGAAAAAATTCAGAAAGAGATGTTGAAAATTTGAAAGAAAGTCTAGTCGGCACATCAGAAAATAAAGAATGCGATGGAGACTATGATAAGAAACAGAAAGTGGATCCTAGCTTTTATAAGGGATACAGAAGTCATCTGAAGGCAAGCGAGGCATTTACAGTTGAAGTGCAGAGCTTGGTGCAAGCCACAAAGCAGGAGAAGAGGAGAAAGAAGAAGAAAAAAGAATTGGTAAAGTCAGAGGTAGTTTCACAGCAGCCAAATAATGGGCAGCAAAATGACAAACACAAAAAGTTAAAGAAACGAAGAGGCGATTCCCTTCGGACCATTTAGAACTTGTGCCAATAATATTTGGCCCACGATGCGGGTCCATGCGTCTTAGATGATCCAGAAAAGAAGTCCAACATATAGCACACCAGTAGAGCGGAGAGCAGGCAGAACCAGGCTACAGCGCCGTCAATTTATGCGATATACATTCTGTGGGGATTGATAGAGAGCTTTTGACGACTTAGGCACAACTGAAAGTGTATGGTTCAGGCAGAAGCTATGGAAAGAAGTCTCTTTATAACTCATAGAAGCGCTTCTATTCACGCAAAAGCCCCTCGTTCTATGTCGCACGCCGTCGAACTACCTCCTCCATTATTGCAACACGGGTTTCAGACGTCAAGTACCTAGAGGAAGACCGAAGGGGTCTGGGATGGCGAGCTCCCTAACGAGTAGGTGGTATGGGAAGCATCGTAACCTCCTTCAAGGGGTACGAGTTGGATCCCCAGAGACAAACTCATTTTTAAGCGTTTAGTACTCGAGCGCATTTGGCTACATGTTTGTGCAAGTTTTCCAATCGTTCTATGTATTCAAACTAGGTAAACTGCTGAAAAGTGGAGTGCACCTAGGAATCGCATTATGCAAGACTAAAAACCCGATGGTTCCAAAACAGGACGCACTTTCTTGTGACGCCTGGCACGACAGTTCAGCCAATGGTTCTGCATTTGCCTTTGGACCAGACTGTCATTCAAGGCCTATCGTAATTCCAGAGTGCAGATAGATTTTTCAACAAATGTGTATGTATGCAAAGGTACAGTTGTTAACTTGGTAAGTAAGTGTATACTTCTCTATATACATTCAATTACTGTACAGTAAAACATCCTTTTAATTCATTTACAAAACAACACTAGAAGCATTGTCTGTGAAAAAATCTTCCACCAAACTACCCATTTCCAGGACTGTAGAAGAAGAAATGTTTAATTCTTGGAGGGGATCTCCTCCAGATTTCAGGGGAGAGGAAACTAGTCCCCTCCATCCTGCATAGTAGTTGCAACAGTAAATGAAATTGGTTGGTAATGATTGTTAAAATGAAATTGCTAAACATAACTATTTCGGCAAATGTTCCTGCCCCTACAAGAAACAAATGCTTAAGCACTGAGTGATTTCACTTATCATTCATCGTTACACTCTGTTAAAGGCTGATCCTCTCTTCAATCAACATCTTCTGCAGACGAGACACGTCTTGTCTTTGGCCGACGTTCATTCGCGGTTGCTGGTTCCTCCATATGGAACTCACTATCTCGTGTTTGCAACTCTCCTATTGAGACTATCTTTTGCTCTAAACTGAAAACTCTTCCAGTCTGTTTCTAGTTCTCAACGATTCCTGTTGCCTGACTTGAATGTGAACATTTTAAAGGTGGCATTATCAAATTTCAGTTGTACTGTGTTGTATCTCTCAGATCATAATAAAGACCAATCAACACCAGTTACACAGCCCAAGATCTTAGATTAACCAGCTTCAACCAAGTAACAGTCAAATGAGTAACAGTAAAATTTGCATTCGCTGTAACTCAGTCTTAAAAATTAGGAATAGCTGTGAACTGTATACGCAGTAACCAGTTTTGCTGAAGCACATTACCCTCTGGAAATACCACAGGACACCTTATGCCAAATTACACTGACAGTCCATTTTCGACACCCCACTTAGGGCATAGGTGTCGCCACGCTTCCATTTTCAAACTGGATATACAACTAATTTGCCTCAGCTACCATTGCTCTAAATATAGATTCGATAAGTAAATCCACGCGGATTCACACAGAGCCTTCTATAATCGAAGGCTGTGGATTGACCGCTTTTAAAATCATGCTAAATTCCCAAACTTAAACTTTATAATTCTAACTACTGACTATGGTTGTAAAAATAATTACTCTATAACCATAGTTGACTAATAACTTAAATTTATTTTTAATTATGTAAAAATCGTGAGAGAGAGAGAGATTTTTTTTATTGACATCCAAAAAATAATTAACAAATACAATTATAGTCTGTCACATACAGTGGTGCCAATGGGCTGACCTAAAAGGAACAAACAGTTCCGCTACTAAGGTCACCTATTTACATCATGGATTACAAATAGGTGACAGTATAATACTGAGTAAAACAATTAATAATCAAAAATATAAAGCAATTATTATAATCAATGTCATTGCATAAACCTAAACAATAAACAAAACAAAAAAACACTTAACTAAGCACCAAAAAAATACTTAACTAAGTGCGTTGAGTATATGAGATTTTAAACTTGTTTTAAACTGGTATAATGTTGGCAAGCTAGTAAGAACAGTTGGCAGAGAATTCCAGAATGACGGTCCACAAATTATAATACTAAACTGTCTGTTAGTAGTGTGAACAGAATGTTTATGATACATACGAGATGATCGTGTATAGTGACCATGCACATCTGAATTCATACAAAAGTATTGGTAGAAGTCCACAGGTAATAGATTATTTTTTAGTTTAAACATAAATAAACCTATTTGCAATTTATTAATACAATCAAAAGGTAATATTCCTTGACTATGAAAGGACAATCGAGTGCTGGTTCTGAAGGGAAGATTAAATATAATTCTGATGATGCGTTTCTGTAGGGTTCTAAGATTAGACAGGCGAGTATGATATGTGGAAGCCCAGACAATGTTGCAATACGAGATATACGGATATATTAAGGAGTAATATAGGTTCAATAATATATTTTGGGGTAATTTGTGGCGGATACGAGAGATAATACCAATATTTTTTGATATTTTTTTAGATATGATATTTATGTGTTCTTTCCAGGTCAAATTTTCGTCAGTGTGAACTCCTAGAAATTTTGTGGATGACACCTGATTTATATTTACATTATCCATTTTTATACTGAGATTACATTTAGGTATAATTTTTCTCTGTGAGCTAAATAATATGAAATTAGTTTTCTTAATATTTAGTGATAATTTATTTGCTTTGAACCATGCTGACACCATTTTTAGCTCTTCATTAATTTTATTAA
Organism: Norana najaformis; assembly: GCA_964023275.1. Classification (NCBI taxonomy): domain Eukaryota; kingdom Metazoa; phylum Annelida; class Clitellata; order Crassiclitellata; family Hormogastridae; genus Norana; species Norana najaformis. Next base: position 16,131,772 of record OZ029920.1, on the reverse strand, counting down.
CCAGCAATTCAAAAGATTTGTCAGACATGAATACATTGGTGTCGTCAGCAAACAGAATAAAATGGAGTAATGAGGAAGAGTTCGATATATCATTGACATAAATTAAAAATAGTAGTGGGCCTAAGACAGAGCCTTGAGGCACACCACAGGTAAGATAAGATTCACAGGAAGTGTACCCATTATATGAAACACATTGCCTTCTATTATGTAAGTAATCAGATAACCATTTTAAACACATTCTTCGTATGCCATAATGTTCAAGTTTGTTTAACAGAATATCATGATTCACAGTGTCAAATGCTTTAGACAAGTCAAAAAAAAACGCCTATAGTTCTCTGCTTATTGTCCATTGCCTCTGAGATCTTATCTTGCAATTTAAGTAAGGCCATGTATGTTGAATGTCCCTTACGAAAACCATATTGGTTTTTATATAAAATGTTTTTTGATGTAAAGTATGATATGAGTTTAATAAGACAGCGCTAAACGGCTTTATTGCACTCAAATTCAAATCTTCCCGCATTTTCTTCAGATAATTTTTTTACAAAATAATTGCAAAATCGTGTTTGTATGTATTTACACCCAGAAAGGATAAAATTTGTCTAAGTTTAAATTTCTATATTTTCATGCCTTTTAGAAACAAAATGTGCAGTTTTACGACCATAGCGTGCTGGACTATTTTTATTTAAGGCGCCTAGTTGTAAATGCAACGAAGCAGCCGAAAGAGACTGAGCCTCGAATTTCGTTTAGGTGCTAGTGTTCGACAACAGATTTGGTTAATATTTCAGGAAACGGCGACGAAACAAGGAATCAGTGAGTATTAGGGATTTTATTACGCAATCGTATGTTTAATCATAAACTCGATATTTCTACAGCGCCCAAAGAAAAATAAGTGGCTTCGTTTCTGTCTGTCACTGTCAGGTATTTCTTTCCATGTTCCGGGCCAACCTCCATCGCCATTTCAATTTCTTATAAATTCATTGCATTTCTGTCAGCCGAAACATAACCCACCTTAACAGTAGTTCTTGTGTCTCTCTTTAATCGTAATCGTAAACATAAGAGTTCTGCAGCGCGTCACGAAAGCTAAGTCGCGAGAATCAGCTTATTCACAGGCACTCGGTCAAAACTAGGCAAGAAAATAGGCAAGAAGGGTTTGGTTCCAGGTCAAGATCCAGGAGTCAGGCAGGCAGGCGTCAGACGGTGGGTGGTGTTCGGAATTGGATTTGGCAGTCGGACATTGTTCTTCTGATGGCACTTTAACAACCCCTCTGACTTGACGCAACGCTTTTGAATAAGCTGGTGCTATGCAGTTAGCTTAAAGTAGCTTTAAAAATTTTCAATATGACGATCAAGAAAATACTAATAAAATAAAGTCTTGTATATATGTTTAGGTTTTCTTGTGAAGGATGGACAGGAAGCAATCGTCCGAGTGGAGGGCTTTTTCGAACTGAAATTCATTCAGTTGCAGACTAAGCCCAAAACTACAGGTATTTTTTCAGACATTTATCCATGTAATTTACACCACATGCACAATGGGCCCGACTTCCTAACTCGCTTTCATTATTCAATGTCAACACTTGCTATTATTCTGGTATTTGCAGAACTTCATTGTAAATACACATCCGCACTTCTGATTCACTAAACTAACCTTGCAGATGTTATAAATGCTTTTAATCATGATGACGACGACGATGATGATAATAAGATAACAATTTGAGACACTAGACTAAACATTTAGAATGAAATTATCTGTAATTTTTTTCAGTCGGCCTTGCAGTGTTCATGCAGCATAACGGATTGGTGATAAAGCTGGGATCGGTTTCTGTGAGTTCGCCAAGGCTTCCGGTTGGAATGGAGTTTTCAGATGGTGAAGAAGTACGCATCTTCCTCGAAACCCCGGGTAAACATTCATTTAGAATATAATATTACTGGCCTTACAAAGTAAGAATTCTGAATTCTATAGTCTGATTCAGGTTTTAATATTGTAATCGGATTTATTCATTGAAGTGGATTTAAGATATGAAAAAACCATCAAAGGGTCATATAAAATCAATCAAGAGAGAAGAAATTATATAGTATAATTTGGCCACAGGTATATACACAACACAAATAATCACACATATACACACAAACACACATACCTGGGCATCTTTCCGATCTTGACTTATGATGTCATTGTGCTTATCTTCTTCATACTGTTTTTTGTCTCAGAATTGACCGGATTTTGATTCCTTTTTGGAGCACCATCGAATAATGCCTCATGCATTATTACAATGGCACTATAGAAGTTTTAAGATTAGATTTAGATATATGCAACGCAAAATATCACTTGAGTAGTAACTTTTTATAAAAATTATATTGATGTATAAGTTTAAGTGGATCTGTTTATGAAGGCTGGATTAGCGTAGCGATTTCACAGTTGGACTGCAAATAGGCCCAATTACCGACGACAAAAAGAATTTTGCTGCCAGTGAATGGAGATAATTGTGATATGCGATGATTTACTGAAATGCATTTAAATGTAGTATAATTTAACTGCTATGGTTTGTATTAGTTTAATGAGATCTGCTGAATACTGATGATGTTTTTGCTGCTGCAGATGCTATTGCTTGGGGATGGTGGTGTAGGGAAAACGACCTTCATCAACCGATACAAGACTGGGGAATCTCAGAAGAAATATATAGGTTGGTTTGAATTACTGTCGCGGATATTCCAGTTCCAGTTTCCCAGTCGAATTATCACTTTATTTCTTCAGATCTTAAAACAGTTTTGTACAACTATTGCTTTATTATGTGGCTTTACATTATGTTAGGGTGGATTTGATTCTTTCAGAAAGATTTTATCATGCCTTCTATCTTGTGAGAAAATGTCTAGTTTTTTCTTAAACTTTTACAGAAGACTGCTCCCTTAGTTGCATTGCAGTATGGTAAAGTTTAGTTTGTGGTGTCTTGTTACGCAACTAGGTTTTCTGTAAAGTGTTACACAAAACCGCTTATAGCAAAACTTTAACAGTGTGCAATAATTTTGTATCTGATTGTGATTTGTAAACTATAAGTTGTATATTACTATTATTATTATCATTATTATTATCATTATCATTGTTATGAGCTTTGTCATTATTATTATTATTATTATTATTATTATTATAATAACAACAGCAATAATGATACATATCTATTGTTGCTGGAGCAACTAGAGCTGCTGTGGCGTCCAGGCTGGCACACTGGAAACAGGTCGACTAGCTGCACCTCCGAATCTCGTGATCTTGTCTTTAAGCGCCGTGGTGAAGAAGCAACCCTGAGTTAGCGGTCGCGTAAGTGTAGAGCGTTCTGTGGGCGTTTCTTCGATGGGTCGCAAGAACTTCCGGTGTGGATCGGACGAACATCCAGCACCACCAACTCCCTCCTCTTCATCGCCGTCGTCGTCTGCTTCGAAGGCGCCTGCGTCGTGGGCTTCACTGACCCGAGCGTCGACGTCTCCTCGACCTCGACCCGCCGGCTGACCTTCGACAGGCGGTGTGGCTCCTTGACCCAGAGGATCGGTTGGGGCCCGTTGGCTGGGTCTCGACGACCAGTTCCAGGTTCTCTCCTTTTCTTTAATCTTGGCTTCAGGCACGGTGATTGTTCTCTGGAATTGAATTGAATGGCTTTTATGCAGAAGGTTAATTAATTAGCTCGTTTATTAATTAGTTATTATTTTATTATTATTATTATTATTATTGAATTCAGTTTACGCAGCTGAAGTTGTTTTGAAGTAGAGACTGTGTTTAATTTTTAGCGGCACTCGTTGTGAATATTCATCCTCTAATCTTCCATACTAATCGTGGAGCAAATTGCTTCAATGTTTGGGATACAGCTGGACAAGAGAAGTTTGGAAGCCTTCGAGATGGCTTTTATGCAGAAGGTTAATTAATTAGCTCGTTTATTAATTAGTTAGTTAGTTGGTTAATTGGTTAGTTAGTGAAGACATGTCTAGCTCCAATTGTCAAACAATTGCAAAATGTCTTTATACTTGGCAGTGAGTAATCGTAAACACGAGAGTTCTACAGCGCCCAACGAAAGCTAAGCCATGGGAACCAGCTTATTCACAGGCGCTCAGTCAAAACAGAATCGATAGTCAAGAAGACAAAATCAATAGGCAAAATTGACATGTACTTGACACTTAGCAGTAGTATAGATAATCAGAGATAACTGATCTACAGGGCTATTAACAGTACTGAAAACCTAATTGCCATGAAGGACGTCAATATTGTAGGCAAGCTGATAGGACTAGATAAATGAAAATAATCGTATGTTCCCTTATGGACTTTTGTTATGTTGCATTGCACAGCTGGTCTTTTTTGGTGCCTTGTTTTATTTTCGATAGAATTATCTGTGGATTAGGTGGAGTGTTGTTCATATACGCGCACAAGAGTCGTTCTGCTCGTTAGGAACAACAAAATATTTAAGTCCATGAATCAGACCAAGTAAGTGCTCAAAGCAAAGCGATTAATGTAATATCTTATGGCAAGAAATTTATATTGCGCCAATTGAAACCCCTCTTGTCAATAGTGAGAGCTATAATTATACTGTACATTTCGAAGACAAAGTTTGAGCGTTCGGCTTGTAACGTGGAGAGTACGGGTTCGAGCCTCCTGTGAAACCCTTCACTGTTTAGGGACACTGAACAAGACCTTCATTTACAATTGCTCAGCGCCATCGACTGATGGTTAGCCATTAGATAGTGGCGGTAAATAAATGCGTAATTTGTATCACACTTGTAGTTAGCTGGTTATTAGATATGAGTTTCAATTTACAAGCCGTGTATATTGCGATTGGCGTTGTTTTCTTTCCGTTGCAGTCGCTTCATCTACCCAAGTCTAGTGACACTGCTCGTCATGTCGCTGTTCTTTCCTCCCGGTTTCGGACAATACATGGGCGGAATGGTGAGCTTGTCTCTTTTGCAGACAACTTGAAATGAGACTCAGTCACTGTCTGGTGCTTTTCAACTAATCAGGACAAGTAAATTGCCATTATTCATTCAGAGAATGATAACAAGAAATGCACAAGATGCAAAGTACTTTGAAAGAAACTTGATCACTCAGTCGTCAGTGAATGAGTGAGTGCGTGGGTGAGTCATTCATTCATTCCGTCAGTCAGTCAGGGAGTGAGTCAGTAAACAAGCGAGTGAATGAGTCACTGATTCAGAAAGAATGCACAAATGCATCAGACTAGAGTAGTTGTGCGCTTTCTCGGTGGCTGGTCCGAAGTTCTGTCGGTTTTGCCAGTTATTTGATTCGGTCAGCGTCTTATCTCAAAACTCACCCGTTTCAACCTACTTACCAACTGCACCCTGCCCTGTTTATGGTCCTTCTTACCTTTTGGTTTTCAAGTGGACTTCTTCAGTTGATCACACCTGTGGACTAAGGTTTCGATCTTCGATTGTTATTCAATATAACATAACAATGGCTCTTCTTCGTTTGTTATTCAATATAACATAAAAACGGTCCAATAGACAAACTCACGTCATCGGATGAGATCAGATGTTTAACTGTTGTGTCAGCTGACAAATCCAGACGCAGTTCGTCAGTTGTTCAGCAAAGTCACGTGGTCCAGCGGAATCGCCTGCAACTACGAAGACGAGGCTCTGAATAAATCCTGGAAAGGCCCATTAAACAACATCTTCGTCACTCTGTTGTTCTTCTTCGTCGTCAGGGTATGCTGTGATCATGTTTGACTTGACTGAGTATTCGACGTACAGTAACGTGTCTAATTGGTATGAAGAAGTCACACGCGTTTGTAAAGACATTCCAGTTGTCCAGGTCGGCGACAAGGTTGATGTGACGGCGAAAGATCGAACGGTTAAACCTGAAGCTATACTCTTTCACCGAAAGAAGAACCTGCAGGTATTCGAACTATTCTCATTCATCAAGTTCAACGTGCTTTTAAAGCTGTTGTTTTTTATTCAAAATTTTAAAAAGAGGTACCTTGAGGATTAAAGATCTGTCAACCTTCAAGAGATCAACCAGTTTCTCTTGCACTTTTTCTTTCTGCATTATGGCTGTGCAATAAAATCAGAAGATTGTATCAACAACATTTACAGAACACTACATTGGTTTGGATCATCATTATCGGGTGTTGCCTGCCAGAGTACCAGAAAGCAACAGATACAGACTGAGTGTGCTCAGAACAGCTGAAATACACTTGTCATGTGCCTGCCTTGCTCAGAGATTATGTGTGGTATACTCGGAATGCTTCTGTGTTTTGATGATGCTGGCCTCTGAGGTTGCAATGCATTCAGTTCATAGCATATGATCTGCATCGATGGACCTGAGATTCTGTGTTTTCTGTAGTATTATGAAATGAGTGCCAAGAGCAATTACAACATCTAGAAACCATTCCAGTGCCTGGCCCGCAAAGTACTCGACGACAGGACACTCGAGCTGATGGTGTCACCAGCCTTGGTACCTCAAGAACTTGAGGTGGATGTATCCACAGCTAAAAGATATGAAGAGGAATTGAAGGTCTGTCGTGCAATGTTCCCTCTAAGGTTTGCTGGTTTGTGTGCAAAATCATAAACTCGTGTGCAAAACTTTACAGTGTCAAATTTTTTTGTGCAAAAATTTTGCGGCAGAAATAAAACCATCAAATTCTTCTTAAAAACTGCTTCTGGCTTGTTTAGCAAAGTGCTATATCTTGCTGCCAATATTTCAAGTTTGTCTGATCCAAATGAGAAATTCATCAAATTTTCAGAAGCAGCAAAAGAATCTTTATCAAAAACAGACCATTCACCGAGTTCATCATCAGGAAATCTACTGCTAAAGTGATCACAAACCCGTTCTATAAAACTGACCACGGCAGTTGTGCCAACAGGAGATTCTGTGTTTTCTGTAGTATTATGAGATCAGTGGAAAGAGCAATTTCAACATTGAGAAGCCTTTCCAGTGCTTGGCCCGCAAAGTCCTCGACGATAGGACACTCGAGCTGATGGTGTCACCAGTCTTGGTACCTCCAGAAGTTGAAATTGATCCAGGGACAGCAAGAAGATATGAAGAGGAACTCAAGTTCTGTCGTGCAATGTTCCCTCTAAGGTTTGCTGGTCTGTGTGCAAAACTTTACAGTGTCAAATTTTTTTGTGCAAAAATTTTGCGGCAGAAATAAAACCATCAAGACAGAAGAATAATTTTAAAGAAACTGGTTTTCATTAATGAATAATTTTATTATCATTATTTATGTCTTACTAGTCATCAGATATCAGCTGTAGATACAATTCGTCGTCCTTTGCAGCTCTTCCAGAAAGAATAAACTTTGTCCAAATTAACTGTCTGTCCTGATGTTAAATAAAGTTTGATTCTGATGAGGTTATCCAGACGGTCGACTTCTAAACGATTTCTGGTCTTTGTTTTAATCTGATTCATCAAATTAAAGTGCCAACAGGAGATGCATATGATGTCATTAAGTTATTGACTTCTTCTGAGAAGTGAATGGTGTCACCAAGATACTGCGATCGAAGTTTCATTATTTTTGCTTTGGTAAACTGGAACGCCTCTACAGTTGTCAGGTTACTTCTCTGAAGACGTCGACACAATTCTGCCAGTTCTCCTAGCACGTCGTTCAGAATAGTGATGGCAACACGATACTCGGGTTTGGTTAACTTATCTGAGCAGTATTTATGGACAGGGTCGTTGTCTTCTTCAACCTGTTCCCTGCAGTACTGAATCAACATATCATAGTCCCTCACTAAGGCTCTCACTGCAAAATCTTTAGAAAGCCACCTGACTTCATTTAGTGGCCTGAATGAAATTGAATCATGTTCTGCTGCCTGGCAAAGTTCCTGAAACTTTGATTTCTTCACAGAAGACCGACTGAAAATAGTGTAGGCTGTTCGTATTAGGGTTTCAATGTCTTTCATTAAAGAGACATGTTTCCATGCGTCATCAAGTCCTAAATCCTCTCTATGTGCAACACAGTGCTGCTCAAGCAAATGTGGGATAGATCGTCGAAGTTGTGCAGCAACATCATTATATTTTCCAAGCATTACAGAAGCCCCGTCTGATGTAAACATTACCATTTTCCCCAAGTCAAGATTGTTCTCTTGGTAAAATTGTGTAATGGCCGCTACAATAGCCATACTGGTACATTCTGTCAGCTTTAGAATCCCAGCAAACATAGTACAGTATGATGTATCCTCTGCTTTTCTAAATTTTACATAAAGAATTAACACTTTGCTCACGGAAACGTCTGTGCTTTCATCGATTATGAGAGTGTGGAAAGATGATCTGCGCCATCATTTAACACTTCCTTTTGTATCACAGAATTTATGCATTCCATGAATTCAAAAGCATAATTTTTGCTTCTCCAAGTTTCCGGAATTTTAACATATTTTGCAATGTGATTATGGATCTCCTGAACTGAGAGCATCGAGGAATTTAATTTTATGGCAAGGAGAACGTTATCGATTAGAATTTTTACTTCATCACTGTCGGCTAATTTTCTTTCAGACAACTCAATTCTGTTCTCTCTGTCTTCATGGGTTTCACTTAACAAGGTCCTGATTGTTCCCCGACGCTGACTGCGTAACGTATCAACAGATTTCACGTGAACTTTTTGAAGCAAATGAGAACTTCACAGTTCTCAGGATTGTACTTTAAAATATCTCCCAGAATTGTGCGTTGCTTACTGGATGAATCTGGCATGTCGGCTTGTACAAATTCCTGCAGCCACTCTTCCTTAAATCTTAAACAGACCTTCTTCTTCGTACGTTTATCGTTTTCGCTTTCTTCAAAACCGCGTTTCGACATTTTACTAACTATAATTATCACTTTACAGAAGCAATTTATTATGTAAATGTAAATTATTTTTTAATTGTGATCGACTTCCCTCACTGCCAATCTCCACGAAAAGAACAGGAAACGGAAGTCAATACTGATAGGTGACATGCGCAAACTGGCGAAGCGGTAAAAGAAACTTTTATAATAATAATAATAAGACAATTTATATAGCGCCGTAGCACAGCCGAGGCCGAAGAAAAGGGCGCTGTACAAGGGTTCAAAAATCAACTGCAGTCATAAGATATCCTAAAAAGATGTGTCTTGAGTCGTGACTTGAATGTGTCCAGCGATGGGGCATTCGTCACATTCTCAGGAAGACTGTTCCACGCAGTGGGTCCGGCGATAGTGAAGGAACGTTCCCCGAACTTCGTGGAAGAACGTGGGACATGCAGTTGATTCCTCGATGAGGACCGTAGCTGATATGTGTTCTGGTTGTCGGCTGTTCGAATACAGAAGTCGGATATATAGTCTGGTAGAAGACCATTAAGAGCCTTGTATGTAATTAGGCACAGTTTGTAGGTGATCCGCTGAGGAATACGCAACCAGTGCAGGTTGTCGCGCAGCAGATCAGTGACGTGATTGAATGGTGTCCGACCATAGATGAGGCGGGCAGCAGAGTTTAGCACTGACTGTATCCGCTCTAGCTGACAAGTCGGCAGACCTGCCAGCAGGCTATTGCAGTAATCAACCCTGGAGACGATGAAACTGTTGACCAGAGTGACAGCGGTTGAGGTGGGAATGAATCTGCGGATCGATTTGATGCGACGCAACTGATAGAAGCAACCTCGTACAAGTTGATTCACATGGGCCGACATGGTCATGCAGCTGTCAAAGCGGACCCCCAGGTTGCGAATGGTGTCAGCTGGTCGAACTTCGGCATCACCGAGGGCAAAGGTACTGTCGTCGAGTAGATGGCGACGTCGGAGGGTGGTGCACCATAGAAAGTCAGACTTTGATGAATTAAGTCTGAGGCGGTTGGACGCCATCCACTCTGAAATGCGCTCGATACACAGCATCACTCTCTGTTTCAGCTCAGCGGTTTCTGATGGCTCACAGAAGAAGTAAAGCTGTGTATCATCCGCATAGCAGTGGTGAAGGAGTCCATGCGCTTGAATAATTCTCTCCACATCGGCCGTGTATAATAAGAAGAGGAGGGGACCCAACACTGAGCCTTGTGGAACGCCACAGGTGACCAGCCTAGGTGATGTCACCTCCCCCGCCAAGTGGACAGATTGCGTGCGCCCCTTCACGTAGGATTCAAGCCAACAGAGCGCTTTTTCTCTGACTCCAAACGAACGAGATAGTCGTTGAAGCAAGGTGTCGTGGTCGACTGTATCGAATGCAGCCGACATATCGAGAAGCGACAGAAGCGCTAGTTGGCTTGAATCGATGGCATCGATTATGTCGGAGAAGACTTTGAGGAGCGCAGTCTCGGTCGAGTGGCCACGCCTGTAAGCAGATTGAAACCGAGGAAGGAGACGAGCTTCAGACAGGTACTCCGTGAGCTGTTGGTTCACTATGCGCTCAAGCACTTTTGAGACGAAAGTTAAGTTAGATACCGGTCTGAAGTTCGCAGGTGATGATTCGTCGATCCCATCTTTCTTAGGGAGTGGCGTGACCAGTGCGTGTTTCCATTTTGACGGAAAGCGGCCGGTGGCAAATGAATGGTTAAACATCCGAGCAAAGAAATGCGCCAGCAGCGGAGCCGCCTCCTTCATCAGCCACGCTGGAAGTGGGTCAAGAGAGCATTGTTTCGCTGGTGACGAAATCATTACCTTAATTACGTCCTCCGCCGTAATCGGTCTAAACTCGGAGAATCACTATCATCGAGGTCTTACAGTCTCAATGCAGCCTTATTACAATTTGTTACATGAACAAAATAAAAAAAATATATAACTGATTCTTTTGCGCGGCAGATAAAATCTTTTGTGCCGCAGGAATATTTCGTCTGCGCGGCCGCGCAATCGCGCAGCTTAGAGATTCTCTAAGACTACTAATTTAATTTTTGGTGTTCCCCAAGGCTCCATTCTTGGTCCACTGCTTTTCATTCTATACGTGCAGTTACCGTGCACACACGCGCTCTCTTACCTCTGTTATTCATGCTGCAGCTCGCCTAGTTAAAAGCCTTGGCCCTCGAGATCACATTACTCATTCTTTACAACAACTTCATTGGTTACCCATGCAGGCCCGCATATCTTTCAAAATCTGTCTACTTATGTTTAAAATTATGTCAGGCTCTGCCCCGTCCTATCTGTCCTCTCTAGTTAAACCTTGTACTTCCACTGAATCCAGAAGAAGATTACGTTCAGCTTCAAAAGGGGACTTTGAAGTCAGGAGAGTTAATCTACAGTTTGGTAAAAGAATGTTTGAAGTAGCTGGTCCAGCTGAGTGGAACTCTTTACCTGAATCTGTTCGAAGATGCTCTTCAATAGATAATTTTAAATTAAAACTTAAGACTCATTTATTCTCTCAGTACTATAACTAATTATTATGTTGTAACGCGTCCTTTGAGTAAGACATTGTTTTATTAAGGCGCGTTATAAATATAAGTTGTATTATATTATTATTGTATAGAGGGAACGTTGCTGTCGTGTACGACCTTAAAAATTATGGCATGATCATCACTCGAAAATCTGTGAGGGGGAAGGCAGAGGAGCCCACTTTTGAAAGATTAATTGTAATCTTATAATTGTAAGCTCAAGATTTCTACAGCACCCAAAGAAAGCTAAGTCGCAAGAACCAGTATATTCAAAGGCGCTCAATCAAAAGAAAATCTATAGATAGGTAAGGCTAGGTTTGGTTTCAGTTCAAGATCCACGGGTCATGGAGGCTACAGTGGATGATGTTTTCAGCTCAGCCTTGGTTCCAGGTCAAGATCCAAGAGGCAGACAGCTGTTGTGTGCCTAAAATATTTCTATTACAGTATCAGAAGTCAGATTTTTCAGTAGAAGTTGCTAATCAACAGCTTAATGAGAAGAGGAGAAGAAGAGGTAATCATCCAAGAAGAGGTAATCGTCCAAGAAGAGGTAATCGTCCAAGAAGAGGTAATTGTAATAGTAAGCTCAAGATTTCTACAGCGCCCAACGAAGCTAAGTCACGAGAGTTTGTTCAAAGGCGCTCAATGAAAACAAAATCGATAGGCAGGAAAGGTTCCTTTCCAGGTCAAGATCCAAGAGTCGGTCAGGCAGGTAGTCAGATGGTTTTGGTGAGTGGTGTTTGAAATTGAATCTGTTGCCACATTTGCACTTCTGCCAGAGGTGTATAGTAAGTTGGCAATTAGGCTTACTCTACATAGCTTAAAGTTGGTGTTCTTTGTACTGGAGAGATGAAAATAATTATTTAATTAATTTATTTAAAGCACTTATAACGCGCACAATGTCAGTAAACCTGAATCTGAGGCGTGGATTATATACTTTGCAGGTGGCACAGAATATCCCCTTGCCTGACGACGAAGGTGAAGACGATGATGAACTGTAAATGATCTAGAGTTGAGCAAGTGACATGCATCTTCAATGGATTAATTCACCCACCTGGCATCTCAAACATGACGCAAATGTACAACCCTCAACATCAATCTAGTCCAAACTCATCACCAAGTTTATCCAGTGAGAGCCATACATGCACTGGGTTGATTCATCGCCAGTCGAATCCAGAATCACCTTCCACTGTTGGTCTGCCTGGCAAGTTAACTCCAAAGTCATCTGACCTTGCCTGAAATGACATGCCATTGCCATTCCATCAGTAACTGGCGAAACTTCTAGCTCAGCTGTTTTCTTCTGTATTCTTGGTGATGTGACAGTCTCTATTACTGTACTAGCCGTAACATGTCTTGAACACTGTAATCATCTGTTGTGAGCAGTCTTTCGTAACTGTTTGAGCTTTGTGTTACGTTTTGTTTAGTTGCCGTTGATATTAACTTGTAAATCGTTGTTTAGATGGTTCGGTTGAACACAGATGTGGTTCCTTTAAACAGTTCATGCTTCTACATCATTGCTTGTGTTCAATTTGCCCCAAATTTGATCCAGTTACTAGCATGAAACAGTTTCTATTTGCAAAGTGCATATGACTGGTTATACAATACAGCATGGATGGAGTTCTTTATGACATGTCTGCCTTGAGGCATCTTGATGCCTAATGTGATGGCCATATCTTTGAGGTGTAATACTCTGGTGTTAATTTAGCCTTTATTCCATCCGTGGAACAGGGTATTGGTAACAGAATGAAGTCAACTGGTATTTAAGAAATCCCTTTCCACAATCTGTTTTAATTGCAGTACTGTACGTTGGAGGAATACAATAAAAGACAGCTGATATTTAATAGTGTCCTGGTAAAGAAACTGTGATTTGCAATTTTCAGTGTTTTTTGGGCATCGCTGTGAAGTACTTGTATGCTAGATTTTAGATCAGTTGAAGCAAAATTTGACCTAGACTGGTGTAGCATTTTCTTGCAGATGTTTGTTACAGGTGCATTGCTAGTGCTCAAAATTGTTAATTGTCTTAATAATGCATTGTTATTATATTTACTTAGCATAACAATATTCAGTTAAAACTTTACAAGAAATGGCTTTAAACTTGGTTATTTGCTTCGTAACGAGTAACGACAGCCTTAAAATTTAATGATAAAAGACTGCCTAATTGTAAACAGTAGCACTGCATTTGTATCAGTACTGCTTCCAGCAGTACTGATACTTCATTGTATGGATCTTTATATCAAGTAAATTGCTACTTAGTGTACTTGTTTAATTCTGGAATAAACTTAGGTTCTGGTATAAGTATGTATTGCATGTGGTAGTTTGAGTTGTTAGGAAACAGCTTCAAACAGAAGAAACCGAGATGTAACTGGTAGCCTACTGCAAAATTTGGTCTTCAGCAATTCTGTAGCAAATTCAGGAAATTCATTTTTATTCATTCGAACTTTTGACTAAACGATTAGCTGATTTGACGAAACAATATAACTGGTTGTCAGTCAGAAAAAGTGCTTTGTCAGCACTTTGATTTCCATCCAATACCATACCTGGTGACTTCAACAGATTTCTGGCAAGTTCACGTTGTCAGAAAGGACAGTTGCTGGCAGAAATAGTTGAAATCTGTTTAGAAAGTCATTTAACTGGGCAAGTTTTGGAAGTTGGCGGATTGTGGAAATCAGTTGGCAAGATGTGAATAATTTAATAGTTCTGACCTTTGAAGTCATGCTATTGTGTCCGACTGTCATTTGATATCAGATGTTGGCATTTGGTGTATAAAGTACAATACAGTATATAATAAATTATGCTAGCATCACTTTATTTTCTGGAACAACTGATCATAAAAAAGATGTGCATCCTTTTGACCATTCCTTCTTTTGTGCTGTTCAAAATAACAATCCATGATCTCCATGATCTCAGATAACTTTAAAATATTGAAATTACTAAAAATTTACATCAAAAGTTATTTCTCAATAGTTAGAGAAACAAATTCAATATTTGCTTTTGAGTCAAAATGGTAAATCAGAAACAGCAAAAAATGTTATCCCATACATGGTTTCAACCACTGATGTCCATTGACTCCAAATGGAGTCATGCTGAAAACTAACTTTTTCTTTTAGAAATATCATTAGATGACATAAAAACTCTTCTGCATAGTCAAAGCACATACATTTAAGCAACATAATAATTTTCTTACTTTTGGATATCTTTTGTTGCATAATAAAAATTGCCGATAAAGGAAATAAGCAGATTAGTTGCATGAGGCCAATGTTTAGACTAATATTGTGGCGCCATCTAGGTAAATAAAATTATGTTAGCCTATTTGAAAGATTCAGTATTATATGCATATTGATAAGAAATTAATCATGGTTACTTGTATTTGGAAATATTGTGGTAAAACAACACCTTATTCTGATGACTCCATTTTGGACCCACTGGGAACGAAAGGGTTAATAAGCACGAAGCAATTACATTTGGAAATCTTTAAGCAGAAATTCTTGTCAAGTTGGCCTAACAAACTTTTTCTTGCTCAGCACGCTTGCCTTCAGATAAACATCGATTACAACATCAGATATTGATCAGTTTGAATAAATGTGGATGAAAACACATGAACAAGTGTAATCTGCTTGCGTTGAATCACTAATGAAATAATGTAGACCTACCAGAATGTATGTACAAAGACACTTAACATGGCACCTTTCAAATACCTCACAAAAGCGCTGCAATGTTCAGTCGTAGTTGCACATTTTTACAGCACCTCTTCAGAGAACCACTCAGGACATAAGGACCACTCTGTGACCCATGTCGACTTGTCCTCTGAACTCAGATGAGGCCAGGACCAAAGCAACCAAGTTCATAGGCTTCCAAGTTCCAATGCATTTAGATGTACTGATTCATTTGTCTATGCTAAGCCTTAAGCCCGTATCTTGTTTAAAAATCAGTTAGATAGCCACTGCAGAGCTGTGAGATCTTCGAAGGCACCGCTATATTAATTGTCTGGATACAGACAACAGATAGAATCCAGCAACTACCTGAAGCTGACCATTATCAACAGTGAATGTCGTACTTTAGTCCGATAGGTGGCGTCTATGTGAACGTGGAGAAATTGCCTCAGCTCTGCGTTGCGGCGTTGATAGATTTACACGCAAAAAATGACAGAGCTGTTGATGTTCGTGACAGCCGGTAAACAAAGTACCATACTTACAACCCGCAGACCCACTTTCACTCCAGCGCCACATATTCAGGGCGACATTTCCATTAAAATGCATGGACGATGTTACAACCTTAACTTAGGCCTAATCCAGGGCATGGCCAACTAACTGCTTGTTAAATGTAAATGTAAATGATTAGGTTATATATAGCGACCGTATGGCCTCGACCCTGCTCATTTTGCAATGAATTTATCGGATGAGATCCTTCGCCGCTGCCCGTAGTCCGCGGGAGAGTAAACTGTTGCGCTGTTGCTAAATTAGTTTCTTTTTCATTTTGGACGACATCGATCCTTTCTTCTTGACCTTTAATTTGTCCTTATGCTTGGCTGCAGCTAGCGCTGCTATTCGCTCGGCCATCTTGGCTTTGACGAAGCCTTAGCCCTTGATGGTACCACCGGTCAAGGCCAGCACTCCGATCGCCACCAAGTACAACTGGTATTTCGAGGCGCCTACAAATGAACAATTTAGTCATTTGTAAGATTAGGTCAATACGGCCAGTCAGTCTGTCTGTCTGTGGTTCTGTGTGTGTTTGTCTTTGACTTTCTCTATCGCTGCTTCTCTCTGAAAGCCTGTCTGTGGCTCTGTGTGTCTGTCTCTCTGTCTCGTGTCTTCCTACCGTAAAACTGAAGACCGAACCTCGCATTAAAAATCTCTTAATGACAAAAGCTCAATAAACTACTTTTAGCTTAATTATTAATAAATTAATTAATTAGGAAATTGTTGTGCTGCGGCGGGCAATTGTGTTGCATAGCTGACCTTTGATGGCCTCTTTGTCATTGGCCTCGCTTCTGTCCTTGTCATCTGTGACCTCTTTGCTTTCCTTTTCCAGCGGTTCTCAGCTTTTTTGCGCAGTTCTCAAGACTCTTGCGGATCCGCTCGTGTGTCTTTTCAGTCCGCTTGATGTCGTTGCTGTCTCGATCGCATCTCTCCCTCACGACCTTTAGCGTCTAGTCGCAGTTCGTCAGCTGCTCCAGAAGAGACTCCCAGTCTTCGCCAGAGGGCGCTGCGTTTCCGGTGCAAGCGTCGGACCTCGCCTCTTCCAGTTCGACGGTTAGTTTATTCAGGTCGTCCTCCGCTTTCTCCTTCAACGCTTCGCACAGGCTAACTGCTTTCCGGTTCAGTCGGCTCTCTCTGTTGCTCCCTGCCAGGTCGTCGATCAGCTTAGAGAGCTGCTTCTTGCACTGCTTCTCCGCCTTCTCTTGTTCCATCCGTTCTTCCGCGCACCTACTCAGCTCGGCCGTCTGCTTCTGAACGTCTGTCTTCAATTTGGCCACCTTTGACCTCAGGTCATTCGCTTCCTTGCGAGCCCGTTACAGCAGTCGAATGTCAGCTGTACCGAGCCCGCAATGAAGTTCTTCGGCTTCCGTTGAGACCGCGGGACAAGAACAGCTGTCCGCTGACGACGTTCTGACTAGAAGCGTCAGCGTCGCAGACGTAAAGAGGAACCTCTAGCACCTGTCGAACAGAAGGCTAATGAAGGCAGATCATTCATAGGCAAGACACAGTGTAATTGGGTCAAGGTCAAAGCATTAAGGCCAAGGTGAAACTCTCGAGGCCTCGAAGAATTAGTTGAGGGAATACCAATAAACAAAACATATGCATGGAGGAAAGTCAACTTCAGTGAGAGGTGGTCTGAACAGTTGTAGGGAATATAGCTAAGTGCAGGTGCAAAATGTATGAAAAAAGTGTAGGCCTATCTTTAATTGGAGGTAGTCTTAACTGGATTTATGATCTGGTTTGAGAGGTGCCGCATATAACCAAAAGGGGCGTGGGAGGCGAACCGACGCTCGCACGCCTATAGCTAAATCCGCTGCTGGTTCCATGTCATTATGGTACCCGCGTACAGACATTGCAAGCAAGCGCGAGATTCAAATCTCTGAAATATAGCCATTATCGGTATCGAACCAGCATCTTTGCTCGGAATGTACTTGAAACAGGCCCCAAGTTGGCCTGACCCACATTTAACTTTTGTAGGTAAGGTACTTTACATAAGACCCAACAGAAGGCAGCCTAGCGCCTAGTCGGCATTACGGCTAAACTTGCAAGGGGGAAGTGTGCCACTGTAGAGAGAGAGAGAGAGATATTTTTTTATTGACAACCAAAAAATAATTAACAAGCACAATTAAAGTCTGTCACATACAGTGGTGCCAATGGGCTGACCTAAAAGGAACAAACAGTTCCGCTACTAAGGTCACCTATTTACATCAAGGATTACAAAAAGGTGACAGTAAAATACTGAGTAAAACAATTAATAATCTAAAATATAAGTAATTATTATAATCAATGTCATTGCATAAACCTAAACAAAACAAAAAACACTTAACTAAGCACCAAAAAAATACTTAACTACGTGCATTGAGTATATGAGATTTTAGATTTGTTTTAAACTGGTATAATGTTGGCAAGCTAGTAATAACAGTTGGCAGAGAATTCCAGAATGACGGTCCACATATTATAATACTAAACTGCCTATTAGTAGTGTGAACAGAATGTTTATGATACATATGAGATGATCGTGTATAGTGACCATGCACATCTGAATTCATACAAAAGTATTGGTAGAAGTCCACAGGTAATAGATTATTTTTTAGTTTAAACATAAATAAACCTATTTGCAATTTATTAATACAATCAAAAGGTAATATTCCTTGACTATGAAAGGACAATCGAGTGCTGGTTCTGAAGGGTAGATTAAATATAATTCTGATGATGCGTTTCTGTAGGGTTCTAAGATTAGACAGGCGAGTATGATATGTGGAAGCCCAAACAATGTTGCAATACGAGATATATGGGTATATTAAGGAGTAATATAGGTTCAATAATATATTTTGGGGTAATTTGTGGCGGATACGAGAGATAATACCAATATTTTTTGATATTTTTTTAGATATGGTATTTATGTGTTCTTTCCAAGTCAAATGTTCGTCAATGTGAACTCCTAGAAATTTTGTGGATGACACCTGATTTATATTTATATTATCTATTTTTATACTGAGATTACATTTAGGTATAATTTTTCTCTGTGAGCTAAATAATATGAAATTCGTTTTCTTAATATTTAGGGATAATTTATTTGCTTTGAACCATGCTGATACCATTTTTAGCTCTTCATTAATTTTATTAACCAGCAATTCAAAAGATTTGTCAGACATGAATACATTGGTGTCGTCGGCAAACAGAATAAAATGGAGTAATGAGGAAGAGTTCGATATATCATTGACATAAATTAAAAACAGTAGTGGGCCTAAGACAGAGCCTTGAGGCACACCACAGGTAAGATAAGATTCACAGGAAGTGTACCCATTATATGAAACACATTGCCTTCTATTATGTAAGTAATCAGATAACCATTTTAAACACATTCCTCGTATGCCATAATGTTCAAGTTTGTTTAACAGAATATCATGATTCACAGTGTCAAATGCTTTAGACAAGTCAAAAAAAACGCCTATAGAGAACTGCTTATTGTCCATTGCCTCTGAGATCTTATCTTGCAATTTAAGTAAGGCCATGTATGTTGAATGTCCCGAACGAAAACCATATTGGTTTTTATATAAAATCTTTTTTGATGTAAAGTATGATACGAGCCTTTCATAAATTATTTTTTCAAAGAATTTAGAAAAATAGGGTAAAATTGATATGGGCCTATAGTTGCAAAAGTTATTTTTTTCCCCTGATTTGAAGATAGGAACTACTTTAGCAGACTTTAAACTATTAGGGACTAGACCAGTTGTAATAGAGCAATTTATAATGTTAGCAAGAGGGATCGAAATAGATTCAATGGCTGATCTGGCAATCTGAGGATCTATTTCGTCTAAGCCACTACTATGGGTTGGACGGAATCCTTTCGCAATGGTTATTATCTCAGTAGGTGATGCGGGTTCAATTGCAATGGATGAGATAGCAGGCTGTTTTAAAAAATCACTATACAAGTTGTTACTTTCAGTTATGTTGGCAGCTAGCTGTGGGCCAATATTGGTAAAGTAGTCATTGAATTTAGATGCAATAAGACTTTTGTCACTGACTTCAACATTATCAATAAGGAAACTTTCTGTTTTCAGAGGATCTTCTCTTTGGTGTAAAAGTGTTTTGATTATACCCCAAGTTCTTTTTAAGTCATTTTCACAACTTAGAATTTTGTCGATGTAATAACTTCTCTCAGCAGCTCTTCTTATTTGTTTAAATTTGTTTCTATAAATCACAAATTTGTTCTTATTAGCTGTTGTAGGATTTTTTAAATATTTAGCATACAGACGGGATTTCTTGTTACACGACTTTAATAATGCTTTAGTCATCCAATGTTGTTTGAACTTATGTTGCTTACGAGGGTGGTCATTTATTAACGGGAAGGCTTCTTCGTATATAGATTTATATTTATCAATGAACATGGCATAGGCTTGGGATGGGTCTCCTTGTTGGCATGCATTGTTGACATCTGTCCAGTCAACCTCATTTAACAAGTTCCGAAATTTACATTTGGCATTCTCACTAATTGCTCTTTTATTTGAGGTGGAGGTTTTGTCAGCTATTGGCCTTGCTAAGTTGCCTTTTAAAAGGATGGGCAAATGATCTGATATATCACTTACAATAACTGTAGAGTGACAAGTTGGCAAATAAGCAAGACAAGTGCCGAAAAATGCGAGAGAATGCGAAGTATTGGGGGCATGGCCGAATGGTGTCTTCAACCTAAACTTTGTTTCCAACGATCGGCGTCAGAGGTAAATGTAGGCCTAGGTAAGTAAGATAAGTGTTGACTGTGATGTATTAAAAATTAGGAGTATCATGCCCCACATATTGACATAACAATTTTGTGTTCTCCTCGACTCAAACTCTGGGACCTTCTCCGTGCTCCACTGAAGTCCCTTAAGAAGTGGCAGAGTTAACTTTAACTCTCTAGAACTCTTCTACCAACTAATACAAAATATCTACACGGTTAGCATGAGTCACCAATGTGAAACGTGGGGAAGGTCAAAACTACTGGGATGAACTCGCAAACCTTGTATACTGCCATGATTCAGTGCCCTAGTGGTTAAGAGTTGCTTCCCTTAACTTGTCGGCTATGAAAAATACAAGTACAATAAAATTAACATTCGTTAAGTGTAACCTCGGATTCAACGCTCGGCCTTCTCCGTTTGTTCTCTGCACACACTTCAAATTGAAAAATAACGAAATTTAATTATTTGTTTAGTTCTGTCATGAGATCTACTAATCACTCATTAAATCACTCACATTTGTTACTAACTCACAAGCTCTTACCACTCACTCAGGCACTCTTCAACCCATTCATTATCAGTCTGCAAAGGTGAAATTAACACTTCCAGGCATCATTCAATGAGATCCTCTAAAGCCAAATGAAGGCTCATTAACAGGAAAGGCTAAGGAGTCACAAAAAACTATTTCTTAAGCCCATAGACTGGGAATTTATTTTCATTAACTGACAACTATTTTTCAAATTCAACATTAACTGAAACTGTACAACAAAAACAACACTTCTGTTTTAAGGCAACAATGATTATGTCACACATCAATCTTAATTACTCAAACTACATTCCCACCATGACCATTAATTAATGTGATTAATTATAAACCCCCAGGAATTAGCTACTTTTACTGTCCTTTTTAGTATCTATGAAGTAAAAATGACAAAATGACACATCTTCCCTAGGCATCTCATCTTCCCACTGACAGAGTACAGTTGATGTACTCATTTATAGCCGAGTTCGCTACTGGAACAATCCGGAAACCTTTCTGTCCTAGCAGGGATTTGAACCTCTGATCTTTGGGCTGATAGTCCATCACGGCAAACACTAGACTGTTGTGCACTCAAATGTTCAGAAAGCATGTAACAGCAATACAAATCAAAATGAATATTGTTAGCAATATTGTTTGACCAGAAATTAGTCCTGTAACGGACACATATTTAATACTATTGTCTAGTGAATCCAAAAGCCAAGTACAATGAGCCATTCTAGTTTCATTTCTCATCAGTTTACATTTCGTATTTACATAATTTCCGCTCCAGTTAAAAACTTCACCCATATCATTTCGTTGTGACATTTAGACTCGCAGTCAATGAAACATAAGCAAGTTTAAACAACCAACCACAGGTATATGGCAACAATTATTGAATTCCTATTGCTCAGAAGGCTTCCTTAACCTCAAAGATTTTGTTTACGGTAAGAGCCTGGTAATTTCTGAATATATATGTACAGGGCAACCTCCCAAAATGAATGAGTGCAGTTCATAAGTCATATAGACACAATTCATCTTCAGGAGCATGGACGGGTGTTCATATAAAACAAAAGTCTGTTGTCATTTAATCAGGGTGGTCCATTCCTGTCAGAAAGGATCCAAAACTGAGGTTACATTACATTACTACAAACAGGGTTTCTGTTGTTGCAAAACAACGACCACAATTACCTGATATCCCTATCTTCATCACTCTAGCCTGCAGCAGTCTCTTGATGGCATTTTTTCATGTGTCCCAAGAGGAAGCGTTCAAATGAAAATGTCCTGTCACAAATACGACACTTGTGCTGCTTTTCCTGGTGCATAACCATGTGTTGCTTTAGGCGAATTGGTGCTGTGAATCGCTTCCCACAGACATTGCATGTGTGAAGGTTTTCCTCTGAGTGAATCGTTGCATGCCTCCGGAGCAAAATGGCAGACCTGAACACCTTCTGGCATTCTGAGCAAGTGTGATTCCGCTCTCCTTTGTGGATCAGAGCATGACCTTGCAAGTGGTCAATCCGATTAAAGGCCTTTCCGCACACGGTGCAGCTGTGAGGCTTGTCCCCGACATGGCTTCGAAGATGACGAGTGAGGTTTGCGCTGTAGCCAAACGTCATGCCACACTTTGGACATATGTGCTGTTTTTCTCCAGAGTGTGACTTCATGTGTCTTAGCAGGAGGACATTGCGGATGAAACCTTTGCCACACTGTTGGCAGATAAAAGGACGGAAGGTCGAGTGTCGTCGTTTCTTATGTTGTCCCATTGAGAAGAAATCTTTGAAACCAGCGCCACAGATGTCACACAGGTACGGCAGCTGTCCACTGTGCTCGTATGAATGTATCACCAGCCCACTTCTATAGCGGTAAGCCTTTCCACACGTAGGACAAACATGCAAACGCTGACCAGCATGAAGTTTCTCATGCACCTGCAGCTGTCTCTTAGATGTCAGCACCTTCCCACACTCTCTACAGGTCAGCACAGAGTGCGTTTGATATTCTTTTATGTGCTTTTTCAGATCAGACTGCCACTTAAACCTTTTGCCACAGATGTGACATGCAACATTCTCCTTGTAGCGCTTTTTATGCTTTTCTCTTATACTCTTCCCTGACCTTTCCAATGGTGACACACAATAAAGTTGAGATAAAGAGTCTGATTCTGGAAAGTCTGAACCCTTGAATGCTCTCCGTGCTGTCATGGATTTTGTCTTTTGCTTCTTAACAGCATTTTCCAAACTTTTGGAGGAAATTCGCAATGAACCATTGCGTTGAACTGCCAATATTTTGCCATCTTCCAAGTTCACTGCACCATCGTAACTATTTTTCAGGACTTCAGAGATTCTATGGGAAGGAACTATGAAACTTGCAGATTCCATTTCCAAGACTTCACTTGGGACAGCCATCTTATCATCCTCTGTCTCAAAGAAATCCGAGTACTCGTAGTTTGGCGATGAAGGTTCATATACGCCCATCTCAAGTTTAATATCTGTGCACCCATCATTTTCGAGCTGGGCATTTTCCTTTTTTCCTTTTTCTTCTTCCACGACCTGCTCCTCTGCCTCCAAGTAAGACATAGATTCATGCCAAGTATCAGGCTTTGATTTTCTACTTGAGGTGACAGCATCAGGTTGTTTATCATCTTCCAAACATAAATCTAAGAACAAAATTCATGGGCATATCCAACACAAGCAACAGAACACATTGGTATAAAATTATATATATATATAATATATATATATTATATATACATTTTATCAAATTTGCAGAAAACCTCTTACCACGCAATTTCCAAACATTAGTCTTAAAACATACTTTCACAAATTTACGTATGGAATTTTTGAGAAAATACTAGTATGAACATATTTAAACAGAATAATTTAACAAATCAACATACTAAATCTGCAACTTTAAAATAACAAATGCAACTTTAATAGTTATAGCAATTAAAATGACAATTAAGCCACTTAACAGTTATGCTGACAACTACTTAACATTCTTCTTTGCAACAACGTAATATATTATAAAAAATATTTATGCATATTAAGTCACACAGATGAGCAAACTGGGTGCTAGAAATCGTAATTGTACACATAATCCCGAGATTTCTACAGCGCCCAACGAAAGCCACATCAAGGGGGCCAGCTTATTCACATGCTAAGCCAAAATAAAATCAGTAGGCAAAAGTCTTCAGTTCCAGGTCAAGATCCAAGAGTCAGGCAGAGAGATAACATGGCAGCTACTCAACTACTGACCTTCAGGATTATGTGCTTCGACAGCTCCTTAAAAGTGAAATCACAGCCCATATCAATAACCTATAGCACAGGCAAGGTCAAAACCAAAGATTTAAGAGAGACCAGAAGGTGGGCAACAGCTGGAAAAGACAAGTTTTGTCTAGATTGAAAATCAGCACAATGGATAAAAATGGGCAGTGAACCTATGTCTTCAGTTAGTGCTGGACTTCTGAACTAATGGCCTTTTCTCATGACAGTTATAAAAATTTGTACAACACTGTTCATTTAATCAATTTAACAAGGGTGATGGTATAAAACATAAATTCACCTAAATTGACAGGACTACAGTGAAACTGCTTAAAACCAGTTCAAATTCAAACTTGTCTTTTAAGACAAACTGACATACTTTTCCTTCATCTGTCAATGAAGGAAAGTATGCATATGATTTATAGACTAATAATAGACCATCGTTTTTATTTCAAGTTACTGTTCTTAGGTCAACAAACAGGCAAATCTAGAGATGAAATAAACACAATCACACGTTCTATCAGTTCTATGAAGATGCCACATGCTCTTGATGACATTTCTTCACGTGTATCATCAGAAAGCGGTCAAACGAAAACGTCTTGCCACAGATCTCGCACCTGTGCTGTTTTTCCTCATGGGTGACCATGTGTTGTTTTAAGCGTGTAGGACCAGTGAAGCGCTTTGAACAAATATTGCAAGCAAAGGAGCTTTCAGCCGAGTGAATCGTCGTGTGTCTCTTAAGCAACCACGGAGAACGGAACACCTTCTGGCACTCAGTGCAGGTGTATTCCCCAGGCACCGTCTTTTCTTTAGTGTGGGTCAGCGTATGGCTCTGCAAGTGGTCAATGCGGCTGAAGCCTCTACCACACACTCCACAGCTGTGAGGTTTGTCGCCAATGTGGCTGCGTAAATGACGGCTGAGGTTTCCACTGTAACCAAAAGCCATCCCACACTGAGGACAAATGTTTCCTTTTTCCCCTGAGTGGACCTTCAAGTGTCGTCGCAGAAGGACGTTGCGAATGAAGCCCTTGCCGCACTGCTGGCAAACAAAAGGGCGGTAGGTTGAGTGTCGCCGTTTCTTGTGTTGTCCCATTGAGAAGAAATTCTTGAAACCTGCTCCACAGAGGTCGCACAAGTACGGCAACTGTCCAGTGTGTTCGTATGAATGCATTACCAGGCCACTCCTATGCCGATAAACTTTGCCACACGTTGCACAAACATGCAACCGGTGACCAGAGTGGAGTTTCTCGTGCGCTTTTAGCTGTCTTTTACATGTCAGCACTTTATCACACACCTTACAAGTCAACGCCGAGTGAGCCTGATATGTTTCCATGTGTTTCTTTAGATCTGACTGCCACTTGAACCTCTTGCTGCAGATTGGGCAAACAACATTTTCTTTCTCATATTTCTTCAACCTTTCCCTGATGCCACTTCTAGAACCTTCTGGGAGCAGCTCATTACTAAGATTTGTCACCAGCTTTGATACATCAGAGCTCTGTACTCCCTGAAGCGCTGTCCCTGCCTTTCGTTTTCTTTTTTGTAAGGTATTTTTAAGAATCTTTGAAGCAATCCGGACTGAAGCATTACGCCAACTCGTTGAAGCTTTAGCATCTCCCATGTCTGACACCCAAGTGACAAGGCCATTTGATGATGCAACAGAGGATCCAGGTGCTAATGACACATCAGATGGAACTAACAGAAACGGCACCATCTGACAGCTGGATGTCACAGAGTTCTGCCCTACAACTACATCTGTTGCAGTTCTGTTCTCCATCGCAGCAGAGTTGTCGCCGCTGGGCACAGACTCGTACCCTCCCATCTCAAGTTTGATATCACTTCCATTACAACTCGTCGTCTGAATGCTTTCTTCAACTTTGATCAACTTTAAAGATTTTCTGTCCAAACTGGATGTTTTCGCATGTTTACCTTGGTCATTGGAAGAGACTTCTGACTCCTTATCACACGATGTTTCCAGATGGTTTTCATCTTCCAAACAGGAATCTAGGAACAAAAGTTTTTTAGTATGTCCAAAAATGAAAATTAAGCTGTGAGGGAAGAAAGCAGAAAAAAGTTTTGCCCATTTTTTTACCTAATAAAGTGACCACTATTTGATCCCTTTTGCACTGTGATAAAAGTGCTATAAAAGTCTTTAGATTAGATTAGGTCAGACATTGTTTTTCTTTCAAATAATATGCAAAGTCAAGTTTTAATCCCTCTGTGACTAAATGTGAACATCAAGTTCAATGAAAAACAACAAAATATCCTAAATCTCCAAAATGCTAGACAAATAAATCAGACAACGATGTGTCATAAATCAGCTATTGAAAGAAATAGGCAGAAGCATGATTCCAGCTAGTACTGAAGTCACTGCAGTAGGCCTATTGCTGATAGAACACCTTTCCCAGTACTGTCTGAAAATCAGCATATTACTGTTGAGTACACTGATTCCTATGACTTACACCTGGCATGATTGCCAGTATGTAGCATTTCAAACAATCATAAAATTCAACAAATACATGTACTTTCCATAGCGTTGTTAATAACCAAAGAATAAACATAGCATTGCTAACTGTTCCCATTAAGAAGATGATTAATGAGATGCTGGCTGGATCTCAGTATGAGAAATACAAACAAAATCAAATAAAGTACACGAATCAAGATTGGTACCAGTCAATACCACTGCAAACCAGTATCTAGAAGCACAAAACACTGGCCAAACTCAACAACTTACCCATAGCATTTTTAAACTTGAGGAGCTTTTATCGGGTATGAATTCCAAAACCAAGCTATCACGTGAACTAGCACTGACAACTTACTAGTAATAAATAATAAGAAAGAAAATACTGAAAACATCCTAAACAGTGCACTGTATACCAAATTTAAAAAATATCACAATAATAGCTAATCAGTGTGTAACTGTATTAACTCTTCAAATGCAGGGTTTCTATGTGGTAGACACTGCATAACAGAAAAGTGCCAATCTCTTCTAACCAACTGTAATTTTTAACCATGAAAACCAGTAAGAAACAAATACCAAGACTACAGGAACAGCAGACTCTTAAGAGAATAAATATACTTTAAAACATGTTTAAGATACTGTTAGGAATTTATCAATAGCCTGCAAGGCCTTTTATTACCTAAGATTTTCAAAAGCTATGCAAACTGACAATCTTTTTATTTCTTATTAATTATACATAATTAATTATTGTAGCTCCCATAAATTTTCAATCTCCTTGTTCAAGTTTCATAAAACTGAATAAAATTAAGCTTTCAGTTTAAAAATATTTTAACAATTAAAGTTTTAGCTGTCTTCTATGTGTAGCAGTAATTCAATATTTATAAGACAAAGCTTTCAACAGTAAACACATAAAGGATGAAAGCATTCAGTTGTCCTGCTTCAGTACAGGTATGTATTATTCAACATTATCATACACAAACTTGGACTAACTCAGCTTGAAGAAAAAGAACTGAATAATTTAAAATATAGAATATATATATATATATATAAATATATACATAAGAGCCTACTTACAGCTGTTCATTATAATGCAAATTCCGACAAAATGTGGTTGGGATCTTGAATCCCAGATTTAGTTCAGCTTTAGCAACAGACTTTAGCAAATGACTTTAGCATATAGAGCAACCTTGTCATAAGGCAATTCCTGATATAGCTCTCAAAGTAAATGCTGCAATGATTTTATGACTTTTGTATTATTTCACTAACTTATTTCAACTAATAATCTGTTAATTCAGTCTGAATCTAGAAACTTTTTATAGAATCTGTGCGAAACTTTAAACACAGCTTACCAGAAGAAGCTTCTTGATTGGAGCTTTCATTTTGATCACAGTCATGGTCACTGTCATTTGTTTCCACTCTGTTTCACAGTGAAACAAACCATATTACAATATCTATTGTCACCTGTTATTACATATTATATAAATAATATACATAATATTATGAGAAGCTCCTCAAAAATGCATATTAAGTGTCTTTATACATATGTACACCTATAAATCTATATGCACACCAGAAAAAGTTAAGAAATTACATATTATATTATTTGCGAAGCTCCTCAAAAATGCGCATTAAGTGTCTTTAAACATACGTACACCTGTAAATCTATATGCACACGATAAAAAGTTAACAACATTAAATTCGTCTTCGCACATTTATTCAGCGCATCTTCCAGAGAAACTCCTGGCCTCATAACACAAGCAACACCATTATTGAACGAGATGGGTTTCAGCTACTGATGAAAAGAAACACCAAAACGCAAAGAAAGGCCAAGAAATTGGATTGCAGTTTCTGTGTTTGTGTTTCAGGTGTACGCTTTGATAGCCTTGTTGTCAAGGACTGATATTGATACTGGCCATGATACACGACCTGTTACTTTCACCATTAGTGTAAGTCAGAGTGTTGGTAAGCAAGAAAGAAACTAGCTGATAAATTGTATACTTAGGTCTCTACATTGTAGCTCTTATCATTCAAAGATTTTATAATCTTTTAAAACACAGATATGGGCAATTTTATATGCTAAATCAGTTTCAAATATGGCAACACTTTCAGTTCAGGTTTAGCACATAGCATCTACTATAGTGCAGGATGACACTGAGGTTAACTGTTTTTATTTGGTTAACTAAAAAAATACTCACGAATTTAAGTAAGGATTAACTTCCACAAATTTAACTGCTGCTCCATTGAGTCTCGCCACATTAATTCCAAGCTTCTCACAAACCCGAAGGATCCCTGCAAATGCCTCCGGGTGTTGGAAACTTGTAGGTAAAATAAGGGAACCAGTATAAAGGAAATGTAAAACAGCCCTGACACAGACTGCATCACAACCAGCTAACTTCAAGCTGAATCTGTACTTGGCTTTGTGTCCAGTTATCATGAGGAAGTGCGAGCAGACATATGGACTGACTGCAGCCAGAACAATACTGTGTGCCCAAATTTGGCAGTCATCTGCTATTAGAACAGTGTCACAGAGGATGTTCTCCAGTTGGAATTTGTACAGCGTGGCTGCAAGGTCTTTTAAGTACACCTCAGTAGTTGTCATATTGTCTGTCACATAATAATGTCTAAAACACACAAATAGATCATTTCATTGCCTGCTCTGGCATATCTTGCAAAGCTGGGTGGATATCATGTTACACTTCGATAACTGTATACAGGTAACATGGGGGGATACAGCATTTGAAGTCAGCTTGGGCAAAAAGATGTATGTTGTGACGAACTGTTACTCTGCCAGGCTTATAAGACAGCGTAAGTTCAATGCGTCCATGCACCCCTTCAGAATCCGCCAATGAACAACATGGTTATGACGTGTGTTTTGTGTAATTCGGGGACATAGACTCCGTACCGTATCAGTATTACATTCTCGGATATTAGCGTGACCGGCTGTCGGTAGAACTCTTTCGCTATCTGCAAACGCTTTTATGCTATGACACTTTATCAAACTCGCCTCTTGATAGAAAATGCGCAACTATACGATGCATAGTTAATCTTTTACGCAAATCTGTACCTTCGATCTTACCAAATTTTTGTCCTCCTGCGCTTTTCGTTCACCAAAATAATCTGGTACCCGCAACTCAACTCAAATGCTCCCAGTACGTCGGTCTACGACTCTACACAAGTATGTAATTGGGACGGTCCAGTTGCAAAGCTTTAAGCACGGAATTTAACTATATGTGAATTTTTATTTAAATAACAAAGAAATTAAATAATAGTTTTCGTTGTTCGGTTCTTCAATTTCATTTCTTAAATTTAATTTTGTTTAATTGTTTACTTCAATTAAAACAAACAAGTTTGATGAAATTACTTCTTCTGATGTAGAAAAACTACTCGCTGATTCTTCTACAAAACAATGTGAACTCGACTCTGCACCTGTTTGGCTCCTCAAAACTCTTTCTTCAGTCTTTGCACCCATATTAACCCTTCTCATTAATACCTCCTTTTCCACGCTCCCTGATAAACATAAGCGGGCCATTATCCGACCACGTATAAAAAAACCTGGACTTGACCAATCAGATCCTGCTAACTACCGTCCAATCTCTAATCTGTCTTATATTTCTAAGCTTGTTGAACGTTTTGCTCATCGGCAGCTTTCTAACTTTATTGAATCTCATTATCTACTCCCTCTCACCCAATCTGGATTTAGACGATATCATTCTACTGAAACTGCTGTCCTTAAGGTTTACAATGACATTGTCTCTGTTCTTGACCTTGGTTTTATAGCAGTTCTTCTCCTCCTCGACTTTAGTGCCGCATTTGACTGCGTTGACCACACCATTTTGCTTCAGATCCTTCAATTACAATTTGGTATCTCATCATCTGCACTTCTTTGGATCTCTTCTTTTCTCTCTTCTAGGACTCAAAATGTTTACTTTGGTGGCAAATTCTCTAAGACTACTAATTTAATTTTTGGTGTCCCCCAAGGCTCCATTCTTGGTCCACTGCTTTTCATTCTATACACTTCCAATATCTCCAAGATTGCGCTTAAGTTTGGTATTTCTATCCATATTTACGCTGATGACACCCAACTTTACATAAAACTTTCCACTTCTAACCTTGAAAGTTCAAAAATTAAACTTATTGCCTGTTTCCATGAGATACAATCCTGGTGTGCTTCCATGCGCCTGAAATTAAACACAAGTAAGACGGAACTGATTTGGTTCGATCGTCGGTCCCGATCAGATTTAGATTTGCAGACTCTCTTTCTGAAAATAGATGATTCCTCTTCCATACTACCCTCGAATGTAGTTCGTGACCTTGGTGTCTTTTTGGATAGCAAACTTTCCATGTCTCACCATATTAGCTCCATATCTAGAGCCTGTTTCTTCCACCTACGACGGATACATCAGATTAAACGCTGTCTTAATGAGCATTGCCTTCATGTCCTGGTTCATTCACTTATACTATCCAGAATTGATTATTGCAATTCAGTGCTTTATGCTTTACCCAAATCTACCCTCTCACCACTTACCTCTGTTATTCATGCTGCAGCTCGCCTAGTTAAAAGCCTTGGCCCTCGAGATCACATTACTCATTCTTTACAACAGCTTCATTGTTTACCCATTCAGGCCCGCATATCTCTCAAAATCTGTCTACTTATGTTTAAAATTATGTCAGGCTCTGCCCCATCCCACCTGTCCTCTCTAGTTAAACCTTGTACTTCCACTGAGTCCAGAAGAAGATTACGTTCAGCTTCAAAAGGGGACTTTGAAGTCAGGAGAGTTAATCTACAGTTTGGTAAAAGAATGTTTGAAGTAGCTGGTCCAGCTGAGTGGAACTCTTTACCTGAATCTATTCGAAGATGCTCTTCAATAAATAATTTTAAATTAAAACTTAAGACTCATTTATTCTCTCAGTACTATAACTAATTATTATGTTGTAACGCGTCCTTTGAGTAAGACATTGTTTTATTAAGGCGCGTTATAAATATAAGTTGTATTGTATTTATAAGCAGCCCAGCGCTGGTTTGGTGTCGGTTTTTAAGTCGATATCGGTCTTCGGTTTTCTCGGTATTTTTTTCAAATCGGTTCGGTTTCGGACCAGAGTATGGAAGACAAAGTAGAACCGGTGTGGATCTGCACACGGGATTTGGAAGAGCTAGTTTACCATCCAGCTGAATTGGGGTATCCGTTGGTCATCAGTGGGAAGGGGCCAGGAAGTCACTGGGTTGACTGAGGGAAGCACAGTGGGGGCCAAAAGCAACAGAGGCTGTTTAAGTAGGTGACAGGTGTTTGAGGGTCTTGGTGATATGGCTGTGGTGGTGGCCTCTTCTGGCTTCTGTGGGGGGCTGGTGGTGATAAGGCTTGTTGAGGCAGGAGGTCGTCGTTGGGTAGACATGAGCAGGGAATCCAACCGAGCAGCAAAGAAGAGTGAGGAAGCCAAACAGTAGTAGGATAGGTATAAGACCTCTTGTGCTAGGTAGCCAAGATAGGCTAGCTAGTGTGCGGTCTTGACTGAAGCAGGGAATAGGCCTGTTAAATGAAATAGATAGGCCTATCGATTTCGTTTGACCTCGAAAGACCGAGTCTGTCGAGTTTCTTTTGAGTGGAAAGAGGCCCGTTGGTTCCATTCGGTAAACGGCTTCTTTTCTTGAATAAGGCGCATTTTAGATTTCTGGAAGATCGGTACTAAGCCAAGTATAGTATTTTCTTTTGGTACGTTTGTATGTCTTGTAGAGTTGAGTGATGTTTGATCTCGACCCTGCTCATTTTCAATGAATTGATAGGGCGAGATCCATCACCACCGCTGCCCTTTTAAACGGGTGCCACGCCATTTAAAATCCCCGTGTACGAACCGTACTAGCCAGTTATTCGAATCTCTCAAATAAGCCGCTATCGGTATGCGAACCGGCATCCTCACGCCAAGAGACGCCGTGACGTACGTTATAAGACAAGGTAAACTGACTGACTTCGGCCTGTAATGGGTAAAGCTCAGTGCTTAATTTTAGTGCGCGCTATGCCTCTGCTTGTACGCCGTTGTATAGTTGCATAGACACAGATGTCCTCACATTCTAGTCGGGAGCATTCCGCAGTGGGGTCACGTGATAGATATGTAGAGCATAGAGCCAAGCGCACAAAAGCCGGACCCCCACCCACTGGGTCGCTGCATTATCCTCAGTTAAGTAAAACACAACCCACCCTAAAAGCTCCTTTCCTCCTTCTCTCTCTGGTCTTCTGGCAACCAGACTTGGTTCTTGACATGGCATCTTTGGACAGTCCCACTGAGTTAACCCTGCGTTCGTGAACAAGCTGGTGCCCTGCTCTTAGCGTTTAAGTAGCACTTTAGCAATTTCGAGTTTACGATTACGATTACCAATAAACGCGGGAGCCTTACGTGGACCCACTACTGAAGGAATAGTACAGTCCGGCAGACCCAGTGAAAAGGATACGAATTTGTTACTGGACGTAGAAGGGTGGTGAAGAGAAAGCTCGTAGTAGGCCTAAATAAGGTACACAAAAAGGAAGACCGTTGTCGGTAAGGGGACGAACCATGTTCTGAGAAAAGGCCATCCTTAGGACGTTGCCCATCCGGCGACCGAGGAAGGGGTAGTGTTGCCTCTCTTAAGGAAGCGACCAATCCTAAAACTTCCTTAGAGAACGGACACTACGGGCAGACATCGCACGGAACGGCCATTTACGTCGAAAGGGGCAATGATGTGGGTGGCTCTGAGCGTACAGAACTGGGCTGGATTTACTCCGTCCCGCCAAGTTATGTCCAGACCACGGCCGCCACAAATACGCACTATAAAAGAATGGAAAAATCTCTGAATTGATAATTTTAACCTTATATTTTAAGCCATATATTTTTTAATTAAGGCCTACCTTGACGGAACAGAACCGAATTTAAGACCAGTTTATTACATATGAAAAATTGATAATTCTGATAGTTCAATTGATTTCAAATTTTCATAGCTGCGTATATCTTTTAACACAAATCCTATCACTAAATCCGTCACTGATATATAGGCCTACATCCACGTCATACATGATATATTTATTTATGCGTTTTGTGCGTGAGGTAAACTGGGATGATATTCGTACAGTGCGCTGAAAAGCCGACGCGATGACTTGAAGAATATCAACCAATATACAACAGCCTTGCAATGAGATCATTTTCCAAGCTCTCGCACGCAAGTCCATCCAAATCAAATATGGTCACTCCTGTTACAAGTCTATATAGTTGTTAAATAGAAACATCGGAAATAGTTCATATATTATTATTATTATTTGAACTATTAATCATAATGTACAACTATTAATTACGGCTAACGTTTCTTCTCAGATGACCGATGTTGAAAAAGGATGGGCCATCTACAATAACAACATCTAATTAAGGTATGATTAAAACACAGGTTAACGTTAAGGTAAAGTTTACAAAATGTTTCCCGTTGTCGCCTGTGTCTATCGCTCTTACTGTGACATAGCTTTAACCACACTTGACTAGGCCCTACACAGTATAAGGCTATGCTCTAATAGCCTCTTTTTTAGCAACAGATATAACTAGGCTATAACGATGACGGAGCTAAAAAAACGCAACAGACTTTAGATATCGCTATGTAAAACTGTGTACCTTTACATTTGCATTTAGACATTGTTAATATTCAAATTAACCATTTCCAAGGTAGACCTTGAATATCTGAATTCTTGTTTAAATTCCTTCTCAGCAGATCCTTTCTCTTACAGAATGCGTTCTTCCCCAATGTTATTCTTCGGCTAACCGGCAAGATAAATGTATTTTTTAAAACACTGCCTGGATATATAAGCGCAATTAAATGAGTTCTGCAATAAAACTAACTTCCAATATTGTCGTATGTAAAGTCATTTAGGCTAATGCATATCGAAGCCAATAAGTAGGTCGACAGTGTACAGAAAATTACTAAATCTGGCTCTACCATACAGCTTCAGAGAATGACGTTTCACCTGCTGACTGCCTCAGAGTGCGTCTGGAAACAGGTGGTAGCGGAGTCGAGTCATAACTTCCAGGACGTGAGGTTTAACGTGGAAGAGGCGACCAAATTTGGTGGCGTTCGACTGAAACACATGCATGCCTATGCATATTCGAATTTACTGATTAGATCCAAGACAGACAGCATTCAGAAGTTCAGTTAACAAAAGAACAACATATCTATATAGAGAACATGCCAGAATTGTAGTTCACTTTAAGGGTTTGGTTCTTCACTCGTGCCAGTTTTTGCCCAAATGGTGCATGACAGTTACACTATTTTCTAACATCCCACTTTATACACGCTAGCATTACGTAGGCCTAATTGAGACCTAGCAAGTATGTTTCTTGATAATCAATAATCCCATCAACAACATTCTAGCCATCCTCCCTCCCTCCCTCCCTCCCTCCCTCTCTGTCTGTCTGTGTGTCTGCCTGTCTGTCTCTGTGTGTCTGTCTGTCTGTCTCTCTCTCTCTCTCTCTTTACACACACGTGTGCGTGTGTGGTAAGCAGAATTTAAAATCTGCATGACTGAGACCGAACCTCGTTGATAATGTTGTTTGTGACGAGCCATTCAACGACGTAGAAGTTTTCGACAGGAAGTTCTGAGAGGAGTTTCCGAAGTTGTGCAGTTCTACGACTCGACGCAGGCATCTCTAGAAGAACGAGACAGAACTGATTGCCATCTTACGCTATCATTCGCAACATCAATTGGCGAAAGATCAGAAAGGTGCATGCCAAAGGACTGCCCCTGGATTTAAGTGCATGCAAAAGGACTGCCCCTGGATTTAAGTGCATGCCAAAGGACTGCCCCTGGATTTAAGTGCATGCAAAAGCCAGTAGTGCTAGTTACCTACCGTGAGCATATGGGTTAGATGTTTCTTCAACTCACATTAGCGAAGGCAACAGCAACGCCCAGCAGCACTTGTAAAGTGGCGCATTATACATGGGTACCAGATGATGTAGATGCAAGCTATCAGTGCAGGTAAATTACACGACAGAGAAGACTGTATGGGGTACTGAAAGTCATGTCTGTCTAAATGTAAATGTAAAATGCAAACGTTTTTCTATAGCGACAGTATGGTAGGCCTATCGCCCCTGCTCATTTTTCAGTGCGTAGGCCTACGTCTTCAGTCAACGATTGAAGTAACAAACAACTAGAATGCATAAAAGGATAGAATGCACTGAATATAAGCTGCAGACCTAAAGATCGAAAGGCATCTAAACACAAGCGAATACAAAGATACAGCAGATACATTAGGCGACGCGGAGAATATAGCTTCACATTATTTACCAGCTATTTCCTCGAATTCCTTAGTGAGTGATTTTGTCAGTAGAGTCTCTGATTTAAGTAGTTTCTTTTGAAATCCGAAATCCGGTTCCCGCATCTGATTGATGGTATCTGCAGCAACCGCCTGCATCCGGTCTAGTCTGCTTCCGGAAATCTCCATCGCTGAGCTGCTCGTTGTCAGGTCAGATGGTCGTAACGGTTTTCTGGAGTAACAGGAGGACTGCCCTTCCGATGACTTCAGTTCTGGTCTCGAGTTGCTCGGCTTTGGCTCTCCAGGATTCTTCTGTCTTTTAAAAGTAGTCAATTTTTGTTCCGACGACCGAGCCTTATGCAAGAAGTGGTAATGTTCCAGCTCAGAAGAATCTATATGACTTTTGGAGCAGGTGGTAGAAAAGCAAGGTGTCAGTTCGGCCAGATTTATTTGGGCTCTGGAGTTGTTATTAGAAAGACAGGACTTAAGTTCCGATGGACTTTTCTGAACTTTAGAGCAAGTGGTCGAGAGGCAAGATTTCAGCTCCTTCTGACACACTTGGGGTTTAGAGCACGAACGTTCCGGCTCAGGCGAGTCTTTTCCTAGCATAAAGGAGCACATATAAGTATTCGGTTGCCCAGTTAGCTTTGATCCAGGAGTTAGTTCTGATAGATTCATCCCCTGAATGGAATTATTTGGTTCGTTCAGTTTTACTTGTCCTAAACTGACATCAGACATATTCCGAGTAACTGTCGTTTCTGGTACGACATGATTCTCTGACGCCTGTGTAACCGTCTGCAAATGTACACATAAAATACTCCATGTTCCTCTTCCTGTCTAAAACTTTCAGATTCTCTATTTCTGTCTTTCCCCATCCCTCTCCACTCCTTACCTTCTTAAGTCCTTCTTCCCTACAGAACGCTTTATCCACAGTTTTACTGATGTAGATGCAAGCTATCAGTGCAAGTAAATTACACTACAGCAGGGGCGTGGCAATTGTGCAGGTTGTGCAAAGCACAAGGGCCCACGAGGCCAGGGGCCGCCTGGGCCCCCCACGGGCCAAGGCCCGGTTTCTCAATTACGTAAGGCAAAATAGCCAAAGTTCAGTTTGCACAAGGGCCTTCGGAAGGCTAGCTTCGCCATTGCACGACAGAGAAGACTGCATGGGGTACTGAAGGTTACGTCTGTCTAAATGTAAAAGTAAAATGTACACGTTTTTCTATTGCAACAGTATGGTCTCGACCCTGCTCATTTTTCAGTGAATTAATTGGGTGAGATCCTTCACCATCGCTTCCCGTTTGAATGGGAGCCATACCTATAGCAGTGAAGAGGAGGAAAACTGGTGGATTTCATTGAAAAATGAGTATGTGAACTTGCGAAGGCGCAGCTGAATGTTCAAGCTTATGCACTTGGTATCGCTTAATGCCAGCGCATGTACATGTACGGGTTCGAACCTCCTTCGACACGGTTACTGTGTATAGAGACCTTGAGCAAATCATTAACTCGCAATTGCTCGGCGCCATCGATTGATGCTAAATCATTAGATATTGGCTCCTAATAAATGCAGAAATAATATATATGCAAATTGATAAAGGAAAACAAATGTCTTTTCTAACTGAGGTTTTCTACACTGCTCAATGACTCAAGCTATACAGCAGCTTGAAGAGACAGGAGTCAAGAAGTAGCCCGTGACCATAAAATGACAGTCCGCGAAAGAAAAATATCTGTACGAAGTCGACACAACAGAACCAACCAACCATCGTAATCTAATCGTAATCGTAATTCCGAGATTTCTACAGCGCCCAAAGAAAGGCCACATCACGGGAACAAGCTTATTCGCAGGCGCTCAGTCAAAACAAAATCGATAGCATGCATGTGTGGGGTCTTACTCTCGATGTCGGAGTTGACAGTGACCGGTCATGGCGAGGTTTTATCGCGCTGAAAAGATCTGAGATCTAAACTGCTTATCGGGAATTTGCTATTTTAATTGGCGCGTGAAGGGAAAGCTGCCTCGTTCCTACCTTACGGTTAGACCACTGCAAATCAGCGAGCCTCGACAACCAGTCGAACATATTTCCGAATATCCGGCGGTAGTAAGGTCGAGCAGAACCGGGTGCCTCTGAAGAGACTGAAGGTGGCGCCATATCAAGGGCGCTTGCCTGCGGCTGCGGCTGCTGCTGCTGCTGCGGAGTGTCCGTTATGATGTCAATGAGATTGCTCCAGCTACACCTGGAAAAATCCATCCGTGTACACTTTCGTAACGAAATGTTTAAAGAGCGTAAACTTCTCATCGGTTAAATTATTTTAGCCATTATCCGGTGTTTCTTTTCTAGTAGAATGACTCTTTGAGTCTAAGCAGAATTGTCTTAGGGAATGTTTGTGTAGTTCAATGAAATTTGCAACAATAGGATAATATATTGTAGGCTAATGTTGAGTCATGTTCTACAGTGGAACAGCGAAAGCCCCTTGCCCGGGTATCGCATGCAGCTTCTTCCATGCAGTGTGCCAGACTACTTACTAATAGCTGCCCAACGTTTTAAAGAAGTTTCTAAGTTTTCAGAAGCATTTTCACGGAGAAACGTTTAGATGCCTAAGTCAGCTGTATGATTAGCTAGTTTTGAAATTTCTCAGGGTAAATTTCAAACATCAGACCGAACCGAACTAACCTGGTATTGTAGTCAGGATGTCTGTATCTCAAAGAATGTTCATCACTCGTGAACGCATTATCGTCATTATCGCCATCGACTTCGTTATCGTGATCATAATCGGCGTGCTGCTGAGCATGAGTTCTTGGCGACAGCCATCCATAATGCCTCCCGAAATTCTGGAATTCTGAATAATGCTCCTCTTCCATCTGTGGGCTTTTTCGGACGTTCCTCCTCATGTCGTTTTCGCTGCGCGCCCGTCTTGCAGACCTAACCTTGCGATGGTCATTCAGGTCTGAAGTCCCGCCCCTTCTACCAGTGGCAACGCCAATGCCACCCCTGCTTCCAGCTGTCGCTCCCCAATCACACGTCTCACCCACCTCGTCACCTGTAGTCCCGCATTCCCACCCGCGCATCGCCGACCTTTCTGCTTCTGTCTGCAACTTTGCATCCGATTTCTTCCCCGTCACCGCATCCTCTCGCCTAGTGGGGTACTGGCTTTCCAGGTGGGAGAATTTCTGCCGACGGTAGCAGCTTCCGTCTGAGGACCTGGAGCGAGCTGGCGGGGTATTTGGTTGGCGGAAGTCGCCGTTGACGTTAAAGAACGTGCAGCGGGGAATTCGTGACTGTCTAAAAGGCGGCGGTGGGAGCGAAGTGGGGGATGGCGTCTGACTGCTCTGCTGCCGGCAGGGCAAGTACGGCCATTCCCGTTGTTTCGTAGTCACCGCTGAAAAGATAGCACGGTTGTCATCTTCCGGAAGTTTCTGATAAGGTAAAACTGGGCTGGGCTTTGGCCGAGTACTGGTATCGTGTTTGAGGATGGATCGAGGAGCATTTTCCGTCGTTCGTGGGGTCTCCCTCGGGGTCGCTTCCAGGTCCCTGGTTGCCGCGGACGAAGACAAATCGCCCGGATGGTTGAGCTCTTCTCGGATCCTAGGGCGGCGATCTCCACTGACGACGCGTTTCCGCAGATCCCCCGGCCAAGTAGCCTTACCGCCGTTTCGAGTCACTGGTCTCCCGTTTGCGGCCGAGACCTTCAGGGTCTCGTTATAAGACGACGCGATGGAACTGCTTCGACTGGAGGCGACGCTGTCTACGAGGCTGTTTCCCTGAAGTGCCTTCCCCTTTGGAAAGCCAACAGTACCCGAGGTACCATACCAGGGCCTCTCATGCCCAAACCCGCCGTTCGCAAGATATCCCGTGCTGGTACTGTTAGAAATCCCGCTTCTTAACGTCCCGAACCTGTCCGCTATTGCCCTAACATTCCCAGACGTCGCACTCACGTTCTCTGTGATCACGTTATCCAGAAATCCGCTTCTGGTGATCCTGAGACTACCCGGATTCTCCTTCGTAGGAATGCCAGTGAGTCCAAATTTTGAAACTCCAACAAGAGAAGTGCCGTCGGACGTGTCCTCTTTCATACTTCTGCGAGACATCGACCCCAATCAATAGACACGCGTTGCACAGTCCGTAGGTCTAATCCAACTTCCGTTCTCCAACTTCCGTAAATTCAATCACAAAATATATCCACAAGCTATAGCTTAATTAACAGTAGGCCTATACGTGTAATTCAGATCTTTTTTGTGCATAACGTGCTCCATGGATACTAAAAGCAAGCGGCCTATGCATAACATCATTCGCCAGTTTATTCTACATGCTTGTCTTCTAAATTCAGTCACCGGCTTGAAGTTTGCAAATAGCCGTGTAAGTTAACAGTTGCCAAAAAGACTCGTCCAAGCGGTGTTCGAAGCTGGAACTTATAGGTAGGTCACACCTGGCCGAACTGTGAAACAGCAACTGAAGTCTTAAAACGATGCTCCAGTGCAAAAATGCATAATCGACAATACTCTTGAACCTTATCCAAGGAAACGCTGCTCAACAATCGAACAGCACAACTCAACAACACATGACGTCATCGAGAATAGAGCAATTGTTTGAACGCCGAACGACAGCGCTTACGTCATCATAATTTATTTAAAAGGCCTAACCCCGCGAAACTCAGCCACTGCCTTAGGCTATTCGGGTAGCGCCAGTCCCAAGTCTGGATAAAGGAGGAGGGCGACGTCAACGGCCTTCCTTTGATGTCATAAGATGTCGTCAAGCATTGGAATTACTACTACTACTACTATTAACCCCGCGACGATCAAATAAACTCCGCTACTGCCGTGTTCGGGTGGTGCCAGTCCCAATCCAGGATAAAGGAGGATGCGACGCTAATCGTCTTCGTTGTGAAACAACGTCGTTAAACTGCAACTACACACAGACGACGAACTGGGATAAACGACTCTATACGACCCTCGTTGATACGACCCGAGATTCTGGATTAGGTTGGTCTAAGTTCTATTCCAAAGTCTTTCTGTATACGATCAAGGATCATACATTCGCGCCACTTTGGACACTTACTCCACGGCTATGCACAGCCGTGGAGTAAGTGACCTATGCAGATTAACGGCTTTTATATTGTTAATCCTATTGGCCTAATCCAGAACCTTCTATTTTAGAATAGAAGGCTCTGGCCTAATCTATATGGACTTTATTTTATACTGAACGCTACTGGCCTTAGCCATTGATACCTGAGCCAAACAGTCCTTGGACTGGCAAAGTGCATGTATTGGTAATTTACTTATAATATCACCGTTGAGTTTTCAAAC
This sequence comes from Norana najaformis, assembly GCA_964023275.1. Classification (NCBI taxonomy): domain Eukaryota; kingdom Metazoa; phylum Annelida; class Clitellata; order Crassiclitellata; family Hormogastridae; genus Norana; species Norana najaformis. The sequence continues at coordinate 16,090,793 of OZ029920.1, read as the reverse complement.
AAGTTCTCAACATATTCGACATTTCCATACCAGGATAAATCATCATGTATAAGTATGCAATAGTTTGTAAAGGATTTATGCAATGTGGTATTATATGACATAGGCCCTTTACATAATTATACTCAAATATGGCACAAAAATCAGCAAATTAATTAATCAGGTAGGAATAACAACATTTACAGTTTTTTCTGAAACAAAATAGTTCCCAGAAATATTAAAGTCACTGAAAAAAATTCAAGCAGCTACAAGTGCTCTTTCCAGAAGACAATTAATATTTCTCAAAGTTAGATAACTAGCTGAATCAAGGAAAAATCTGAAAATTTAAGATTTGAAATGAACCGTTTAACGTTCTGGTGAAACTTCAAAGCGTGAATAAGTGGACTGGAGGAGAAAGTTCATGCACAGCTTGTGTTTCATAATGCAGTCTGTTTTAGAGAATCTTGCAAAATTAGGATCATTAACATCCTATTTATCAGGCAAATGTCATTGAGATTGTCCACACAGTCATTGCTCTACTAGGCCTAACAGCCAGAAAGCTTGATAGTCAATTCAATTATTTAGTCATTTTTTTCGAGGTCTGGAGTTTTTCAAGTTTCTTCCACATTTCCTCACGATCTTTTTCTTTCTTCTTTAAACTAGAAAGGATAAAAGTCAAAGTTTAAGTTCTTAAATTTCTTTAAACTCAGTGGTGATGAAAGGATTATGATTTGTTAAGTTTATAGATGATGACGTCGATTATCGATAATGATGAAACTAATCATGGTCGTGGTAAATAAGTAATCTAGGTGGCATAAGTAATAATTAGAAGGAGGTAATATATATGTATCTGGCTATTTATGTAGCACCTTTTTCACCTCAAAAGCATGCTAAAACATAGCTCTACAACAGTTCTAAAACGGTGCGATTTAATACGTGTTGAAAATATTCCTAGAGCTGTTGTTTTCAGAAAAGTACATATTTTCAGATCAAGGCTGTTTACTAAAGAATGCTAGAATGCTTACTTAAAGATGAGAGCAAAAAGTCACAGAGAAAGAAGAAACAGTGAAAAAAACAATTGGTTTGCACTAACTTTGTTTGGTCAATTTTGTATCGTGCTGACAGTTCATCGAACAGCCTTGGGTTCATATCCATGAAAGTCTTGAGGACATTATAGACTAGGGTCAGAATAGCAGGGTTCCAGTGTTCCTTCGATATGCGATACAAAGGCGGAAAGACGATTGGCATGATCACAGAGATATTCTCCTGAATCAAACCGACAATGTACTCATTGTTCCAGTAGTAGAGAGCGCGTTCAGCAACCTACAGGAACAAAGGAACGAACGAGTCATTGATGAACATAACAAAGGGATCATGTATACCTATACAGCATAATTTTAAAATACTAAAATCTAATTTTACAATCCTCTAAACACCCATTCCAGAAGATTTTTATATTCTCCTAAGTCTTGTTGTTTAAATCCCGAGGTATCACTTCTACCTTAATATGAAGCAAAACAACAACAACAAAGATGATGATAATTTAAATAATTACTCAAAAAAGACACTGTAAATACAAATGCTTAAATAAGTTATATAAACTTTTTATAGAAATGAAGTTGAAAAACCTGGAAGTGTGTGCTTGAGACACATTTGGCGACCTGTCGGAAGAGTGGGTCAGCAATCTTCTTAAACTCTGCTCCATCCATCACTTCCAGCAGCTCTTCAAACTCCGTCAGAAATATGACCTGTTTAATCAATCAAAAGGAAGCGACTGTTTTAACAAGTCTGGACTAAAAAATCATAAATTCACAAAGAAGCGAACAATAAGGATCATTTCCATGCTCATCTGCTTTAACTGGCTTCATCCCAAACCATCCTTCTCCACTTTCCATGACCTTCGTCAATTTCTATTATTGCTCTTTCTGACTGGCAAAAGGACTTTTGTAATCATATACTAGCCCAACAAATTCACATTAAAGCCTCACGAATTTCCAAAATAATCTTACCTCTTTCTGACTACATGTCTTTGGCCAGAACTTTAGAAGACCCTTGATTATCTGAAAAATATTTATATTAATGTATTTGTTAATAATTATTACCCACATGCTAGACCAACCAGCCAATATGTGTGACTGCATAAGCAAGACACACTGAATGTCTTGAAAATGTGAATGGCTGATTGAATGTCTGACTGAATGTTTAACAGCATAGGAGAATGACTGAATGAATTAAAAAGGCTGACTGAATAAATGACTGAGTGAAAAATTACTGAATGACTCATCAAAGCTTCTTGAGCACTACTCAGAAATTGTATATTGCTACGACAGACTCAAGTATACTCTTAAATCAGTGCTTTTGCCAGATCTGAAGCCTAAGAACTCCATGGCAGCACAGTATAAATTTAGAAATAAGATCAGAATAACCACTGAATAACCACGGGTAGTCACAATAGGAACAAAATAACAGTAACAAAAAGAACAAAATAACAATAATAGCAATCATTATAGTGCTGACAGCAACTACAAATACAATCACAACTATGAGAACGATAGCAATTACAATAAAATGTAACAAAAGCAAAAACAGTAACAACTGCAATAACAATGCTGGAACAATATGCAATAGCAAGGGAAAACAATACAAACCAACAACAACAATACCAATAAAAGCAGAGTTAAAAGAGTTCATATTATAATCCTATAATTATAAAATTCTGCTATGATGTTTTAAATTGTCACAAATAAGCAGTAGTAGTACTGAAGTCATAAGAAATATTCAAAGTACCGGTTCAGCTAGAGTTGGATCTTTCTCCAGAAACTGAACAATACAGTAGGACAGCTGGAAAAGAAAGAAATGCTACCGAATGACAGCCATCATTCTCCGAACCAAGAAACCAATACCGATTCACCATAATGAAAGTTTATTTTTTTGATATAAACTAGCAAGAATATAGCACAAATATAAATAAAACTACCAGGAATAAGAAACATAAATATTTCTTTTATTTATCAGTAATTACCCTTGGTATATGAATTTTGCGGTATTTATGCTTGAACTACTACTCTGCCTATCATATGCACGAGTCTAGGAGATATCCCCCCGGGTAATTTCCCCCCCGGACATTTCCCTCTGTTATCTCCCCCCATGGATTTTCCACCCGGGTAAATACCCACCTGGACATTTCCCCCCAAGTCATATATTTCATATCAACAAACATCACAATTAGTTTTGTATAGGTCACAAATAAAAAGAACAATATTTTTAAAATGAATTTAAGTGATACAAGGTAAAAAAATAACAGTAAATTAGTACTTGTGTTTATGTCAAAGGTCTTTAGTGTTAAGTTTAAGGTCAGTTTATGAGCAATACATAGAGATAATGTGTTCACAGACTAATGTTAAAAAGTAAACAAAACCGTTTAAAATAGCTTTGTTTTTTCCACGTATACTAGCTATAGTTTCCGACTTCATCGCTGTGGCTTTTTCAACTGCTTTTTTAACAAATTCATGGCAGATTATATAGCAACAGATTGAGTAACTATCAAAACTTAATTAAACATTTACTTTAAGCATCAAAATGAGTAAACATTAATTAAGACTGAAAGCATTAAAAGCCTGGTTGTTCAAACAAATAAATATCAACAATTAAAAAAAGCTATATTTACATCAAAGCATTAATAGCCTTTCTAGAAAACTGTTTACTCAGTTTGTTGCTATATTAAAAGTCTTTGCTAAATATTGTTTGTATTTCCACACTCAAACATCAAAGCACTAAAAAAGTCCATATAGATACAAATTGTCTAATTTTTGTGGACATTTGGGGGGGAAATATCCAGGTTTTTTCATCCTATTGAAATGCTCGGGGAGAAATCCAGGGGAGATGACAGGGGGAAATGTCCGGGGGAAATGTCCGGGGGGATTTGTCCGGATCCCCATATGCACCCTGTAGTAAAAACATGAAAAATGCTAGTAGCAGAAATGGTATGAAACAATAAAAGCCCTCTGGACACTAAGTTTACTTTTTCTAGCAATAGAATTAAACTTTCTAGCCTGGACTCTGAATCAGTATAAAGAATGTTTAAGCCAAGAAAACTGTTTGTGATTTAGTACTCGTATTAATGCAAGACAAACTTCTGCAATGTATTATGTAGGAACTAGTAGCTAGAAATTTTATTAGTTAAAATATCAGAATAAACCAACTGCATCTTTAAACAACAGACATCTGATTTCCTAACCACAGAATGCCATAACTCACTCCTCTGAAGAGGGAAAGGCCTAATGATTTCTCCAATGCTAAGACTAACCTGTGCATGGTATAAACTGAGTAGGCGGGGTTTATGAAGTGGTACGAGAACCTTGAGTAGGAACTGTTTGTGCTCAGGCTTTAGGGGTAATGCAAACCCATTGACAATACTGCAAATATTATTAAAAATATTAGTATAAATATTAGCAGAATTTATTAGGAAACACAGTAATATAATAACAAAAATAACAGTAAATAATAATAGTGGTAAATAATTTAATAATAATGAACAGTAATTTAATAAAGGTAATATAAATACTGCTCTCTAAAGTTGCTTTAATATCTCGAGAAGATAGTGGACTAAGACTAATAATAATATATATTACAATAATAATAAATTAATAACAAATAATAGCAGACAGAAGTAATGAATTGGGATTGGCATTGAGATGCAATGGCCAAAAACCCGTAAGAAGCAATCAACCAACATAATCGCAGTAGACAAAAGAAGTTCAAAACACAAAAGACCAGTAAAAAGAAAGCATTACTATCCAGTGATAAAATGACACTGCACTGGAATTTAAAAGTACTGTTCAGATAGCATAAGTGTAAAATGACAACTTACCTACCAAGTATTTCCAGCAGCTCTGCAATTCCATTAAACTGCTCTGTTTCAAACACATACCTGCAGTTAAAGAAACAAACGTTCAATAAATACCACGGCAATAATTAACAAAATATAGTTCTGACAAATGGATTTTAGCTTAAAAGTGGTTTAGTGATTTTGTAAACGATCTTTTCCAACTCTAATCAAATGACCACTTTCAAGCTAAACTAAGGCAAACCCTCACTTAATTTCCCAGGAAAACTTGAATTTTCTGTCTGACCGCTCAGATTTGACCTTAGCCTGTCCAATAATTATTGATCTTTGTCTCACAAAAGTGTGAGCAACTGACAACAGAAATTCAACAGCCGAAAAACCATTCTACTGCACCAGTCTGGCCGTCGGAAAAGATGATGAAATTGATCCTCCTAACCGCAGAAAGATGTTGTTGATGTATTTTCGGATGAAAGCCCTCAATGGGAGGAACTTTCCATAGATTCGATGAAGAACTGTCTTCAGAGAATCTCTTTCCCTTGGGTCTTCACTGTTAAACAGCTCTAAAACCTAGTTATAAACAACACTATAGCAACTGAGAAATTAGGGTCTCTGGTCCATTTGCACAGACCTAAGGCCATCTTCCAATCTAATCTAAAAACTTCTATAATGCCATACAGTAATAACACACTAGGCCTCAATCAATGGTAACCAATCTTTGGATTACAGCCTATATTTAGGGAAACATTGAGCTGTACATAACAGTAAGCATGTAATACTCTTACACACAGGCAGCAAAACACTTTACGAGTGAACACAGACATGAGTAGCAATCATATCACTAAAATGTATATTTGTAAGCAAATGTATACTATTCTTCAAATCTTCAAGATTAACATAAACACAGCATGGATTTTATGTGGTTCAGCAAACTTTTAATCTGTGTTATAGCCACTGAATGAAACCATTTTATCTGATGACTGATTGTAGTCGGGACTGCAACTCCACTACGTAAGAGTCCACCATAAGTAGCCTTATACAGATTTCAATTACATTATGTTACAAAAAGTTATGTTGTTATTAATTATTAATAGGCATGTATTTGTCTAATTCCTTTAAAATAATGATGACAATAGTTTCCTGGGAATGTAAGGTAAGCTGAATATCTCCTAAGAAAATCAAAAACGTTATCTGAGCAAAACTGAATGGTCTATTGACTTTTGCTGTTCCAGCTCAAAAACCCCATTGGCCACTCTTTATGACAAGCAGAAAAGACACTGGGTTAAATTGTAACTATGCCTACGCTGATTACATTTCTTCCTAACAACTGGTTTCTAGCACACAGTACCTGAATAACAAAGTTCTGGTCGATGAATTTCTTAGCAACGTTTGGTTGGAAGTCAGGTGACTCCAGAAACCTTAAGAACACTTCATATGCCAGCTGCAACAAAATGACAGTGTCAAATTGGTAGGATAATAAATTAATTCTTATAGTAGCAGAGTGACTTGTAGGCAACTAAAGATGACTAAGTACCTGGTAATTGCACGTTTTTATGTTATTTTTATCAGAATTTTTATTATAATCTTTTTCGACTACTGAGCAGCAGTGCTCCTTTTTTGTTCTTCTTATGTGCTTTTGTACTTTGTTGCCTTTCTGGCAAAAATTAAGGTGTGTTTTATTTAATTAACACAATTTAGCAATGACGCTAATTTGACAATAACCATAGGCTGCACACATGTGCTTGTCAGATAAAACTAAGACTACTTATTTACTTAGTGAAGATGTTTAAGCATTAGGTTAATAACAAGCAATACAAGATCGCACCGGTTTAAATAAGTATCCCTTTGTACCTTATAGCAATCAAAATAAAATAAAAAATTTTTTTTAAAGTAACCTCATCCTAACTTATATGATTTTTAATGAGCAGAAATCTACTCAAATGTACCAATAACAACTTTGGAATATCTTCACTTAATTCCATTAGCATAATTTCCAGGGGGTATGGGGTGTACCTGTACTTTTTTGACAGGGATGCCATACCCCCACTTTTCCAAACCGTGAATAAACAATGCCCGTCATTATTCAATGCCTAGATCTACTTCCAACTGCACTTCTCCATTCATTGCTGTTTCTACCTACTTTTGTGTAGGTAGGTAGGGAGCTATGTAGGCAGAAAGGCACAGGGCCAGCATACCCACTTGGCGAACTAGGCGGCCGTCTAGGGCAAGTGATATATGTTTAAATGCTTTACCTTATTCCCTTCTGTTTTCTTATCAACCTTTAACTTGCCTGTAAATGAGGCCATGATGACTCCAGATTTGGCTCGTCTTCTTCAGGATCAAAATTTTGGTTTTCAGATGGAGGCAGCGTCCGAAAAATGTTGATAGCCACCTTGCCAAAAGATATAAGAAAAACAAATTTCAATGACACCCGAGTCTGCTCATCAAATATAATCAAAGAATATTACACCTTCTGTTGTAAAGTTACAATAAGGATAAAGATGTCAAATCAGCAACATATCAAAATATTAATAATGCTACAATACATTACATATACACCTTATATTCCATATCACACATTATTATTCAACTAGATTTTAACTTTGTACTAAAGATAAGTATTTTGGCAGCTTTTCCTGCAACTTTCTTCACAATTTGCCCTTTGTAGATTGCAAATCCCATAACCAATTATATCTGCAGAATCTGTCAGCTTCAGTTTAAAATACCATGAACTAATACTGTGTGAATTAAGATAACAATGCTGAAACAAGTAAGCAAACAAGTAAGTAAGTAATGCATTTGTTAACACTCCATGTATGTCCATCAACTGAGCGAGGAATTGTTGGCAAAGTATGAAAAGAACTGGTATTACCATAAAAAAGCGATAATCTGACTAAGTGATTGCCTTGAAATGTGGAAGTTTGAACCTCCACTGAAGTGGTGACTGAGAGGGCACTTGAGCAAGTCTTTAATGCACAATACTTAGCACCACTGGTGATGCTTTGTCATACATCTGCACCTCAGATTCAGATTTACTGACACTGTACGTATAATAAGTGCTTTATATAAATACATAAATAAATAGTTAGATGGTGGCACTATGCAAATTTTATAATACATAAATTAAATTAATACTGCTATTTACTGGGCGTATTTCGCAAGTGGCAGTAGAAAAAAGTCTGAACATCACCTACCCTGGAATGCATGAATTTTCCTCTGTCACTATACTCTTGACACAGGTTCCTCCACTACTTTCAATCACAGATTACCCCCAGCTGGGAATGCAAGTAATCATAATCAAAATCATAATCTCTAAATTTCTAAAGCTCTACTTAAAAGCTAAGCACGGGCATCAGCTTATTCACGAGCGCTGCATCAAGTCAGTGTGGTTTGTCGAAAGATGCCATGTCAAGACCAAGTCCGGTTGCCAGAAGACCAGAGAGAGAAGGGGGAAAGGAACCGTTAAGGTGGACTGTGCTGTGTCTTCCATGGCTCTGGCTGAAGAGAGACCTTCCACTCTGTAATTTAGGTTGACTTCCTATCACAATACATCATGGTGAAAGTGCATCGTTATAAAATTCTAACCATTTTGATGATTTCAGGGTAAAGAACCTCTGGAATCTGGGTCCTTGGATTTCCGATGAACTCAATGATTTCATTCAAGGCTGACCTCTTGACCTCTTTGCTCTTTATGTCAATTACTGGATCATCAAAGTTGAAGAGCAAGCTGCACTGGTTCAGTTTCTTAACAATCAACGTTTGCTGTTCCACACCAGAGGCATCTACCAAATATATGAGTTGAACAGAATCACCTTTTTCTTCTTCATTATCACTATCAAACTCACTTTTTCACATCATCATCCAGCCGAAACAATCACATTTAAACTAGGAATACTTGGGCCAACATCATCCCACCATCAATAACCAACATCACTATAGGGCTATTCCGTGTGAAATCAACCAATTTCCTAACATTTTCCCACCTTCAACCTTAGATTTGGCTGAAAATTTCTCCATGTACCTGTCCACCATTTTGAGGCACAAATACAAAATTTTATTATGATATGTCAAAATTTGGTTTAGATATACCATCTTAAAGTGAGGTGGGGTAGGCGAAAATTGGTATCCGATTTCGCGAAATGTTCTCTGAGGCCATGTTCAACATAAAATAACTCCAGAAGTAGAGGGGGTAGAGGCATGAGGTTTTCACTGTTGTATTCAGAAAGTGACTGGTGACCTAATGAGCCTATTACAATGACTGTGCCTTGAGTAGAGACTTTAGAGGACAGCTGTCAATATGCCATCTCAGAAATCGCAAACTGTATTTTCTTCAGTTTGCCTCACCAATATGACGAAAAGCAGCTGCAAATTTTTTTTAATCTTTTCATATTCTGATTTAGCAAGTAATGGGCTCCTACTGGATGTATTTTACTTTGATGTTTATTTACAAATGAAATCATACTGACATGCTAAACTTGGTCAAACTGATGAATGGGGGTCAACTTCACCAGCTGATATTGGGAAACTGACAACTGGGATCTACCTGAACTTCATATTTCTGAAAAGTGCATGCATTGACCTTTCTGGTGATACAAATTTGATTTTGGTGCTCAGAAGCAATCAGAAGCAATGCTTTGTTGAATATAGCTCTATTTTCGATGTCGCGACTAACCAGAATCCATGTCTAGTTTTGGCTGTTAATTATGTGATTATTCATTTTTCACTGTTATGTGTACCTCTATAAAACTTGCTATTTGTTTAGATTTGAATATGTATTGAAATCAAAGTCTGCAATCAAATTAACTAGCACATGCTATTTTCTAATATTATTCATTAACCTGCTTAAGATGTTTTGTGTCTAGGTCATGATTTAATATAAATTTCTCTCTATTCTATTAATTTTTATTGTGAAGAAATCATATTTTCCCCCAATGCCTTTAAGCCTTTATGCTAATTAGCCTCTAACATGCTAATTTGCCTCTAACATGCTAATTAGCCTCTAAGCCTCTAAAGCCTCTAACATGCTAATTAGCCTCTAATGCCTCTAGCATCTCTAAGCCTCTAGGCCCTTATTCGAATTAGCTTCTGACATGCTAATTAGCCTCTAATGCGTTTAAGCCTTTATGCTAATTAGTCTCTAACATGCTAATTAGCCTCTAATGTCTCTAAGCCTCTAATGCCTTTATGCTAATTAGCCTCCAAAATGCTAATTAGCCTCTAATGTTTCTAAGCCTCTAAGGATGCCTATAAAAGAGCATTAGCGTCGGCAGAGCCGTCCATCGAGTTTGAGGTCGCAGTACCATCAGCAGAGCAGTTCGTCAGCAGTAGTCGCAGTGTTCGAGTTCGACTCCGAAGTTTTCATTTAGCTAGTTAGTCGGCCGCGTTGAGTTGAGTACTCGAAATAGTTTAGTGGTTTAGTTGAGTAGTAGGTAAGTCACTGGCATAACTGTACTTCAGTTGTTATAACTGCAGTTTTAAGTTGCAAACAATAAACGATAGAAACGTGAAGACTTTGTTGCTCAGCCTCCCGATAGACCATGGGAGCCTTGCCCTGTGGACCAACCCCAGAAGAGCACAGGTTAGGTCATTCTGGTGTATGTTCGGACCAGCCACCCTCAGGAAACACATCCAGGGTTTTGTCCGTTACATTATCTGTGGTTTTTAAAACTGGACATGTGATTAGTCAGCAATTTTGAAGAGATTGTTAAGTAGATGATAATTTGTTTATCACTATCTTGGTCAGGATGTTAAAATTTAGTTTTTATTTTATGATTTACTGGGATTATTTTGGGCAGAACATGTGATCTGTACTTGAGGCATTTTGAACAGATGTTAAGAGTTGTTGAATAGATGATAATTTGTTTTAACACTTCCAGTTAGTTTTAAATAATAACTCATCGTGCAGTATAGAACTGCAGCACTTGTGGTCTGTTTTTACATTTATTTAAAAAATACAGTCTTCAATGTCTGATATGAAAACAAGTACATGATCCAGTCTGGAATTTCGGTGATATTTTGATCCTATGTTTTCAGTTTTTAGTTACATGACTCACTGCAGACAATTTCAGTAGTCATGGACAGCTGCAGCATTGGAAGACACTGTAACCAAACCCAGGAATGTCATAAAACCACTTACACCACAAAAATTGGACTTAAGATATTATCTGATTTGGCCGATGATGAAAGGCATATCTTTCTGCAAAGAATTTGTTTGGATAATCCAGTTCCTGAAATGACTGTCTGTCATCATCACGAGCAGATATAGCAAGTTTTATAGAGGTACACATAACAGTGAAAAATGAATAATCACATAATTAACAGCCAAAACTAGACATGGATTCTGGTTAGTCGCGACATCGAAAATAGAGCTATATTCAACAAAGCATTGCTCCTGATTGCTTCTGAGCACCAAAATCAAATTTGTATCACCAGAAAGGTCAATGCATGCACTTTTCAGAAATATGAAGTTCAGGTAGATCCCAGTTGTCAGTTTCCCAATATCAGCTGGTGAAGTTGACCCCCATTCATCAGTTTGACCAAGTTTAGCATGTCAGTATGATTTCATTTGTAAATAAACATCAAAGTAAAATACATCCAGTAGGAGCCCATTACTTGCTAAATCAGAATATGAAAAGATTAAAAAAAATTTGCAGCTGCTTTTCGTCATATTGGTGAGGCAAACTGAAGAAAATACAGTTTGCGATTTCTGAGATGGCATATTGACAGCTGTCCTCTAAAGTCTCTACTCAAGGCACAGTCATTGTAATAGGCTCATTAGGTCACCAGTCACTTTCTGAATACAACAGTGAAAACCTCATGCCTCTACCCCCTCTACTTCTGGAGTTATTTTATGTTGAACATGGCCTCAGAGAACATTTCGCGAAATCGGATACCAATTTTCGCCTACCCCACCTCACTTTAAGATGGTATATCTAAACCAAATTTTGACATATCATAATAAAATTTTGTATTTGTGCCTCAAAATGGTGGACAGGTACATGGAGAAATTTTCAGCCAAATCTAAGGTTGAAGGTGGGAGGGTCTGGTTGATCTCACACGGAATGGCCCTATATTAAATATGTACATTTTGACATACAACATCATCAAAAAGAGTTAACTGCAGGCAATTTGAAATTTTACAACAAAGAAACTTAAATGCTACTGCTGAGATGCCAATAAGACAAACCTATGGGGTCATTAGTCCAGCTTAATTCAGGGTTGTCCCTGTACCTCTGATTACCTTACAGGCAACTCATGTAATTTACAATCTAATGATCGACTTTAATGTTCTAAATAGCAAAAAGCGAAAAAACACTGCAGTTATAACGTGCAAAAACTATTAACATAATCTTCACAGTAAGTAATCATGCGAACAAAAAGTAATGCTTCAGTTCAACTTTAAATTGGCTTAATTTAAATTGGCTTTGCAATAACAGGAAGAGAGTGGACCAGAGCACGTAACTGAGAAATGCTCAAGCATTATCGGTTTGACGTTATATCGAAGATCTTGTGTTATTGTTATGGACAGCCTTGCCTTTATGAAAATAGTTATCAGATGCAAGTGGCGAAATTTTATTATTATCATAATATAATACAATTAAGTCAATTTAAGTCTGCCAGTATCAATATGCTCAGCATATTGCAGGCAGTGGGGGATCCAGGATGGCTTGCATGGGGGTTCGAGAGCATTTTCAGAGGGGTGCCATATTCTGGCAGTCCACCATGCATGGGTCTGGTGTGAGGGGCGCCGGCATATAACCAAGTGGGGCGTGGGGGAGCGAACCGCCTCCACGCCTATAGCTAAATCCCCCACTGATTGCAGGGGCTCAAACCATGGCAAGGCTAGCGCCTAAGTTTGGGATAAAGGCTCGAACCTTTTAGTAGTTTACATCTGTATTCATAAACACGCCAGGCATCGGATTTGTTTATTTGCTGAGATTACCCGTATTTTCTTTTATGTGTCCCTATGGGAGGAAACCGTTTCAAACCTACCCTTAACCTGTGGCAATGCTTGTAATTCGCTTCCTCCACGCAATCTATAGCGCGACGAACCATCCGACTTTCTCGATTTTCTGACACTTTTATTAAATGGGTCGATTTTATCGACGATTTTATGCATATTCCCTGCCAGTTTCAAAGCGGTGTTAACGTGCACTGATTAAATTAAAATCTTGTGCCTATGCATGAGCGGCTGCCTTGTTATTTAAATCTATTCGATCCTGAACAAATGTGGCCGCAAGAACGTCGCTTTATTTGTCATGATTCTGTAGGAAATTTGCGACATTCTCGATAAGCTGTTTCGGTTATAAAACGATGTTCAAAACATAATTCTGCGGTGAATACGAGGCTTAAAATGCTGTCACTTCGAGCAAAGTAACTATTAATTTGGTCCTACAATTCAGTCTACACGCGTAGCATCTTATATAACAATGACATTGTGTACGATGACGTACGCGATCGTGACGTCATTATCTGTCAGGCTGCCATCTACTGCTTATAATAACATGTAAAAATAATGAGCTTCATAAATCCAAGAATTAAAATGTGGTTTTAGACGACTTTTTAAAGTCATCAGCCTTCTCCATAAATCTTTATCAGCCGTTTTTACATTTCCTTGGGTAGGGCCTATGATATTATTTTCCAGTATGACTTTTTTCTCTTTTCTTGGGAAAATTCTAGAAAAAATTCTTTTCCCAAGAATTCTTTTCTAACATTTTTTAGTTTAAGAAATCTTCCCTATCTCCATATTTACTTTTCCGTTTTTTTATATTTATTATTCTTCAGTGTTACCCTCTACATATAAGAATCGGTGGTGTTACCTTGGAATTTTTTACATCACACTCTGTGGGCGGTACAGTAAAACTTCCAAGTCTCACAGTGGAACCAAAGATCTTAGAGTTTAGTCTAAGACTCTTAAATCTTTGGTGGAACGTCGGAGAGACACTCATTTCCCGCTCTTCGGCCTTTGTAATAGATGAATCCCAAGGTCCCGGACATGGGTCCATCGCAGCGCCATTACTTGCCAGCGTACGACGTTACCAAATTGTAATGCTTGTTGGCGGAGACAGATATTCTTCTTTATGTTCTCTGCCCCTCGGCAGGTTCGTATGTCCAATGACGCCATCTTTCTCTGTTCTGTGCCTCTCTCTTCAGTCCACTGTATCCCTCCTCTGTCATCATCCAGTCCAGTAGCATTGCTCTTGGTATTCCACGTGTTCTTTTTCCTTCCATTCTTCCTTCGATGATGTCTTTTAATAGGGTGTCCCCTCTCAGGATGTGGCCGATCCATTTTCTCTGTCGTCCGCGTATAGTGCCTATCAAGGATCTTTTTTCCTCTACCAGCTGCAATTGAGACAGATGTGATCAAACAACTTATTGTCCAGGGTCGTTACACAGAGCAATCATCACCAAGCTTGTTACCGATGGGCCATCGTGTCGCACACCCTCCCTAAAACCAATTTGGGGCAACTCAATTGCGTGCACCTCTGAACAAAAGGGGCATAACTGGATCATAATCGTATTCGTAATTATTTCGCAATTAATTCGGATTTCTTAAGCGTCCAAAAAGCTAAGTAGTGTGAACCAGCTTATTCACAGAAGCTTAGTCGATTAAAAATCGGTGTGGTAAGTAAGTTTCCGACCCTGTGGATCCGACCTTGGCTCTGTGCAAGAGAATCTGTTTGGTTTACCATCTGCCCGTGTAGACTCCTTTCAGATTCGTTTTCCCAGGCAAGCACGGTCGGTAAACACGGACGTAAAATGGCGGGACGTCCATTCAGCTCATTCAATAGTGAACTAGGTCAGGGCTACAAAAGCCCGAAAGCACAGCCGCTTTAGAAAATGGTGACCGGTACTTATGTACATCGGCCATAGACATAATTATTCATAATGTCTATGACATCGGCCCACCATACCTTTGGAACTGAATTTGCCCTTATGGAACTTGTATTGATTGAGCGTGATCGAACTTATTAGATAGAATGACTGGTAGACTGTTTAGCCGATGGTTTTATGACCAATTAAGATTAGGTTACATAATATAGTGCGCTTCGAGCTGTAGTAACCTTTGGACAATTAGCGAGTAATTCGATGTTTAAATGTCATGAGTTATGCCGAGAGCCTTAAGAGGATTAACACGAGAGCCTTGTGGAATACCGAAGTAGGTCGACTGTAATAATCTGTGTTAAGAGGACTTTTATAAGTTAACGGAAAGAAAACTGCCATCCTCGCTGCTCATTCTGGCGTACATTGGAACTGGAAGTTGTTGGTTAGGTATGCATGTGTGTGTTTGATAGTATTTTTAGGCAGATAACTTTCTTATGCATATGCATGTCGCTTATTTTTGCATACAGCCAGTAGGCCTACATAACCGGCATTGTGATGAATCAAATTAGTAGTTATAAAAATATTGTAATGTAATTGATCACAGTTGGGTGTTGAATGTAACTTTATGGCATGTCGCAAGTAAGGATCTGAACCTATTTTACAAGTGCTTGGTTATGTAAAGACCATCTCGTCTGCCTGCACGAAAACCCTAATCCAACCATTCAATTTGGTTAGTAAATCTAATTAATTAACATGTACTTATCCAGCCAGTTATTTGGGTAATGTTAGCCAGTAATGTCCAACAGTGGTATGTTGCAAAATAGTTTCTGACCAAATGAGCCGGTTTTTGATGTAACATGGACAGTTTGTTACTGATAGTCTGATTGCTCTTGGTAGTCATCTTTTGCGTGATTCTTTGATTGATGAACTTGATTGAACAAATGATAATGTCATTTAAAGGCAAGTGGTTTGGCTGCAAATGAAATCTGGCAGTCATATGTGATATAATTATATTTTTTGTCAAAAAGACCTAATTAGTTTTGCTATTTTTTTCAGAATATTTCTTCAGAAGGTGCTACACTGAGCTCTTGGTTTGCCATGAATGAGAACTTTCAGCTCTCCTCTTCCCTTTCTATTAGTGATGGATTTCTTTTCTGTGAAGGTGTTCAGATTAAGGCTCTTCAGGTAAAATACAGTACATTACAGTACAATACAATACAGTGCATTATAAAACAATACAATCTGTGCTGCCAAAAACACTTTTGACTTGGTAAAAGTAGATTTAGTGGAATTTGTTTGCTTTGTTTGTCTTTTAGGATTCTCTGTCTAGTATGTTTCCTTCCCATTCAAGTCCATGCTTCATTTACAGTCAAAATCAAATTTTGGAGAACATCAGAGCCTATCAGTCGGCATTGAAGAACTGTGGCATTCAGTGCAGCCTTGGATATTCTATGAAGGTCGGTCTCTCGTGATTTGGCTTAACTCCAGAATTCATAGCTTCGCTTAGGAAAATTGTTTTATAGTTCTTAATATTTAATATTGTGATATTTTATAGCAAATACATCATTCCTTTTGAATAAATGCATGCACCATTAATTTGCTTAAACGATGTAATTGGGAGGCTTATCAAGAACTGCTTTATAATGAGATCACCTTGCAGTTGGGGGTCATTTTCTGCAGCTGAACTAAATTTGGGATCTGTCTCAGACCGCATTATATCAGAATTTGTGTTATATCAAAGCGTTCTGTAACGAGTTTCCAGTGTATGTGTGTGAGTATGTAACATGTGACATTTAACAGTGCCTTTAAGATTCTGTTAGCAGTGCTGCTTTAAAACATTCAACAGGATCTTCATTAACGAAATGCTTTGGAAATTTCAAACCATCATAATGATGCAAGTGAAAATATATCATGTAAAAGAAATCTATAAATGAAACTGACCAAAAGAACTGTTTTAAAAGAAAAAGTGTGGAGTCTCAGGTGTAAGAACAATATGTTGAACTTTGCAAAAGATCGTGTAAGTGGTCAAAGAAGATTTGGAGGAACCTGGTGAAATACGTTAACCATTTTGCTGTGCATTACCCAGTTGATGTTTCTCGTCATATGGATACCTATAATAACTCAGTGATGTTGTGTTTTTTGGACAACAGGCCAACTATAACCCGGAGATTGTTCACCTGGCAGGTCAGTCTGGATGTTGGGCTGTGGCAGTCAGTGGTTTTGAGGCAATGCTGGCAATACAGCAAGGCATTCAACCACAAAACATTATTCTCAATGGCAATGGAAAGCAGGACTGGGAGATCGAAACAGCTGTGAAACATGACTGTCTCATCAATGTTGACTCAACCTTTGACCTCAAGAACATCATCAAAATTGCTAACAAGCTAAACAAGAAAGTGCGAGCACTTGTGCGGCTCAACCCGGATATTAATGCGGTAAGAAGGTAGCCATTACCTGTCCCACACCATTGCATATCTTTTCTTATGAAGCTTGTTCATGCCTTACTTAAGTACTTTCATGTTGTAACTGTACCACTTTTGTAACGTTTTTGAAGTACTTTTACTTAGTTGACAAAAATCTGGGATAGGTAAATTACTTACTTTTACTTTTAGTTTAATTTAGTTTGCATATCTCTTACTATAATGCTTATAGACCTACTTTTGAAATTTTTAAACTTCACGCTCAAAGTAAAACAAAAGTTACATTACAAACTATTTAATCTTTAAGTGGCTGCTGATGAAGTTTTGAGCAGAAAGTGCTCTAGGCATCTCAGTCTCTGTTATCAGTCATGTTAAATCAGGGCATTCGATACTGCTGCTGTATAAGTACAGTAAAAATATAATAATGACAATAATATTAATTTAGCTATAATAATGGATACCTTACGTAGTAGTGTCCATGTGCTGTGGTTGCTTCTAACAGGATGTTCATCCATTTCTTGCGACTGGCTTAGCAAAGAGTAAGTTTGGAACTGAAGACAACCAGCTCTTCGATCTTCTAGACTTAATAAGAAACAACGACAGCATTGAACTTGTCGGTCTGCACTGCCATCTGGGGTCCACTATCGACAACACATTTGTCTTCAGGTAGCAAGTAAACTTATTTTATCTTACTGTGTTGATTCTGAACCTCCTTTACACTACATTACAAGTTATGTCAGGAGCATAACTTGGTCTAGGTTGTGAGAGTTGTAAATGTAACTGTAGGGTCATTACTAATAAAATAGCCCTGATGTGTCTGTCTGTTTATCTGTAAAGCTATGTCATCATTGATTCTCTGTGCTGTGGCTACTCTTCCCAGTTCATCATAGTGGAAGGTTAGGTGGTTGAGACACTCACTGAGAGAAGTGAGAGGAGGGGAAGGAGAGGAGAAGGGATGTGTTGCACAGGAGGTAGATGGGTTAGGAGGACAATAGCAAAACAGTGGGAGGCCCCTGTGACCCTCACAACACCACAGAAGGGAGGAATAGTGTCCTGTTTTCTGCAGACCATGAGGTGGCCACCCTGCAGCTGTGTTGGGGTAAGCGCATTGGGAAAAGCACATTGGCTTAAAGGTTGAATACTAAGGTTGAATACTATACGAAGTAAGAAAAAGTAGTCAAGAGCCCTTTGTCTTGTGATGGTCGTCAGTTTTCTAATTTATTCAATATTAGCTCAAATGCACCGTCTGGACCTTGAGTGGCCAGACCTTCAGTTGCTGAGGTAAGAAGATCTCAATGCAATGGACTGCCTATAGCTAAGTTGCCACTTGGCTCCAGTGACTGGAAAGGCAAATTTCTGCAGGAAGCCAAACATTCAGTTATGATATATGAATACTAAGAGGAAATAAAAAGAATATGAGGCTGTTTTTGTTCAATGCTATTCTCTGAAGTCAGTCTTTGCAATGCTTTTGTGTAAATATGTATGTATCTGGATAGTTATATAGCACCTCTAAAGAACCTCTCAAAGGCCCTGTTATTATTGATTCCATTATTTTATTTACTATTATTATATAAACATCCGGGCTAACTAGTTTGTTTTCTCCTTAGTGAATGTCTTGATGTGATGATCAGTCTGGCAGACAGAGTTAGACAGAATGGTTTTACCAGTCTGTCCATACTGAACCTTGGTGGAGGTCTTGGCATTGACTATCGAAGACATGTGAGCCATTCTTTTCTGCTCAGAATTAATGTTTGTCGCATTTTAAGAATGTAAATAATCAGTCTCTGTTCAGCCGTCTTCTGAGTTGGTTGCCTTTCCCAAGATGTTCCTTATCTGCTAAGAGTGATGCTGAGTGTTTCATAAGCTGCTCTTTTCTTAGGTCAGTGTTTATACCTTGTAGCTGGTCCCACCATCTGGAATTCTCTGGCTTCTCATGTTAGCTCATGTTTTACTGAGTCCATCTTTAATTCAAAACTGAAAACATAACACTTCGACTTATAATGTTTCCTGTTGCACGTGCATCTCAGAACTATCGTATGTGGGTCATAACAAATTTCAGTTGTATTGTGTTAATTTGTATGGATACGTGTAGGTTTATGTATGCGTGTGGATGTATGTATGTATGTATGCATGTTTGCTTAGGTACATACATACATCGTGGATCATGAATGTAATTCTGTCATCAACCGATAGCCAGTGCAGTGCATCACTGTGATCATTTTTGTTTTGCTATTAGAGCATGTTTTAGGTGTGAATGCTTTTCTTGTCACCATCTCCGTTTAATGATCTGCTAAAAAACTTGTAAAGTATACGCTGATGATGCTCTAGCAGACGATGATGACGACTATGACGGCAACGACGATAACAAGGCCATTATAACGATGATGACATTGATGGTAATGATAATGCTGGTGGTGGTGATGATCCTTTTAAACAGGAACAGCGCACAAAGAAGGCTGGTGAACCTGCTAAACCAGGAGGAAGTGTAACAGAAGGTGGAGTCGAGCACCTACTTGACAAAGTTCGTGTGTCATGTAAGGAGAAGAGTGATGAGATCTGTCATCTTTTATCCACTGCTTCAGGGTACTGTTACCTTTTGTCTGTGCATAATGCAAATTTGCCATTAAAATATATGGATTGCCATTTATTCCTAACTTCTCATCAGTTTGAGTTGAAAATATTATAAGTAAATATTGATATTGTGTAGGTTTTTGCTACATATTTAGTAGGCATGCTGATTTAATGTCGACAAACATACAACACTCACACATCAAATTTACATGTAACCATGTTTGTGCTTTTCCTGTTGCCTTTACCTCCAGTGATTGGAGAGCGGTAAATTGTAAAAAGCATTTGCATCCTGATAAAACTGACAACTTATTGGAAAGCTGTGTAGCCTGTTAAGAAAGGTTTGAATGCTATTATCTTTGCTCTTCTGCTGCAATAAATTTAAACCCTCACAATCAACCTCTGAAGACTAATTTTGATGGAGATGACTAATAAAGAAGCAATTACCTAACTTATTTTTTACAGTGATTATAAATTTACGGTTACTACTTTCTGAGTGATAATGCAGGCATCATCACCTATCAGTGCGGTCCTACCTTGTATATCAATCACCAGTAGTAAGCATAATTGTCAACAAATCGACGACATTACCACCATTACAACCACCCTAACCACCTCTGTCTTCATCATGAGTCTTATGTTTGCCTTCATGTTCTGCGTAATCAGATGGTTTGTTCCTTTTGCTTCTTCAGGTCGCCTGATGACTTTGACAGGGACAAGCTCAAACAACTTAGAGTTCTTTTGGCTGGACATAAGGAGATTCTTCTTGAGGCCAAGTCTACCATTCCATCTCTAAACACTCGAGTAAGATAAGCTTTCTTTCATTCCAAATCAGTCTTTGAATTATTGTTCAGTGGTTGAATTTAAGTAGTACTCCCTGCCCTTCAGAAAAATGTTTGTCTGTGAAACCTAAATTAGCATTTTTAAGGGGCTCTTACAAAGTGCTTATAAATCTATAGTGACATATAAATTAGATTACAATCTACTGAAGACTGTTGTTGTTTGAAGTACATGTTATTTATACAGTTATGAAATCTTGTCATACCTTACTTTGATCCAGTTAATTATTTATTATTGTAATCTGAATTTTTCAAGGGTTGACAGATTGCTGACAGTTTTTAATTGCTGGATCTTTGGTCTGAATAATGGTTATTTTAATGAAATTAGGCAGTTCAGTGTGAAGCTGTTCAACCAATTTTTGCGTTCCAGCCTAAACATTATTCAACTCCTTGATCTCTCCTACTTAAACTTTGTGTTAAGTATCATTATTAGCTTACATTGCATAACTAATTTACATTGGAGTTTAAATGTCTTGTATCTTAGGTCGATATACCATCACCGTCTGAATTGATCGCTTCTGTCCAGGCCAGACTTAATGAAACTGGTTATCATCTTATCCTGGAACCTGGTCGATCCCTAGTTGGAAATGCAGGAACATTCATAACTAAAGTCATAGGAGTCAAGAGAAATGGAAATCAGAGGTATTGAAAAAAGTTGGATAATTTTTTGTGGCATAATTATGCAAAAATGTATTGTTATCTTAACTAAAACAGGCAGCAGTGGTGAAGGATTTCACCCGATTAATTCATTGAAAAATGGGCAGAGTCGAGGCCATGCAGTTGCTATAGAAAACCATTTTACCGTACATTTACTTTGTCATTGTGTGTCGTGTATTTGTATGTGTTTTATTAGGTATGTTGTTGTTGATGGATCGATGACAGAGGTTATTCGACCAGCTCTTTATGGCGCCTACCATCACATTGAGCTGACAGAACCATCCTTGTTAGCTGCGGATGAGAACGGAGAGCAGAGGAAAGACAGTGTCAACGTCGTTGGACCAGTCTGTGAATGCGGTGACTTTCTTGGAAAGGTTGTTTAGTTGACTGCCCTTGAATTTCTAAGATAGTCTTCTGCTGTGTCTTGATTCTGCTCTACCTGCAATGACTTTATATTCGTAAATTTCCCAACTTGTACGATGTAGCTAGAATGCTTATTGTCATACTTAGTCAAGGAATGAAGAATTGAAACTCTTAGTGTGTACCTTATGTGAAAATTAGATAAGTGTCTTCTTGTAGGTCACTATTGCTATTTTCGTTTTACTGACCGGACCACTTTTTGCTTGTGATGCTCTAACATCAGTCCTCGCTACCATACTCGCAAAAAAAAGGCAGTCTTCCTGCCATTCCAGATTTTGACTGGTCTTCTGCAGTTTTCGTTTACTGGTAGTTTCTTATAGGCCTAAATAGTATATCAGGGCACCAGATTTGTTAAGGACACTAGACAATACTTCTAAGTACTGCATTATTTTAAGTACTGGTATGCCTTACCATGACTGCTTTTCTTCCCTCCCTTGCAGCCATAATTCCACACATCACCTATCCTTTTTGCACGTGCTACCCTCTGGAGCTTGACCCACAACTAAACCTAAGTATAGTTTTACCTTAACAGTCTTGACTGAGTGCATGTGACTAGGATTTTTCCATTCACTGATGTTTTGGGGTGTTGAATAAATGCAGATTAAGATTAAAATTTACAGGATAGGATGTTGGTTGATACTGAACATCTTTTAACTGTAATGCAGGATCGTGTACTGCCTATTCCACACGAGGGATGTGGGTTGGCCGTTTTTGATACAGGAGCATACTGCAGCTCAATGGCCTCCAACTACAACATGAGAGTAAGCCTTTGTAAAATTCTAATCATGTGCTGTCAAAAATAAAGTTTTGGTGGAAGAGCAGAGCGACTTACATTTCAGAAGTAAAGCAGTGATCGTAAATTGTGCCAAAGTTGTTTTTTTTAGATGTCTAACTAATGTAAGGGGACATTAATGTAGGACTGCTTCAAAGACAACCTTCAGTGGCATTTCCAACCTGATTAAATTTTGCACTTGCCAGGCATTATTTAAATCAATTCAATAATACTGCCTTGCAAGTTGTAAATAATTGGGTGAACCGTCATGTACCTTCATTTCACCTTTGGACACCTATCTATAGAACAATGGTTTTATCAAATGTCAAATAAACAGATAAAACAATACCGTGACTGCACTTTGAAGACAATGTTCAATGAAACATTTTTATGATCTGATAATCATCATAAGTAGCAATACTAGCCCCTGTCCTCTACAATGGCTTGATGCCAGAACTGTCAGATCTTTCAGATGAAGCCAGGACATAACTGCAAAACAACTACAGAACTAGCTCTCCTTGTTTGTCTTTCCCCACCACTCTGGAATAAACTCCCCCTGCATTGGCCTTTCACTCAAAACTGAAAGCATTCCTCTTTCACAGATCCTATCCTGACTCCCCTTCTTCCTCTTATCCCTCTTTCCGCTCCCATCCCAAACATCACCCACCGTAGCTGCCACGCTGTCTTTCTGCCTGACTCTTGGATCTTAACCTGGAACCAAACACTTTTCCCTATCGATTTTGTTTTGACCGAGCGCCCGTGAATAAGCTGGTCCCCATGACGTGGCTTTTGTTGGGCACTGTAGAAATCTTGGGATTACGATTACGATTATGTTGCGTGACAAGTCATCAGTGTTGTATTGCACACAGATCTTTGAACCCCATGTGCAAACATACAAACCTAACACTTCATTCAGAAGCCAGTTTATCACCATCAGAGATAAGTAACAAATCAACCTTTATTTGCATAGAAAGTGCACATGTATTACGTAGTTTACATAGTACAGAACAGCTAAAATGATTATTAGAGTTATGAAGCAAGTGCAAGTAAGTATAATGAACAAGCGAGCACTATTAAATGTGCTGTTTATGTACAGAAATTTTTATTATGGAGTTTTTTTTGTTTGTGCAGCCACGTCCTGTTGAAGTGATGGTTGACGGGAGTTTATGGCGAGTCATAAGACAACCGGAAACATTAGAAAACATTCTCAGTTCTTTTGTGCAGAAACAGCGTTGTCTGTCTACTGAAGCAAATTCTGTAGCATAGAAGCAACAGTTGCGCAGCTTCTATACATAAACACCGTTACAAGTATTTTAGGCAAGCATAGGGGTAACGTTCTGAAATTAACATTCCCAATATATAGATACAGAGGTAATATTTTTATACTTTGAAGTCTGTGCTAAGTAACACTTGAGAAAGTTATGCCAGTGTCTCCAGAAACAATTTATTTTAAAATGTCCTCTTTTGTGTAGAATGACAGCTCAGATTTTTTAGGTTGATTAGCTTTGAACGAAACAAAGGTTTTATAATTTCAAGCATTACAAATGTCGAAAAATATTGCAGGGAAATAGTTCGGTTTAACCTCAAGTAACTTATTTGTCCTAGTTTTTCTGTGATTTTCCATTGTTTTGATTTTTACAATAAATGTAAGTAAATATGGGACCCTGATGTTATCACTAAAACCATTTACACTGGGGATACGTTGTACAAGTGAAGACAATCAAACCAAAGGACTATTCGTCACAGCTGGTGAACGTCATCCTCAGCAGCACTGCTGTGTTCAACGCGGAGAAGTCGACAGATACCCGAGAGCAGATCCTGGTACATCAGCCAGATGTCCCGTTCAAGAAGTTAAAAACAGTTGTTCACTGTATAACCTGTAATGCTTACCTGTGCATAAGATGGGGAGGCAGCAGCTGTTGGTGGACTACCATTTCAAAGTACGGTTTTATGAGTTAGTAGGTTAGGGAAGGAGCTTTCCTGCATAACATAGAGTTTCATGTCGTATATATGTTTAGTAGCTATTTCATGAACACATAAAACACCAGTTTCTTTGGAGCCCTGGGATACAGTTTTATTCTCCAGGTGATGGGGGCAAAAGAGTTAAGGCACAGGCTGCACTGAAATAACTACATGTACCAAACTTAGATGCAGACGTCCACATTGGGTATAGTCACCCCTCCTTCCCCCTCTTTGCTGACATCCTTTATGAACATCTTAGTCAACAAGGCCTCCTCAACTAGCTTCTACTTTTATATGTAATAATATTATGTTAGGGCTTTTTGTTGACATAAGATGGCCATGACTAGCAGTTGTTATAGCAGCTTTAAAACCCTGCAAACTGTGTATAGAAAAGTTTCAGGTGCAGTAAATATCTTTTTCAGAGATGCAGACTCTTTGACCATGGGCTGTTGGACAAATTGAAATCTGATTTCTTGAGCAATTCATTTCTATTCCAAAAATGGCACTGCAGAGGACCGGCGGTACCAAAGCACATGATGCTAGGAAACCGGTTTAAGCCTAAAGCAAAGGGCAAATGACTCCTGTATGTAGTTGGTTTATTGTGCCTTTCTAAGAACCCTAAAAAGCTAACTTCTTGGTGCAGCTGTGCATACATGTCTTCAGAAAAATAGTATGTAAACTTAAATTCATATTGTTTTGTTGTTTATTTCTTTCTTAATAGTATCAAAATTAGCATTTCCAGTTGTCAATGGCAATTATGAACATAAACATTAGCACAGCAGAGCGTCTTAAGATATCACAAAATTAAATTCTAACTCGGTCTGAAATGCGATTGACCTAGGACATTTCATCACTTTACGAACAACTGTTAAATCCCGGAGAAAGAGCTAGATGCCTAAGCAGATAATTCAAAGATTACAAGAAACATGTTTTTAAGGTCATGACTTCTTCGGTGGTAGAAAATGAAGCAGGTAAAATAAGTCTGGTGATTAGGAAGCCCACATTTCGAGCTCTTTCATGTCATCGTCATCTGCCGTCGCTGCGGGGATGGCTTTCCCTAAAAGACCAAACAGGCAATGCTAAACTAAAGTTCATTATTAGCTATGCTAATCATATAACTTATGTAGCACAGGATGTTGTGATGGCTAATCACTGCTTTTTGATTCTGCAGTTCCAGTCTAGTAAAACTGACAGTTTGTTTTCAAATCATGTTATTTTCTTGGCTTGCTTCTGTCATGTTGGCAGGATTTATACAAAAGGCATCCTACGAATTCAAGCTACCAAACTGTGAAACTGTATGAACAAGAGTTAAGACCAATGACTAGTTAACTCAATCTATGAAACCTACAATTTCAACAAACATTCTTAAATTATCTCCACAACATTTAACGAATAATCTTCAGCAAATACTAAGATAATGGCTTTAAAAAGCCTGAGGTATGGCATAGTCTTATTATTACTACTGTTGTTATTAATTATTATATTGCACTAACTGACCTTTTGCTGGCACAGCGGGCTGAGCAGAAGGCACAGATGGAAGATTATCAACTGCCGGACCAACATCCAAGAGCTTGTCTTCTAATGCTTCTTGTTCCAGTTCCTCAAGTTCAGCCATTAGGTCATCCTAGAAATAAATCAGAATTACCAATAAGGCCGAAAAACACACATAAACATTTAACAGTAGATTTCACACATTATGATTTCAAGATTTTTAGCACGTTACTGGTGAGTTTTATACAGTGCCTAGAACTTAGTGAAAGCTATTCAGAGGCGTATCTGCATAGCACATTTGAGGAAACAGGAAAGTCATATGGCAGAAAGGTGCAACACTCTTGTCTGTCAGTTAGTAGCACACAATACATGGCAGATGGATAGTTCCACAATAGTAGCCAATCACTGCAAAAGTGCTATTTCATGCATAGGAAGTCTCAGGTGCCAAGGAACTCTTTAAGTTGTGCAGGAAAATGGAAACCATTGTTTAAGATCCAAAAGCAATGAAAGCAACAAAAATAAAGCACGAAACCTTACCTCGTCAACATCTTGCCCAAAGCCAATTGGATTGGATATGGCATCGGATATTTCATTGGCAATTTCCTGCTGTTCTGCAACTTCATCCATCAAATTATGGACATCATCAACATTCCTAACAACACACAAGATCCGCTCTAGATCGTATGGTATCTGAAAACTTATACAGCGCCTCTTACAAAACAAACTACTCAGAACTGTTTCCCGCTCGAGGACCCTGGGGAAATAAGAATGTCTTTAAACAAAGATCTGACTCAGCTCTGTCTCCACCAGAGACCCTTGCAAGATATCTGATACTGAGATGAGCTAATGCAAGACATTGTAGGGTTCGATAAAGCAAGTCACTGTGTCTTACTAGCTGTTAATTAGAAGCAGTTGCCATGCATGCAAAATCAACAAACAGAATTTGAGGCATAAAACTAATTCTGATATCCATTAATTGTGCACTTCCTGTCTATTATCATGTAATAATTATGCAAGTACAAAACAGCCTACTTGAACTTTGCTTCTTGCATTAAATTTAGCAATTAATTTATTAATTTATTTAAACAAAGTACTTATTATGCATGAAAAGTCAAAAGTCTAAGGCAGAGATATTCCAGATATGCAACCTAACAAGTAGCACAGTTGTTGGGTTACTGAAGTTGGAGCTAACTGAACTGTGCCAGTGAAACCTGAGTTTTGCTTGAACCAATCCTGTATTGCAGGTTGTCAACTGGTTTTACCTATCGAAGTTCATTATGCCAGAAAGACAAATGTAGACAGTACACACTACAGCTCAATTTTGCGATAATGCGTACATCAAATATCATGTTTTAGAAGGGCTTTTAAATTAAACATTTAATAAAATCTGACTCTTTAAACCTAAATCATTGTATAAATAAATTTTATGCTGATTCAGAAAACAAGAGATTCAATTGTCGATTTAAGATTCAGATCTTTTTGTGTTGTATTAAAGAAACTAAGTGTCCAAAGTAACAAACTCACATGTTTTTGTGAGCAGACTTGAGCGCTTTTGCTGCGTCTCCCATCACTCGCAGAACTTCCGTGTTTGTAGATGCATTTTCCAGCGCTTCTCTTTGGAATTCGATTGTGGAAAGTGTGCCATCAATCTGCTGCAACTGCTTTTCATAACGCTTCTTCCTTTTCAGCGCCTGAAGGGCAGCTAGAAAAAGTTAAAATCGAAATCTTTTATTAAAACATTTACAAGAAAAATTACACTCAGATACAATAAAACTGCAGGGCAGTGCTCAGGCATGGAGATGAAGCAATTCTTTTTGAAGTTTTGAAGATCCTTAAAACATAAGATGGATGCCTTCCAGGCCAAGCTGTTGTACAGTATTGCAGATATAAATGATAAAACTAAAAAATAACAAGTTTTCGAGAGAATTCCCTTTATATGAGTGATTAATCCAAGATATGGAGATATTTCTCTTTAAATTTCAAAGCAACTGCTCCATTTAAATTTGTCATCTATAATAACTCCCAAGAAATTTAATCTCAAGACAAAAGATGTTAAGTTCAGTCATCACATAAGGTATGTTAATGTACCATTCAATGAGGCCTTCATCAGCCTACATTATACATGTGTCAAAGGCAATTTGATGACAACATTCCAGCAACACCTTTGTGAGGTTGTTACAAGGTGCTATATAAATAGCCAGATATATACATACATACAGCAATTAATCAATTGAGATCCAACACCAGATCAACAATAATTCAATAATTAATTGGACAACAGCAATTTTACAAATGCAGGAAGGGCAATAAAACCAGCTGACAACAGTAAACCAATAAGTGCAACTTATTATTATAAAATGCCATATCTTTTAACACAACAGCGTTAGGTAATTAAGTACATGAATTCACTGTGGATAACAGAATGCCTAGGAGACACCCACTGTCTTCTAAGCCCAAACTAGCTGGGCCAACGCCCATGCATGAATCTTGCATGTCACTGAAGTTTTGTTCCGTGATTGCGCATAATTTATCTTCTACGCTTATTCTTGTTGTACATTTTTTTGTACAATTTAGAAGGTCAACCTTTAGGCATAAGGCCACTGAAAAAATTCTATAATGAACTCCAACATGACCAAATGACGTCATAATGAACAACTGATGACTAACTAATAACACCAACCTCTTTTATTTTTCGTTCCGTTCTTCCTTGCAATTGCAATTTCCTGTTCTATCTTTTTCTCTAAGAAATCTGACTTTTTCTGCAGCATTTCCTCCGTTTCTCGAAGCCGCTGAATGGCGTCTTGAGGGCTAGGGGCTTTATCGCCCTTCTTACCGAACATTTTGCTAATAAGGCTCATTATCAATCGCTCTCTGCGTCAATGCGTGAAGTTTTTACAGATAAACTATGCGAAAGAAAATCTATAAAATAAGATAAAACTGAAGAGGCTATTTATAATAGACAAAACGTGCGAATTTTATAAAATAAACCCAAAATTTCTCATAGACGGCGAAGATAACGATAAGCCGGAAATACTGTAGTAAACAAATTTAGTAGCGCTATACTTTCGCGGTTCAACTGTATGCTAGTGTACATGTTTCTTTCTGTAACAACCGTATATAAAATGCAAATGCACACGGTTTTATATAGAGACCGTATAGCTTCCAAAGCGCTCATCTTGCAATGAATTGATCGGGTGAGCTCCTTCACCACCGCTGCCCCTTTCAGTGGGCGCCAAGCCATTTAAAGTTCCCATGTACGGACTGTGCTAGCCCGAGATTCAAATGTCTGAAATATAGCCACTATAAGTACGCGGCACGGTAGCCTATTGGAGAGAGTGCTCGGCTTGTAACGCGGAGATTACGAGTTCGAGCCGCCTCCGAGACGGGTACCGTATAGGGGACCTTCAGCAAGTCCTTAACTTACAATTGCTCTGCGCCATCGATTGATGCTAAGACATTAGATAGTGGCGCTAATATATGCAGAAAAAAATTTCTTCAGAGGCGCCTTGACGTACGCCTTAAGCAGTTTAGCTAACTTAGGCTAGTAAATTGTTAGATAAGAAAATTTCTAGTTTCTAGTTGACAAGTGTTGGTTCAAAATCACTGCTATATATATATATTCGTTTATTCATCAAAATATTCTGGGTGACATACCGCACCAGAATTTACAAGAAATTTATAATATAACAGTAACAAAAGAAACGAGAATAAACATAAGGATGATAATAATAGGACAGCAATGCTTTTATCTTTAATATAATATCAATCATGACATGATGTTTACAAGTTATTTAATAGAAAATTTTAACGCTGAAAATATCAATATCAGATTCTACAAAGTAATCTAAGACTTGTAGTTCCCTTTCTAATTAGTTTCATATTTGAAATTTAAAACCAGGCGACAATATAAAAGTACATTTTAAAATATCAGTTAATTTTACTGAAAATTGGGCTGGTTAAAACCTGAAAGTTTGCCAGCATTTGACTATAAAGTATATAGCTTGTAGTAACATTGATTTTGGGGCGTGTTGTAAAGTTTGATAACAGATTACATATTTGCTCACGAATCCTAAGCTCATGACGTTTTTGGAAGTAAACTGCACGCCATATAATAATCATGTGAGTGATTTCTTTCTTCTTTCTAAGAACCATATGTTTAAACAAAATCCACAGTAGTCTGATTAAAATAAATGTAACAGTTGAAACATTTTACAGACAAAATATTTCACGTTCGTTAGCTTCAAAGTTTGTCGTGCACACATTTGTATTTAGTCAATACCTAGATGGCCGTAAGTTGTTGGATGACGTATTTGAGAAGAATCTGTGCTAATTTCCATATGAGATTTAAGTTGCTCAACTTTAAGCTTAAGTTTTTTGCGTTTTCATATTTTTGTTAGTAAAATTCGTATCTTGTGATAGCAGGGTGATCACTGCAGTGTGCCTTCCACTATGAATCAACGTCCGTTGCAGCTAAACAAATCGGATGCTGGTAAAAGCTTTAAACAGGGTGAACATAGGATTTTGAGCACTCTCCCCTACTTTAATGCCAAGGATCGTAAACTCCAAATTTGTAACCGGCTTCTTGAAAACTGCTCACTAAAAAAAGCTGTACAAGAGCAAATGTTTCTTGTCAGTCTCTGTACCTACTGTATGGAACAGTGAAGAATACACCGTCTCTGGACACATTCAAGCCACAACTTAAGACTTATATTCTTAAAATATCATATGACTTGTTGAGGTCTTAACTCTTGTACGGCACCCTTTTTTCAACCTCCGCCATTCTGTGGTGCTGTATAAATCTTCTTCTTAATATTAGAGCTTTAGAGAAGAAATTCAGTGGAATTGGCTTTAGCGAGCAGATGTTGCAGTGACTCTGACACTGACAGAAGTCTTCTGAAAACTTTAAACTACCATTACTTTAATGTTTTCATGTTAGTGGTAATCAAAGTTTCAAGACATTATATTAATAATTGCAATTTGGTTTTGTTATAAGAGCTCTTATAACATTGCACATAATGGCATTAATGACAATTGAAAATTTAAACTGAATTAAATTCTTGCTCATTATTGTTAAGTCTAATATTGAGCTTTCATGCTTTCATACTTATTAAGCACTAATGAAGTTATGTAGTATAAGTACTGACAGAATGGTAATTCGTGTATGTTATTCATGAAATACTGAAATTGGTGAAATGTTTGTGTTTGCTTAGACGAGGAACTTTTTGCCAGTTCATCTCCAGTCTACATTAGTCCATCAAGCCCCGTGTCCTCTCCTACGTCGCCATCTTTCTTCTCTATCGATAGATCTAGGCAGGAGAGAGAATGGAGAAAAGCACTGACAAAGGCAATGTTCACATTCATTCATTCATTTTATGTTATTGCTCCACAAAAGACAACAGCATATAAGATATTACATAAAAAACTCATGCACATCCTTTTTCAAAACTGAAGCAGTTTTTGACTGGAAGAACTGGCAAGTTGTAGGAATAGAAATGATATGGAATAATTATAGGCAAGTAGTTTAAGGTAAGAGATCTAACAGTTTGGAGATATGGGGATGTTCTATTGGGGACTAATCTTTGTAACAAGGTAATGCATAATTTTGTTTAAATACATTACACTTGTGTCCTGCTGTAACTTTATTTGGTTTTCTTCCCAAAGAAAAGGAATGGGAAATGACAAAAATAATTGGAATTCAAAATAGGAAGGGTGCCTGCTGGCAGGTCTACTGAGGGTTTTTTCTACCTTCATTAAAGGTAATATTAATAATATTATTAACAATAACACTTCGTAACCATGATTAGTGTGTGCTACTGTGGCTGTTATTACAAACCATGTCATTATATAATTTAAAGAGGTCTCAAGCATTTGATTGCACCAAGACGCATATGACAATGTGAATTTTAATTGCAGATTTTTTTATCTGTGAATTTTATAGCTGGAAAAGGAAATTGAGTCCCTGCAGGCAACACTTGAAATAAAGTCAAGAGAGGTTGCTGAGCTGAAGCGGAAACTTGGAATAACAAAGATCGAGGAACTGAAGGAAGGGGTGCGCCAGGGTTATCAGTCACTTAAAGAGTCGGAACCGTAAGTGCAGCACTTTGTAGTGAAGTTTTGTAGTAGCTTGTCTGAGCGATAGGCCAGGAATGCTTAGTAAAATTTAGACAGTGTAGATGTAGGGGCTGAAAATTCAGCTTTGATGGCGGCTTGGGTAGGGCATGTTTGCTTCTGCATCAGACCATTTTCTTTCATTGAAAATCTTAACTGTTGTGCATAGGACAGATTAAGAAATATATTCAGCTAATTTTAAGGTGCACCGTTTTAGATCTGTGTTATAGCTAAGTTCCAGTATGGTTGAAAGGTTCTTTTCAGTCACTATACACATATCCAAATATATATGTATTGCTGAGTACAGGATTTACATTCCTGCTTTTCATGTGATATCTGTGACAGTGAAACGTTCTTCGTGTAAGAGGTGCTAATCGAGTTGCTGGATTACTGTTTTCTTTGAACTTCAACCTTAAGAACTGAACTGTGCTTTCGAGACCTATAGACGAGTATGTGTTAGGACTATGCACACCAGTTCGTCATCTCAATTTGTTTTAAAGTTTTGTTATAGTAGAATTCATGAAGTTGGATTAGACTGGATGTTACACTTAGGTAATGTCTCCACTGATAAAACTTAAACTGATGTTTGAATTTGCATTTTGTAGAGTCGTGAGGACGAATGCAGCATTCAAGACAGTTGGAGAGTTTGCTTCACGGAAACTTTCAGACCTTAGGTTTGTCCCACTGCCAGTTGATTTGGAATGAGTAGTTGGTCCTTGAAATGTTGTACTTCTTTTTTCTGTTCCAACGATGCACAACCCAATGATAGCTACCCTAGCTGAGTCCTTCAATTTTCAACCTGCAGAATGCCATAACTGTTTGAATTTTCTAACTTGAGTCACTGTTATGTTGTGCATTAAAAATCATAATATTAGATAAGAGATAAGAATTGCCTGTTAGTTGTACTTAATCTTTAATGTAAATGATGACCTTTATTCACAAAGCACGGTTAAAGTAAAATCCTAATTGTTGGTGGTGATGTGATAAGTAGAGTAAATTAAGAGACCGTCACAAAGGATTTATCATTTGATGAATATCACGCTTGTAGCATCAAAGCTCATGATGGAGGTTAGGATGTAGGCCAGTGCAGCGAAGACAGAGATTGGGCGTGGTAGTTGACTTGGAAGTTTTGAGTGATCAGTTTATTGAGAAAACAATTTCAGGTACTTAAGAATGCTTGAATGTGCATGCTGTTGATGAATGTTAGAATTTGGATATCTGTTGTCATTTGTAGAAATTCAACTGCATTCAAGTCGGTTGGTGAAAAAGTTGGAGAGGCTTACACTAATGTCAGAGTAAGCATCCTATCCTGATTCCTCTTTCCCATTATCTGTCTTGTCGCTCCAGTTTCAAACACCATCCACCATAGCCGCCTGAATGCCTGCTTGCCTCTTGGATCTTGAGTTGGAACCGTTTCTAAGCCTCCTGCGTAACGATCTTGTTTTGACTTATTAAGCACATTGAGCAGATCTGAACTGTTGGTGATAGAGCTCAGTCAGCTCGTTGTTTAAAGACGTTCTTTTTTCCCAGGGGTTCTCATGATGGAAGCGCTTCTGAGTAGTTTGTACTGTAAAAAGCGCTATATAGGTTATCAAATACAATACAGTAAACTAGTTTCCGTGACTTAGCTTTCGTTAGGTGCTTTAGAAATCATGAGTTTACGATTATGGTTTCTGTATATCGGGATATTTTGTATTTCAGGAGAAACAGGGAAGTTTTTATTTTTACACAGCAGATTGAAACAGCATACAGTTGATTAATTGCTGTAAGGACCAAAAGAGATTGTGATTGAATATAAAGTAAAGTAATCTGATGTCAGTGATGAAATAAGTCTAATGCAGTAAAGAACTGTCTGACTGGCTGGGCAGCAGTGGATGAGGTAGGTGATTAAAAAACTGACTGCTGGATATGAGTTACTGACTGACTGACTGACTAACTTACTGACTGACTGATGCTGCGGCCTGCTGCCTATTTGTCAAGGGTTTAAAGCACTGTTTGACGTGAAGTTTGCAGCATTTGTTATACCTGCTTGTATTGGTAAGTGCAATGCATGAAAACGTTTTTGGAAAATAAAATAAATTAAGGTGCGTAATATTTTTACATACATTTATACATATGTGTGTATCTTTTCTGCTTCAGCAAAAAATCTCATCAGCCAAATCTGAAGAGGAAGGTGCTGTATCATCGAGAATTTCCGCATCAGCCCCTCCTCTAGAAGATGAAGAAAAAGCTTTCGGAGAGAAGGTACCACTGTAGATGGAGTCTGACCATTACTGTGATGGTCAGGGTAATTTCCTTGAGGAGTAATTGGGATTGGTGTGGGTTGTAGAGGAATATGAGTTGAGACTGGTTTTTTGCTTATCAGAGAGACAGTGGGATGATTGAGATTTTAAAACAAAGGGTTGTGCTTTTGAAGAAGTATTTACTGGAAATGTTTCTTTTTATTTGTGTACAGAAATGAATTTTGATTTTATAATGGCATTTCCGTAGTTGTTATAGAATTTTCTGCAGTGAGCAGATCTGAACTGAACATAGAGAAATCTGGTTTTGAAAATTTTGAAAAGACAGAGGGGCAGCATATGGTGTATAAGCAACTTACATACATATCTGTGTTACTGCTGCTTAAATTGAATAGTATCCCCTTAGACCTTAGACTTTAGTCCCTCCACGTGCTGGCGCACATTGGGCGATACAGGTTCTCCATCCTTCTTTGTCCTGAGCAGCTCTGGCAGCCTCCTCCCACGTCAGTCCTCCATCTGCGACGTCTTTTGTGATCGTGTTCTTCCAGCTCTTTTTTGGTCTTCCTCTCTTCCTTCTCCACCCGCCTGGGGCCCAGTCCATTGCCTGCTTCGGGATTCTGTCCTCATCCATGCGGTGCAGTATCCCTGTGGATCAAATTCAGACAGTTGCAAGACCTACCTAAGGTTAGGCGCTAGAAACTGGAAGATAGACCTGCATTAGTGGGAATGTTATTTGGATAAGGTTGGACATAGGACTTGACTCACTGACTGGATATGAGTATGAATTATGTTGTATTTTTTCTGCTTATATATATTTATACATACATATATATATATACATATAAATATGTGAATAATGCCAGTGTTAGCATACATAGTGTTATGTTATGTTAATTAGTACCCTCTGTCATGCAGTTATCTATTGCATAAGTCGCAACCGATGGTGCACCAAATCCAAGCCGCAGTCAGATCAATATCCTGAAGCTCAGTACACTAAGACAGAGGGGCAGCCTATGGTGTATAAGCAATTTACATACATATCTGTGCTACTGCTGTTTGAAATTCTATATACATATGTATCAGTGAGATGTTGATTGATTAATGCAGACAAAGTTTCGACAATGAAAATGCTTTAATGAATGCTTACCCAGTGTTGAACAGTGACTAAGTAAAAGTAACATGTTACTGTACTTAAGTAAATGCGTTAGTACTGTTGCTTGTAAAGAATTTTTAAAAAGTGGAAATACTTTTAACAAAGTATATAGTTCACCTATTTTTCATCAATTTTAATGCATTACAAATATGATTTACAAGTTCACAGCAAAGTAATTTTTCATCAGTGCTTTAACGAAGCCACGTTGTTACAGTAGTTCTAGTCAAAAGCTTTAATTGTTGACCTCATTGCCCAGCTGGTGGTCTCCTGTAGGGCCTTCCATTCTGCTGGAGCATTAATTATAACAGGACACTGACAGATTATGGCGATGAGTATTAGGCAGCTGACTAGGGATGGGTGGTAAGTTGAGGTGTCTAGCACAAGTAGGCGCTACGTACATTTGGAAAGTCCTTCAAGCATCTGGAAAATGCAAGATGAGCCGCTCTGAGCCTACTGTGCACAAATCTTTGGATATAAAAGACTTAGGTTCTCACTGTCTTTTGTGTGATCACAATTGAAATTTTGGGTGCAGATGATACAAATGTCTATAAAATTTCAGTTTGTCGCCCCTTTTATAGTGCCACCACACTGCTTTCCCTTAGCTATGCCATTGGGAGTGGTCGTGGATCTAAGTCATAGTAGTACCTGAAGTCTACTTTTGCCTACTGACCCTATCAGAAAGAGCAGAATCCAAAATTTGAGATAGTTTATAAACCCTAAGAAAGCATCCAATCAGTGCCAAAGAGTTGGCATTGTGACAGAGCAGCTAATTTGCATCATGTTTGACCACTGTGATCTGGGTTCAGTCCTCGGTCCCCTTGTGAAATTGGTAACAGATTTGTTGCCTCTTCATAGACTTGGCCAGTGAAGTTTCTCACAGTAAGTAAGTGGAATTAACTATAAAAGGCAAAAAGGTCAACTGAAATAAATGAGGATAGATCTCGGTGATGTTCAATATGTATACATATATATATATTGAAAGTTAGTTTACTTTTACTTAAGTACTGAAAGTTAGTTTACTTTTACTTAAGTACTGAAAGTTAGTTTATGTTTACTTCAGTATAGAAAGTTAGTTTACTTTTACTTAAGTACTTTGGCTCAGTACTTTTAACAACACTTCTTGCCGCTGATGAATAATACTCTTGTTGAACATTGCCATAATTAATTGTGATAATGTTAACATGTTTCTGACTTGGTTTTTCTTTGTTTTTATAAGTTGTAAATTTTCACTTTTGTTTGTCTGTTACGTCAATAATTTTTTACAGCAGTTTTAGCTAAAAATGCTTAAGTGTTTATTGCAAACCAGCTCTACTAGTTATGTTTATAATTGTAAATGATTATCTTCAAGAGATCAAAGCCTGGTGTCCAATTGTAATTAATTAAAACAGCATTCAGTGGATATCACATATGTATCTGGCAGTCCAGAAATGGCATAAGTCTTGTACTTTATCAGTAACTTGAAGCAACCAGATCAAATCTTTAAATCAAATTTTAATTTTCTGTCACGTGTCTCCTGTTTTATAAAGTATTCATCTGAGGCTTTTCAGTGTCTGATATTTTATATTTGCTGAATTAGAATAATTATTTTATAAATTTTCTAATAAAATTTTAAATTGTGCATAATTTGTATATTTTACTTAGGTAACTAACAAGTTTTGGTGTCATTACTAGTACAATTTGATTTAAACTGTAACAGATTTCGTTAACGGTTTCACTCCATTGTTGGCTGTTACACATTGTTCCTTGGTTACATGTCCTTTCATTTGTGTACATCCACAAGGTCCTAGATCTTGCCAGTTGTTTTTATGCCTCTTGTGAATCAGATCAGTTGGTTGAGATTGTTGATTGGATCTTGCTCAGTAATGTACTAAACGAATTGCATCGTACAGTGTGTGTGTGCGCATTGGATTTCAGAAGGCATGCACATGTTAACTGATGGCAACTGAAGTTTAGCACAACTTAATATTGTGGATAGACGTCACTTTAGCCTGACGTACTTGGATTGAACTTGGGTCACAGATGTGAGAAGCCTAGGCGATAGTCAATAAGCCACTGTGCAGCTTTTTAATGTACCATAATCTTGTGCATGTTCTCTATAAAAACTGGTACCCAAGATCTAAATGTAAAGATCTCTGCAACGTAGAGAATCAGTTCCAGTGGAAGTGCACTTGAAGGCAAGCACTCGTGGTTGTAGCCACTACCATAAAGAATGGAAGCTATGGGAGCACATATCCACAGCTGTAGTTTGTCTTTTAAGGATGCAACAGTGATAACCGTAGCAACAGTGGCCATGGTCACTGATGGTTATATATTAGGTATTTTTTGTCAAAGAAGTTAAACAGTGCCGTTGTGCAGTTCTTAGGAGGCATACATAAATATTCAGGAACATACATATAATGGGTGTTTGTCTGCCTTTACTGTTCAATACATGAATATGTATATACACTTGTATATCAGGATACATGTATCTACTTAATTCCATTGGAGAACCTCTTGAAGGCAATTCTCGATAGCCTGTGTGATTTTAGAGTATGTTACAAATTATAAATTTGTATATAAGTGAATGATTCGGTCTTCCAGAACTTGCTGCTGTATTTTTGATTCACAGCAGATGAAAATCAGGACTGGGCATTTGTTAGGCAAAGTTTTGTGTTTGTTAATATAAACAGTGGAAAATCTGGCTCCCTTTTAGTGATGTGCATGTTACACATGATTTGATTTTTGTGACATATAAATAAAATATAATTTTTAAAGAAGTAAAGTGATCTGTGTAATGATAAAAATGACAAGCCGAGATTCATCTTTACAGGGTTTGATTCCTAATGATTGTTAAAATCCTTTGCCACCACAAAATGTCCACCTCTGATAAGTGCAACTTTATTTAACCCACGCCACTGATTCACCCTGCTGTGTGACCTTTCTTGTGGACATAATAAATGTTCATAATAACAGTAAAAATTAAATTTTCATAATAGTAATAGCAAAACTTTCAAGTCAGAACTGTGCAGTTATTTGTATCTTAGAAAACGAACCAAATCTGCAATTTACACAATGTCAACATTTTGTTCTGTACAGAATTGTTGTCTTTTAGCTGAAGTTAGTCTCAACGATCAGTTTTGTAGTAAGTCACTTTAATATTCAAGTGCCTTTTGGCTGATTTACCTGTTAACAGTTGTAATACATAAACAGATCTACAAGCAAAGCTGTTTTATCAGTATAAGCGTGTAAAGTTAATGTGTTCAGACTAGTATATACTCAGAACTCATTCACCCGAAAAATGGCTAGAGTGAACATAGGTGAATATATCTGCCTCACTAGTGAGCAAAAACTAGCTGGTAGGTCATTATAAAAAAATTATAAAAAATGTCCAGTGGAGCAGAAGGTATGGCAAATTAATCACTTTGGTAAGTATGCCAAACAGCAATATCACAGACCACATGTAGTACATATGAGGCCCATATGGGACTGCTGTCATATGGACTTCATATTTCCTACTTAGTATTGCACTGCTGTTGCAGATGGGACAACGAATAATCGGGTCACCACGAGTCCAAAAGCGCTTTCACAACTGATTCCAGTCTGAGACCTTGGGTAGCTGTTGCATCACAAAATCTGTGATTTTCTAGTCACAGGTGGCGTGTAAGCCTGGGCTCAGCATTGTCCAAATAATTTGCAGAAATTTTAAAAGGTCTTAATTTCTGGGACTCCAGAGCTGGGAATGCCTCTAGATCAATCCATTGTTACTGGTCTATCTGATATGCACAGTCAGGTTCACAGCTTTCCCACAGCAAGTGATAATATCAGTAGAGGTAGAAATAGCAACTGCCTTATCAGTTTCTTACAGCATCTATAGTAGGTTCTGATTTTGTACATAGTTCATTTATCATTTATTGTTGGACTCTTGCGCGCGCTGACATTGGACATAGTAAAGCATCCTTGAAGCAACTTGCTACTGACGATGCATAAATTGTTGTGATTACAATTACAAGCAGGTTTCAATGCAAGTACTGCTATGTTCAATAATTTTCTGAGGTCCAAGTGCACAAAGTTCTTGACTCCTTGTGGTTCTGGGTCCAGGTTTAGAGTTAGAGAAAATTACTATTTCACGAGCAAGTTCCTAGCCATTACATTTTTAAAAATACTGGTTTTTTTTAAGTGCAGTTGAAACACATGCTACTCAGGCTTTAATCTGCTCTAAACAGCTGGAATTTTCCTTCCCAGAGATGACCACTTCACTCTGAAGTTCCAAAGTGCCTGCTCTCGGTTTGAGAAAGAAACGCCCATGAATGGTCCGTTTGTGTTCGAAGATTTTCGACCTGGGTACCCTCTGATCACACATGCCACACCGGCTCCAGACAGCACAGAGCTTGTTCTGGTCAGCACGACGTAAGTGGTAGTGACACTTCATGTGGTCTTCCAAGGTGTTACGCTGTAGAGTGGCAAAATCACATGTGTCACACAGGTACCTTCCGTCCGTAGTGCGAACGCCATGTGACAGCCAGTGACGGAAAAGATCGGATGATTTGATGCATGCCTTGTTACAGTTCTTGCAGATGAACCGGCCTTCATGAGCCTTTAAGTGCTCCCTAAATTTGGCCTCGGCATTTGTTGAGTAGTTACAGCGTGTGCATGAGTGCGATTTCAGACTTCGGCGATTGGTATGTGCCTCTAACTTCACAACAAAATTTGGGACCTTTCGATCCTGAACATGACTTTGTTTGGCAGAAGTGTTGGAAGACGGTAAAATCACATTGAAGTTTTGAGTAGATGTCGAGAAAGTTTCCGAGATGTCAGACTGTTGGTCTGTGTGACTGGTGTTTTCAGACCCATTAAATGTATTGTCTTCATGTTTTGTTGGTGTATTTAAAAGATGTTTAGTGCATATTCGTAAATCCAGTGGTTTTTCATCATCGTAAATCGCTGCATCTTCACCAGAGTCAATTTCCTTTTTTATACAATTAGCATGGAACATAGATGACATTTGTTGAAGATTTCTTGTGCAAAAATCCATAATTTAGTATGTCTCTGATATGCAGCTACAAATTTAAAACAATAACAGATATAATGTCGTATTGCTAATTAAATTAAACAGTGCTAATAAGTTTAACGATTATATGCTGGTATGTATGTACAGAATGTACACGTTTTTCTATAACAACTATGTACCTTGATCCTGCTAGTCATTTTTCAATCATCTTATTGGATCTGATCCTTCATCACCACTGTCTCCAAGATGAGTTACATGCTATTTTGGCTCCACATAAAGGCTCTGCTAGCCCTAGAAACAGATGTCTAACATGAAGTTACAATTCAAACCACATATTCTCACACAATGCAAGCATGCCTAACCAAAGGAAACTAATACCTAGGCAGTTAAATGTGCAAGAAGCAGGCAATATAAGTATTTGGAATAATAAACCTGTATTTAAATCCAAAATTAATGCCGCATACCTTCAAGGCCTTGGCTTAAGTCATGCTACTTTCGTTAAAGGCCCCAAACACAGAAACTGTTTTGGCAGAGTGCACAAAATTTTGAAAGTCAACTCGATATTATTTTTTTCAACTCGATGATGAAATTCTCTACTCGAAAATTTCAACTCAGTTCACCCGAAACTAAGCCATCAATTATAACCATTGCTATAACCCATGCTGAATAAACTTTCATTTTATCGGTTCATGCACACACTGGCGTCATAGTAAAGTAAACTGGCATCGGCAAATGCCCTT
The DNA here is from genome assembly GCA_964023275.1 of Norana najaformis. Taxonomy (NCBI): domain Eukaryota; kingdom Metazoa; phylum Annelida; class Clitellata; order Crassiclitellata; family Hormogastridae; genus Norana; species Norana najaformis. The sequence continues at coordinate 16,049,792 of OZ029920.1, read as the reverse complement.
ACCATACTAGAACAGCCGATATGTCAAAAACATGCCTCAAAAATGAATTTATGGCGTCCACAAAACGCAACCTACCCCAAATTAACGTAGTTCTAACTTCACTAATATAATGCCATAGGAAGATTACTCAACTGCTGATGATTCAGATATTCTGGATGCCAAACCTTAGTGAGTAAGTAACAACGCTGAACAATGAAACATGGTAACAAATAATGCAGCTTCCTGTGTAGCGCCCAATTTTATATTTGATAAAATATTACACCAATTTTAGGGCTCGAACGAGGCGTGCTTTTCTCGTCATTACCTTTCTCACTTATCAGTGTTACTATAATTAGGCCTATAGCCTATTATGTTAATAATTCGAAAGGAATCCTAAGTACCGTAAAATATAGAAAATATTATTTCGTAGCTGTTTAGTGGAGGTCTTGAATGCTAGATAGTAACCTTAATTCGTCCAAATATCTTGCCGGCTTCGCTGCTCTATACGCACAGCCACTCGTCTATTTGGCTACATTGGTCAAAGCGTACGTCAAGGCGCCTCTGAGTATGAGGATGCCGGTTCACAACCCGATCGTGACTTATTTCAGATATTTGAATCTCGGGCTAGCACGGTCCGTGGACAGGGACCTTAAATGGCGTGGCGCCCATTCAAACGGGCAGCGGTGGTGAACGATCTCGCCCGAGCATGGTCGAGGCCATACGGTCGCTATAGAAAACCGTGTACATTTAGGCCTACATTTCCTACCTTTACATCGTCATCGACAAAGCTTCATCTTTCGGGTCGATGGCCCGCGTGCCTGGACCAGCCTTCCGGCATCTATTCAGGAGTCCAAAAGTGTAAACCTTAAAAAAATGCCTGAAATTCTATTTACTGCATAACTCTTATTACTTGGACTGACATTGACACCGTAAAACACCCTAGAAGCAGCCTGCTACTTATGATGCTATAAAAATTGTCGTCATTACATTACATTTGCCGACCATATTACTCAGTTATCTCGCACTTGCTACAAGCATAATTATTCAAGTTCTCCCCATCTCGCCCCATACTCGATTATAAAACTGCCTATGCAATATCCACCTCGACTGTTCACCCCAAACTTGACTACTGCAACTGCAGCTCCCTTTCTACAACATCGATTTGTCACATTAAAATGTCTGCAAACAATCCCAAATGCTGCTGCCAGTGCAATTACTAAATCTCCCAAACACCATCACATAACCTCAAATGCCTTCAGCGACTCCACTACAAAATAGTATAAATTTCTTATCTACAATGCCCTTCAAACTTCCCAGCCCTCTTACATTCGCCTGATACTGGCCGATGCCATTTCACTTTCGTGCTATCTAATACCCTCATGCGAAAGGCCGCTTTCCATCGCCTTTTGCCCTTAAGGAAACTCTTAATACTAACGTGGAATTGCTCTAGAGGCGCCCTAAAATTGGGCTATTACTGGCCTAACGCGACTGCCGTTGTCCCTTTGATCAAGCGGCGCCCTAAGGTTAATTGCTTAATGGACGGGAAAGGGGGTGGGTGGGTGGAAATAAATACGGACTTATTTAAACTGAATTAAAACAACAAATCGTTAAAATATGTTAAAAGAACTAATGCAAACCAAACAACTTAACATGAACCAATTATTTAAAACCGGTATTACTTAAGTAAACTTATTATCATTTATAAAACCTATGACAGCCGTATAGCCTGTCCACCACATCTTCATCTATCAGTAATTATGGTTTTAAAATCCTTGTAAATTATTACCCAGACCTGAAGACGATCTTCTGTATACTGAGTCATGCATTATAAATCTGACTTACTGTCATGAATAGTTAAAAATTGTGATCATGCATTAGCATCTACTTGGAAGTGTATTGGTAAAGGCAAAATCTGTTTTCAAAAATCAAACAGCCCGAAGTTAATCATGTGCAGTTCAGTCAAATAAATCATTTCAGCCTAACATTTAAATCTTACAAAGTGCAAATCAGAAATATGTTTCACAAAATGTGGTTTCTGGCCATCCATCTTCAAGAACTCAACAGACACTAACAATCATAACTAAATGTAGTTTTAAATCAAAATCAGTCACAGCAAAGGAGGTGACCATTTGATACCAAGTTATTATTATTAAATAGAAACTTCTGCAGCGTTGGCTTCTAATGCACAAAGCATCGACCGATGGCACTTCAAACTTAAGCCGAATTCAGGTCAATATCCAGAAGATCAGTCCACTAAGGCAGAGAGGCAGCCTACGGAAAAGCCAACTGAAATAAGATAACTTCTTAGGTCCATACCACTGTGGAGAACTTATTATCAAGTTGACATGAGATCATTTAATATTTACAATTTGAAAGAATAAATAAAAAAATCATTCAAGTGAAATGTCTCCAAATAGGCAATTCTAACTATAACTGCAAATGTGTATGGTGCCTCTGCAAGAGACACTCCTCAGAGGCACCCTTGACGTACAGCACAATCCACGATCAAACTGAATGCCTTCAACCATCTAGAGAAAACTGGCAGAGAAAGGATTAGGAACTCAACATAGGCAACAGCTAAACACGAGCTCTTTGGCCAATGCATCCAGATCTCACAGTAGGCTACACAGGTCTGCTACAACCTACTATGAACTGTCCATACGTGGCTTTTTTATGATTTTTCTGATTTTGACTTTCTGTAACGAACAAGGACATCATCAAGATCCTTGCATAACAGGAAGTCCTTAACTCGAACTGGAATTGGAGACGGACTCAACCAGTCCAACTTTTCTGCAGGTCGAAAACCAAGTGCACTTCTGATTGCAAAACGACAGCGGAACTGCAGGCTCGGAGGATTAAACGTGCACCATATCAACCAGTCTAACACATCAGGATAATCTGCCAGTGGGAAAACTTCTGCCATATTGGAAGCAAAGTCGCATGGCACTCGACTCCCTGCCAGCACAAGCATCTCGGTTATATGTGGTGGGTGTCGAAGTGATGCCCGGAAAGGCGTTGTTCCATTTGGGGTTGCAAGATTAACATCGCATCCTGCCTGCAAGAGCAACTTAACAACAAGGGGATTTCCAGTGAACACAGCCGTGACCAGCGGAGTTGTTCCGTAGTGGTCAGCAGTGTCCAGCCGTGCTCCAGCAGTGATCAACTTCTCAACAATCAAATGATGACCTAGGTCAACAGCCTTCATGAGAGGGGTTTTCTGTTCATCATTTTCAAGGCTGATGGGATCAAGGTCACAGCCATGTGCCAAAAGAACGTCAACAACGCGGTGTGCATTGCGAATAGCAGCCAAGTGCAGTGTAGTGCGACCATTCCATTCAGCTGCATTCACATCTGCCCCTGAATTCAGGAGCAGATTGGCAGCTTGTGCGTGACCACCGTTCGGACCAACAACTGTTAAGTGAAGTGGCTGAGTACCAGTGTATAGGGAACTTGCTGGACCATGACGCTTCGGAACATTAACAGGCACACCAGCTTCGATAAACATCTAAAACATTCAAAAGACATGTGATTCATCAAGTTTTATCAAAACGGTAATTTGTCCAAATCCTGGCAATGGTTGAACCTTCTATTAATTTTCACCTAATCTGATCTATTCTAAGCTAATGACTATTACAACTCCCTACAGTGCTGTTATCATAACTTGCAAGTCATCAATTGATGGTTGCTTGAAGTAAATATTTTAGAAAATATCTTTTTTTGTTTCTGCAGCTGAATTCAACAGAAGCAAAAAAGCGAGTGATTAACGCGAGACTGATAGCAATAACAGCATCTGCACATAAATTGTTCTTTTAGAGATTTTTCAACTATACTCTAAGACTTTAAGAGGAAGACTAAATAAGAATCTAAAGAAGAGACTGATCAAGACACTGATATGGAGTGTGGTCCTATACGGATCGGAGACATGGACAATGAGAAAGGAGGACATCAAAAGAATAGAAGCCTTTGAAATGTGGATCTGGAGAAGGATGGAGAAAATCAGCTGGACAGAAAAAAGGACGAATGAGGAGGTCCTACAGATGGTAGAGGAGAAAAGAACTATACTGGAGACAATAAGAAACCGGCAAAAGAAGTGGATGGGTCATGTTCTAAGAGGAGACAATATTGTAAGAGACATACTCGAGGGAAGAATGGAGGGGAAAAAGACACGCGGAAGACCTCGACAGATGATATTGGACTGGATGATGCTAGAAGATGGATATGAAGGGCTAAAGAGAAGAGCAAACAACAGAGAAGAGTGGCGTCATTGGACATGTGGACCTGCCTGGCGGCAGAGCACTGGAAGAAGAGAAGACTCTAAGACCAAAGATCCATCTAAAAGCTGCTAACACTATGTGTACTAAATTTCATTTGTTTATCGAAGAACATGCTACCAAATGGCTGGAACACCGAGGACTGGCATATGAAGCTGGAACCTTGAATTCCAAACCAGGCTCTAAAATTTTTTGTACTACAAAACTTATGGTTTAGCACATATACATTTTTGAAAGCCACTTATTACAGATGTAAAAACTAGTCCAGAAAACAGATAGGCATGATGTAAGGAGTGATGGGCAAAAGATGGTTCACTTTTGATTTTCCTAACCATTCAGCTATGGCTACCTTAAAATCCACCCTTCTGGCTCCTTGCAAATCAGATAAGAAAGCCTCGTAATGCCACTGATTACTCCTTCTTAACTCGAAATCAGCATACTTTTATTATTTAATGAATCTAATTTCACATTTTAACTGCAGCTATACTTGCTCTCAAAGTTATTATATTAACAACTTAACTTTACTTAACCTACTCACTTACATGTACATTACCGAAGACATCCCATTTTCTATAGCAATGGCCTACTTTCATAATTTTTTCATTGCCTTTCATGGCACTGATGTGCAGCCCCGTTTCTCCACCATTGGTTGAGTCTAAGACATTGGCACCAGCTTTGACCAGCATTGCTGTTTTGACTTCATCACTTGCAAAAACGGCTTCTAAAAGAGGCGTCGAACCTAAATAACAGATTCATATTTAATACTATTATATAAAAAGAATAACAGCAATGGATAGTCATCACAGATATACTAGTAAACTTCTAGAGTCACTTCTTGAAATAATAAATGCAACTTCAGTTTTGAAGGGAATGACTGAACAGAAATAGATATGTGGGTTTGAATGACAGAAGGGACAGAGGAATGGAGAATTTGCGAAATTCAAGAGGGAGATTGTTCCAGAGTTGAGGTTCGGTGTGGTATATGGATCATTTAGAGAACTTAAGTAGCTACAGAAGGAAGGCAAGAGGTAAATAAGAGGATGAATGGGTAGAGCAGGGTGCTTAGATTGTAAAGAGTATGTAAACTGCTAGTAAGTTGGGAGTATTGCAGAGAATTATAAGTTAGAGAAAAAAACTTTTAAATGAATGTGTTTGGGGATTTCCAGCCAGTGGAATAATTTAAGGATAGGAGTGATATGGTGATGTTTTGGTGTCCTAGTGACATCTATGGCAAGTGAATTATGGATGAGCTGAAGACACTTAATTTGAGTAATTGTATGTTAATGAAAAGGGAATCACAGTGGTCAAGCTTCGAGTGGAGGTAGTGATGGTGGAAGCAGTTTTAAAATCGAGCATAAGTCAAAGATGGCAATTGTCACAAGCGTGAATGAAACGGGTACAGGAGAGGTTGGAGATGTGATCTGAAAATGACAGATGCGAGTTAAGATGAATTATTGCACAGCACTGAACTGGGTAATAAAATATTTCCACATTTTTTCAAATCATCTGGAAAAACATAATTTTGTAGAAAACAAATGACAAAAAACAACAATTTTACAGTTGTATCTTAATTTAATACATTCTCCTATGTGAATCTGTATATGCATACATTAACATTAAAGAAGCACACTAAACAAGAAGAGTCTAAAGACTGCTAATGACTACACGTACTGCTGCAACATCAACAGAATGCTCATTAACTGACATTGTGGCAAGGTCTATACCAGTGATGAGACAAACAAGCAAACATATCTGCACCACGGCATTAGCAATGCATGTTTCATAATGTAATTCTATGTGTAAAGTTAAAACAATACATCGTCTCCAACCATTTACGTGCTTGCAGTTGACGTTGCCTCCTTTTGCTATTAACAGTTCCATGATCTCCAGATTTCCAGGTTTCTGGTTCTTTGCTGCTACATAGAGTGGCAGTTTTCCACTTTTTCCTGCAAAGTTAGGGTTGGCTCCAGCATCTAGAAGGATTTTCACCATCTCCAGGTGACCAACATAACAGGCCTGTGCTACATATCAAGAACCAAGGTAAATCAAAATTAGCAAATGTGAAATTGATGCAAACAGGCCAATAGTCTGCACATTAAAAGAAAAGCCATGACAGACAACAATGTACAAGCTACGAAGATAACAAATTACAAGTTGTGACACAGAGACAATTCACAAAGAAGCACCTTCATAAACCATCTTGGGGTTACTTGCATGAAAACCTTGAAACTAATAAACAAGTAAATATAACGGGTAAAAAATATGCACAGCTGTTTATCAAAATTTTATTTTAATTGCATAATAAATAGTACAATAGAAATGCCCACAAGAACCTTGGGACCGAGATGAGACCCAAGACAAGCCGCCCAAGCCCATATCGAGATACTGGCCAACCTGTCTGAGGCAAGCTCAAGATCTTCGGACTTCAAGTTGAGACCGAGACATTTGGCCTTTGAGACAAGACTCAGATTAAACCAAATCCATGACATCTCTGAAAGTGTATTTTTTGTAAGCATTGGTAGATATGTTACCACTGAAGGTCACTTTGCACTGTTTTACACAAATAAATTTAGATTCTCTATCTAATGGGCAGATGTGATGTAACAAAGCAGGGTCTTGACTACTGGTCTACTTGGTCATGCTGGTTCAAATGTTCAAGGGTCACAGAAGAAGGATAAGAAGAAACTAACAAAGCAACGACATTCCATAGTGTGCGTTTGGATCTCCGCCGTTTCTCAGATATTCAGCCAGTGGACCTACATCCCCCGAGTGCACAGCCGCTGTCAAATCCTTCAGCATGTTTAAAACTTCCATCTTTCAGCCAATGGATCTACCAACAAAACGAATGTTAAATTTACCTGTTTTCTGTGTATGAAGAAAAGCTAAGATAATTTTATCATCTCTAGCAACTGTTGCCACAACATACTTTCTCTGGGCGCTGTAAAAATTTAAGATAGCGTATGATCACCTACCAACTAATTCCTCCACTCTTACTTTCACCTCTGGCACACCAGATTTTGTTCTTCTTGTTCTCTTGACAATCTTCTGACTTGACGCTGCACTGGTGAATAAGCCAGTGCCTTGCGTTTCGCTTTAAACGCCAAAGAAATTTCCGAGTTTACGATTAAGGCAAGAACATGGGTGCAGTAGCGAATCCCCGAAACGAATTTTGACCGGATCCCCGAAATCGATTTTCTAAGTGCGACCCGGATTCCCGAAAATTAAGAAGATAACGTTTGTATAGCGGAATTAGTCAATGTCCACATGGACGGGATGGATGTTATTACATGGGGAACACCGAGATCCTATACGTTCGGCTACTATTGCCGATTAGATAGTCTACACTAGTTTTCGGGATTTCGACCGCTGTCTGTAAAACTGTTTTCGGGAAATCGGGCTGTTGTGTATTTTCAGCGATTTCGGGAATTCGGGTTTCGGGGATTCGAGACGACCCCAGAACAGTACGCCTACAAATTGTGAGATCGTCTTAGGATTCTCTAAGTAAACTGCTTTCGCGCTTAGTAGTTAACAAAGATCTAAGCTGCTGTAATTCTGCATCTCGATTTTTGTAACTCGAGCTTAAAATTACTTTAAAGACAAGTTTATTTCACAAGAGACTTTGTTAGCGTTGTTAAGGAAATTTCCCGACAATTTCTCTGATTCCACGAAGTAAACGTAAACAAGCCCATTTTATTTATAGTATCAACGGACGTCTTCATATCTAATCTATTCCAGTGCCTTCCATGAAATGGCGATCCGCTAAACATGACACACTAGGCCTACATTACTGCCCATGAGCATTAACATTGTCCTGGTCTGTTCATTTAATTATTGTGTACCATAACAAATTGCAAGATGGCAGTGATGCGCGGATTTAACTGATTTAACTTTGACCAACTTACATCACAGCCATCCTCTGTTTATCAACAAACTATATCAGAGTAGTGCTTTTTTCAGAAGGAACACTCGGGAACGGCGTTCCGGCACCTTTTTTCGGCTAATTAAAAATAATTTAGTTTTTAATAAAAGAATTGTGTTACTAAGTTATTTTAATTATGGAATATAATGTAACTTATTTTAATTCAATTTCAGTGTTTACAACTTTACACTGTTTTCAGTTTATTTATTTATTTATTTATTAAAGCACTTGTAAAGCGCGCAATGTCAGTACACCTGAATCTGAGGCGCGGATGGTATGTTCGCTAGAGGCCAAGATGGAATCGCGCAAAAGCCAGGATGAAGTTGTTAGTCTTAACAAGTGATTTAAAAGATGATAGCGAGTTTGCAAGTCGGGCCTTTTGTGGTAGACGATTCCAAATGCAAGGAGCACAGTAGCTAAAGGCACGTGGTCCTAAAAATTGTCCTGAACTTAGGTTTTTGCAACAAACCAGTATCAGAAGAACACAAGAATCTGGGAGGGCGATATGGAGTCAGCAAAGTATTAAGATATGATGGAAGGCCAGTGTTCTGGGCCTTAAAGGTCAAGCATGCAATTTTAAACTTAATACGCCAGTCGACAGGAAGCCAGTGAAGTTCACGAAGCATTTGATGAAGGAGAACATGTAACAACCATAGAAAGAGAGTTTTGAACCCTCTGGAGCTTTTTTATATTAAAAGAGGATATACCGTGTAACACTGCATTTGCCTAGTCTAACTGAGAACTAACAAGTGCACATGCCACTGTTTTAGCCATGTCATGCCTGAAATGACGAAATGCCTTGATGTGGTAGAAACAAGACCTGCAAATCGAAGATACGTGTGAAGTCATAGTGAGCGAGTTATCAAGGGTGACACCGAAAGTTTTGATTTTGTCTGATAGTGGGATTTTGGTTCCTGCAAGGTCAATAGATGAATGCGAAGTGAAAGACTGCATACGCTGGTGAGTTGTGAAAAGGATTGCCTCTGACTTATCTGGATTGATTGCAAGATCATTAAGGCAGAACCAAGTGTGAAGAGAAGACAAAGTGTTCAAGTTCAGTTTTAGCTGAGGGATCTGTTGCAGAGAGAGCGCAACGTAGAGTTGAGTATCATCAGCATAATTTTTTCTAATCTGAATAATATCCTCAAACTGCTTGAACGCCTATTTCTCATACGTCTTGAGGGGCAGGTAACATCTTCTCCGAACTTTAGTCCTTTTCATTCTGCTTATCGTAAACATCATTCAACTGAGACTACTCTTACTGGCAGTGTTTATTGATTGATAAAAATAATGATATTTTATCAAACAATTCCATAATTGTTCAGTTCCGGAACCTTGTTTTCTAGAAAACAGCACTGATCAGATCTATCTTGTCCACTCACATTCATCCAATCCTCAGAAACTCTGGAAACCGCAAACAGTCTGCTTCGCCCAGGTGAAGCCGTTCAGCTGAACAGGCCAGTCGATTTTAGAGGGCCGCCAAATTCTTGGCGGCGATTTTTCTGTTAAATTGAAACTGGGGGAAGGCGGCTGCGACCCACCATAGTTCATAACCAAGGGTGCCAGAAATGGTTTTCTTAAGTTTAGGGGCCTAGGGTGTTTATGTTTTACAACATATGAAATCTGAAAAAGTCCACATTAGCTTTAGATAGGCCTATTTGTTTTCGGTAGAAAAAGAAAATCGGATTTTTGTTCATATATGTTTTTGCTTGCAAAATATATTGTAAATAATTACTAACACGGCGATTGCGATGTTTACGCAGATCATGGTGCACTAGCACAGATCGTAACACTGAACTCGAGTGTTAAGGATTTTATGCATCGTCATAGTTTTTCGAAAACATAAAACCTAACAACCTAAAAAGTAACAATTTATTTTTTCTTGTAAAAGTAGGTTTTCGCACCAATATTTATAATTCCATGCTCAAGGAACAACGAGGCCATTAAACCCCAGCAATAAGTGGAAGTTAGGTCTTAGTTATCCTCAGGCACAGAGCTAAACAAGCTCGAGATCACACCATCATGTGTATTTGCTATTTTCGTCAATTGACACGAGTGATGTAACTTCATAATTGTGTTCTTATTCGGCCCAATGGGCCCCGCCAAGGAGGTGGGAAGGGGAGAACTGAAGAAAATGGAGGAGAGGGAGGGAAAGAAAAGAAGAGATGGGGAAACAAATTAGGGTGGCACAGGGCCACCGAGGGCTAAGGCCGGCTGTAAAAATTGGGTAACGGGTTCGCCCAGATCTCGCGGGGGTGCTGGCAACTCTCCCAAGACTCCCTAATCGACAAACGTTGGACGCTTCCAACAGCTTAAGTTGCAGGCGTTTCGCGCCCATGCTAAATTTCGACCCCAGCCAAAATTTCACAAATCCAACCAAGTGTTAGGGCATTATCAAATTTGAACTGCATTGTGTTGCATTGGGTAAACATTAGAACTTCTATAGCATATCACCACAGTAAAATACAGGCGTATAACACGACATAATTGGGTTTTGTATTATTAGTTTAGCAAAGCCCCTATGGACCTACACGCCAAGGCTGTCTTTAATCACAACTAGGCCTATTAAAGCCTACTGGGCTTTAATCCGGATTCTCTTAATTTATGACAAAACCAGAAGCATAATGAATCTGCAGCTCGCTCTCCTTGAACAACACAATACACAGAGAAACCGCGCATGAAGGCCTACGCGGGCCAGTCATAGGCCTACACCCTGCTGTTTAACTGACCGTGTTTTGTTTAATGTGCCCTGCACTTTGTACTCATACAATCTCAGCAAATAAGCCGCTCTTCCTTCGTATCCTGCGCCGCTGCGCATCAATTATGAGATGCCAACCTTCGGAGACCCCGTGATCCGAATTTACGACCGGACCCTGTAATAAATCCCTATGCTTGGCGGTGCACGACGAGGGGTAAAACGCATCCGCTCGGGGGCGATCGGGTCTCAGAAGAATCGCTCAGAGCGCAGGAGACTAGATGATTTCTAAGTGGTTCCTCAGCTATAAAGCACACATCCGCCTCTGAGAAAGAGGGGCGTGCTTTGGTTAGACGCCGCCACCACAGAAAATGCTCCGACTGTTATTCTAGAAGCCTATAACACTCACTTAAATGTTGTGTTTATATGCAAACCCTTCTACGGATGTTTATTGGACTATCGAGGCCTGTGGAGTGTGAATAGTAGTTAATGAGTGTATAAAACACAAATGTATCGTTGCCTCACAAATAGCATAATCAAAAGATTAGGCCTAAGCATCGGAAAAAAGCAGTTTGGAAGCAAGGAAGGAAGTGCTGGAATAAGCTCCACGCGCCGTCTCTCGACGTCTAGGATTTCAAAAACTGTAGACAGTCGGTTTGCGTCGGTTTGGTGGAAAAGCAGGCAGCCGTTAGGTTGGTTTCGCTTTGTTATTGCCATTCGTTCATCTTCTTTGCTTCTATTGCGCCAGAATGTAAACCAAATCCTAAACTGTGGAACTCTCTTCCGGCATCCTTTCGTTCTGTTCAGTCTCTTGTGTCATGTCAGTCTCAGCTTTAGACTTAACAGTTAGTTTATTCGCCGACGGCCGCCTTTCTTCTTCAGGGAACTGACTTCTGGATATTGACCTGACTGCCGCTTGATTTTGATGCGCATCGGTGGTGCCTTGTTCACCGGCGCTATGCAAATTTCTAATTAATAATAATAATAATAATAATAATAATAATAATAATAATAATAATAATAATAATAATAATAATAATAATAATAATAAATAGCACTGGTTGGATCTTATTACGGACTTAGGGCGCTGTCTTACTCAAACTTCCGCAGTTCATAAAGAAACATGTTATCTCTTCCAGCGTCTAGCAATAGCAATTCAGTAGCACTTTTGCCATGCGTGAACTTGACGAGATGTAGCCGTTCCGGATAATTTATCATTTTCTCCGGACTTTTTTTTAATCCTGAGAGATCATATGTACCTCGGGGAAAATAATAATAATGATGACAACAATAAAACAACAATAACAACAACAATAGCAACAACAACAATACTAATAATAATTCCTCCATCAGCGCTTATATCTACGGCTTTTTGCAGCACCTGTCTCACCGAAACAGCCATCAGCGAAGGTTATCCTTCCCTGCAGAATAACGCTCCCCCTAATATTTTTTATCCTGGATCGTGGATCATATGTACCTAGGATAATAAAATAATGATATTCGAATCCGTTCGTACTCATAAACTTTGCAATTTGGAAGAAGATCTGAGAGTTAATTAACGTTGGATGTTCCAGCGCGCATATCATGTAGATATTCTTCAGATCATTCAGATGTGAATAGGACCGAGAATAAGTAGGGTTTGTAGTCTGATTGTTGCCGCATCTTACGCATCAGATCGAGCGTTGGTCCACCAATAGATATAATTTGTCTGGTAATAAAATAGACATAATTTTTGATTTTTCGTGACTTACAGCCAGACAGCAGACATAGGCTTAAATATTCTGCCAGAAACGGGCACTAACTACTTTAATTAACAGCAGTTTAGCTACAAGTACTTTTAAAATACTTTTGAAGTAATTTAACTAGAAGTTAGTAAATAGCTTTAGAAAGAGCGGTAGGCCTAAATGACTTTTGTAACTGGTTTTATAATACTTTTCTGCGCTCGTGAATAAGCTGGTGCCCTGCGCTTAGCTTTAAAGTAGCCCTAATGCTTAGAAATTCTCGAGTTTACAATTACAAGACGATTACTGTTGTATAGGCCTACTTTTGCTGACGCCGTAACATGGGAACCGAGTTTCTGGATAACGTGTTTGGCTGATTATTAATGTGCATCTGAAGATAGAACAACATACTGCATTCTTTTAATAATGTTCAGGGCTGTATGTATGCATTATAAGATTATAAGACATTGTTAAATTTATAAGACAAAGAAGGGATGGGGAGACATGATTCAACAAGACCTAAAGCTTCTCGGACTGAAGAAAGAAGATACTGGAGATAGAAACAAATGGAAAACAAGGATTCATGTGGCTGACCCCTCCCTAAGGAGGGATTAATTCCAGCCAGAAGGAAGAAGAAGTGTTGTATGTATGCATCTGACATTGACAGAACAATGAGAAAACATTTCAAAACAATGAGCTGCATACCAGACACTTTCACTGTCTGTATTAGGCTCTACTACTTTTTTGTCTACTCTGGCTGAAGTTATGCGATGTCGTTTGGGTCAGGATGAACTCCAGTCACGATCTCTCGAAGTTGTCGCTCGATAGGGTTTCGAACTGTAAACTCTGGCCCATAGCGTCAACGCGAGAAAAGACAGAGTTTTTGATTTCCGTTTTCTCACTGTAGGCCCTAACTAGTGTATAATTAATATGTTCTGCATGGCATGTATACGCCTATGCAAATTAAGGATATCTGGTATGCATGTACGTATGTATATAGCTACGTGTGTATGCATGTCTGTATGTATATATCTACGTGTGTATGCATGCATGTATGTATTTATGTATGTATGTATGTATGTAGGCCTATGCGTGCGTGTTTGTGTTTACGTATGTCGGCCTATCCGGCTCTTCATAAAGTGCCTGTTAGGACGTCACAAAGGCACTTAGGCACTGGATGGCCTTCTAAGAGATCTAGAAAGATACGATTTCATGTGGTTTGACGACGTGTCTTGAGATGTCTCTCTGAAATGTATGTTTTTTTCTGTTTGTTACAACAACAATATAGTCGTTTATATATCCTTTGTTTTTTCTTTGGAAATTAAGTCTCCCTCGACTTTTGATTCTTCTTTGTCTCGATTCTGTTGATTGTCTTAATGTCTTTCCAACCCTGATTCAAGAATTTGCAGACCTATATAATTCTGTACATGCTATTTGGAGTAAGTCGTTTTTTCCTGTTCCACTGGACTTCCTGGAATGAAACGAACTACATTGCCTTCCCATTTTGCAACCCACCCTAACAGTTCTTTCCCCCTTCTATCTCTGTCTCTGTCTGTCTGTCTGTCTCTCTCTCTCTGATCTTCTGGCAACCGGACTTGATTCTTGACACGGCATCTTTGGACAGCCCCACTGACTGACGCAGAGCTTGTGAATAAGCTGGTGCCCTGCGCTTAGCTTTTAAGTAGAGCTTTAGAAATTTGGAGTTTACGATTACGATTACGATTAAGAGTTATACTGTTCGTTTCCAACTCGTGCATCGCATTCCAAAATGCCTCAAGACAAATGGACTATATTACTTTAGATTAGATTCATGTATAGAATGCACCCAGGAATGATGATTGACTCAGCAGACTGAGCTCATTGGAAACGAGTCCACTGTGGGTCAGTCTGCTGAGTCAACCATAGGTTCTTGGTACCTCGCCATTGCAACCCCCAGGACAGAATGAGTGGCTTACAGACGGAGCTTTCCATCGACCTGGAGCAAACTCGTAGGCGGAGAGATTTCTGCCAGCTTTCCACACATAACCGGTTCTCTGTCGACACCAAATCTCGGCATCTGTAACTTTTTTATTACTTGCGTACTGCGTACCATTAGACGGTATAATTACCATCTGTAGGTTCTGTCCATTCCAGCACCATGGACCAGTGATGCAGATTACGGACTATATCTAGTGTGGCCCTACGTGTTTAAGTTAGATAGGACAAACATCCTCTTTCGACTTATCTCCGTGATTGCAGATTCCTGGTAAATATTGTGACTAACACTTAAAGCTAGCTGGCAGTATATGTCGCTGAGTGATTGATAAGCCTGAGTGATCGTTTCACGTCTCGACTTTCTTCATCTGCGACGGTTTGAAGATGTCAGGCTTAACTGGTCTGCGAAATTCCATGGACTTTATGTAGAATACGCAAAGAGGAAACAGTTTTCCTAAGCGACGATTTGAATTTCTGGTCAGCAAATTAATTGCATGTGACAGATCGACAGAGAAATTGGTAGACCTATAAACGACGATTTATAAGCGTTCTTTCTTCGTTTAATCAAAGAACAAAAGAAGAACCTTTGTCCTAACTGTGTACAGGTATGCATGCAATCGAACCATTTCAGATACACAGTCCTTATGTATGCATGCATGCGTGTATGTATCTATGTGTGTATGTAATCATATATGTATGTATGTATGTATATATGTATATATGTATGTATGTATGTATGTAAGTATATATGTGTGCATGCATATATATGCATATATGTTCTGCATGCATACATGTATGTATGTGTGTGTCAACATGCTTTTCTTCTATCGGCCGGATTGTCTCTTTTTCACTTGTTCTCAACAAAGTGTGCAGTCGATGGACAGCGATTAAGAAAATGATGCTGATGATGACGCTGATGCTGATGCTGATGATGCTGATGATGATGATGATGACACTGATGATGATGATGATGATGATGATGCTGCTGCTGCTGCTGATGATGATGATGTTGATGTTGATGATGATGATGACGATAGGGATGGCGATGGCGATGATGACATTTAGGATGGATAACACCCGGATGGTCACACAAGTGGAAGGAAGAATGTAGGCTGTCTACATTTAATATGGCGTCTATTAAGTACCTTCCAGAGAAGCATTCCATTTAGACAGAATTAACGCACAACAAGACTTTTAGCCGAAGTTTCTCTGTAGAATTTAAACAAAATCATTTTAGAAAGGTCGTTTTGCTTTCTCAGGCGACTTAGGATGGCGGATGAGCTGACAATTTTCATCAATAACTTGACGAATATCAGTCTTTCGTCTTCGGAGGAGCTGTGGTCGTCGGCTCCGACCGTAACCTCGGATCGTCTGAGTGAGTTGCAACGAATGTTGGAGACGACGAGGTTCGTCGTTCTCAAGGTCGTAGCCTTGATCGTTGTTATTTCCGGTGTTCTTTGTAACATCGTCAACATTCTCGTGCTCTCGAAGCGCTCCATGAAGTCCTCCACCAGCTGCTACCTCTGCGCCCTGGCGGTCTTCGACATCCTCTACCTCTTGTCCGCTCTCACCATGACCTTTGTCCACTACGACGAGATCAGGGACAACGAATGGTATTTCCGGTATAAGAACATCTGCGGCCGTGCTCTCACGGACACGTGGAGCAATACCGGGATCTGGTTGACCGTCACCTTCACCGTCGAAAGGTACTTCGGGGTCTGTTACCCGATGAAGGGCAAGGCCTGGTGCACGACCCAGAAGGCCAAACGCGTTATTCTTGGGGTCTGTCTTTGCGCAGCCGCACTCACCTTTCCAGAGTTCTTCGAGTTCAAGGTCGTGGCGACCGAAGTGCGCGCTAACGTGACACAGTTCAAGAGGATTTCGAGCGAGTTTGGAAATTCCGGCTTCTACCACGTCTACAACCACCTGAACCAAGCTCTCTTCGCCTTTATTCCACTCATATTCCTGACGATCTTCAATGTTCTTCTGATTCGAACGGTCGTCGGGGCGGCTAGAATTCGCCGGCGACTGACGATCAGGATGAGGAAGCCTCCTTCGCTCTACGACCGGCAGGAGCGCAGAAGTCGCAAAGAACAGGGAATAAGCGTGATGCTGATAAGCGTCGTCGTGGTCTTCCTGCTTTGCCAGCTGCCGCAGGCGATTCAGAAGCTGTACGCCATCTACTTGGAGTCGTACGGGCTGCTGACGGACGAGAGGCTGATTCGGCTGCTGATCCAGGCCAACTACTTCAACCTCCTCGTCATCATCAATTCATCCGTCAACTTCGTCCTCTACTCCGCCTGCAGCTACGAATTCCGAAGGACTTTTAGGCAGCTGGGCGTTGGCTGTTGGTCCAGGGCCCGGGCTTCATCCATAAACATTCCCGATCACCATGATGATGTTCGCACGTCTAAACCACACACCTGTTGATGTAAAGACAGCACATGCCTATTGTAAATAGGTGTCTGTTCTCTTGCCGAAGACGTCGTGCGAAACGAGACTTAAGGCCAAAGCAATAAGGCCAAATAAAGGAACGAGACTTAAGGCCAAAGCAATAAGGCCAAATAAAGGATCTCTGTGCATATGAATACCGCTATCAAATCAATGGTCCTTGTCTTAATTCGTAGCGCTCCTGAGCCAAATTCGTGTGATGATGACCTCAGACAAGTTGTCTGCAAAAAGATTAAATGTAAATGTAGGCGTGTTTCTATAGCGACCGTATGGCCTCGACCTTGCTCATTTTTTCAACGAATTTAGCGAGTATAAGGGCGTCTGCTGCGAAGCAAATGACAAGTCCAAAGATGCACTGGCCATGTGGCCAAACATTTGGGATTCGTTCTGAGCAGGCTCTAGGGCTATGAGTTGTTCCACTGTGGGATAAACATAGGTGGGGTTCTTCAGTTTATTCGCGCAGACGCTATTCGCCTAACTCAAACGAGGATGTTGTTAATGATGTAATTGGTTACACTCTAAAAACCGTCAGATAAGGACATGGACTAATGCCAGGGCGCGACTTGTAAGGGTAGTGGAAAACTCCCGCTCGGTTGCTCAGACCAACCCCTATTGGACTGCATTTTCCCGGTCATTAGGCCAAGAGAGTCCTTCCATCGACGCTGTCCATTCTGCTGTTCTGCCGCTCTACTCTACGACCGATTGGCCAAGTCCCGAAGAATATAGTCCTTCACAGACCTGGTGGCTGAAGGACGTCCGGACGCAGTGTCTTCTAAATGGCCTGACACTCATTCAAACAGGTAGCGGTGGTGAAGGATCTCATCCGATCAGTTCATTGAAAATATAAGCAGGGTCAAGGCCATGCGGTCACTATAAAAACGTGTACATATACACTTACATTTACCATCTGCGAGGGACTGCGATGGGTCGGAGTTTGTATGTTACGAGCCTCGACGTCTGTTGTCGCTCTTCTTATTCGACGGGTCCAGAAACTCTGAACGTAGTGTCTACTATCAATTTTGGATAAGAATCCGTTGGTTCTGCTCTACGGGTCTGCGGGAGCTCGCCAGTGTTGACTCTTCTAGTAATCTGAGCACTGTTCGTTTAGTGATAACTTTTTGTTCTTTATGACTTAATGTTTTTAATGTTCTTAATTATATTTAGGCTAGCTCAGGCAGCGTTTTTGTGAGGTACTTTAAAGGCGCTATAGTAAGTGTCTATATTCATACATACATACATAAATACATACATATATATACACGCACATACATACATATATACATGCACACATACATACATACATACATATGTAAATACATGCATACAAGCATGCATACATACATACATAGCATACATACATACATAGCATACATACATACATGTATAGATACATACATACATAGCATACATACATGAACACATACATACATAAAAACACACATACATACATATATACATACATACATAGCATGCATGCATCCATACATGCATACATACCTACATACCCAAAGATCGATAATGTCTGGTAATAAACACATTCTATGAGGCCACGAACTTCTGCTCGTCTGACATAAGACAACCCATCTGACTAAGTGAATGATTTACTCCAGTGAGAGACATAATTTGTCTAATAACCTTCGCATACTCGTTCGTGGAACTTTTTTATCTGCCACGTGTACCAGCAAATTTAATCGTCTTTCGTTAACGAAAGAAAACATTTCTGAGAAATGTTTATTTAATGCATGCTCAATGAATTGAATGGCGACAAATGCCCCTTTGTTTCGTATATCACCAAAAAAGCTCAGCATTTCGCTCCTTGCAGGAGCTTTCGGCTAAACGACAGACATGGAATTGCTGCCATTCTGGTCTTGTTTGCTGACGTTTGCTCAGAAAGCATTTCGCAGTGCTTGGCAGTCAGCAAAAATTAAAAATTAGGCCGATTTTACCATAAAATTAATAAAAACGATGTTTCGTTTGTTACTGGTACTGTTATTTGTAGGCCTATGTTGTTAATACTGCCGTTGATGAAGTCGATGCTGATCTTACAGAAGTTAAATTTTTAGCCTCTTCTCAAGTTCATAAAATTTATTCTTATTGTGATTTCTTGTTCATTATATATATAAGTGTATTTACATTACTTTATAGACTGGTTATCGTGAATCTCTCTTCGCCAATCAATTCAAAGAATTTCAATCATTTCATCCCCAATGGTGTTCTCCCAAACCTTTGCTGCTGAAGATACTACAGGCATTTCCTACACCACGATAGGAATTCTGAATGTCAATATCTGTAGCCTCCTATTTTTGCACGAACTCTCAACCCGCCTCAGCAGTTCGAATCCTATTGCGTCATCTCAAACTTGTCTAGGCTTGGGCTTCTTCGTCGACTAACACTTCTCATGAAGGAAGACTTATAATCTATACAAACTGTGTTGACTTCCTATGCACAGGGCTCATACGTGGTCTATGTATCCTGTGTATATTAGCCATACCTTCTCGTATGCGAACTTTTCCAGGTCTACTTGCTTTCTCGATGACAGCTTGATGTTTCAAAGGCGCTTTGCGACGCCTTCCCTGACGATTGATTCTCTTTATGGCGCAGAAGTTCACAGACTCACGGCTTTCTCAGGTTATAAAGCCTTTCCGCCGCTTTGGTTTGCAAGGCATAATTTGGTGATTTTACCGCTTTGTTAAGCACTTTCGGATGCTGTGACTAACTAGATCTATATCTCAGCTACAAACATGTTTCCACATGGTTCGCGCAGCATGGACAAACAACTAGTCAAACTACTGCTGTACTACAATTGTTTAGTGTAGCAGGCTAATTCCTTGATGCTTTGATGTTCATTCCCCAGGAAATCGACTTGGCAAAGGACGTTAACGAAGTATTTTTAGGCACAAACAAATTTTTCTCATTCCTGGATCCCAGTTAACATGAATCGAGACTACAGAGTATGTGACTTTTATTGTAACATTCTGTCCAATACATTTGAGTGGCTCCTTAAAGGCTGACTAACAGTTAAGATGTAAAATAACTCTTCCAGCGTTTTGGCAAAATTTATGTCGGCCGGTGACATATATTACTTTCAAGTGTGTAACTTATCAGAAGCGGGCAATAATTTGTACTCACAGCTAGTGTAGTCTAGTAAGTAATACGTCCGTTATGCAGGCTGCATGCCACATGATGCCAGTGTGTGCAATTTGTAGGAAAGGAAATAACCTCCTCACTGGTTGAAACTATCCTCCCACTAGGATGCATTTTCTCAGTCATTATTGCAACATCAATTGGCCCTGCACGTATATCATTCCTCGCTGCTTCCAACCAGACAACTTTCATCTAGCTACTACATTAGCTACTACTGCTGTTGCTATTGCTGCTGCTACTGTTACCAACCCCACTCCTGCTACTACTAATACTGCTATTACTACCACTACCACTCACCACACTCCTCCCACTCCTTCCACTGCTACCACCACCACCACCACCACCACCACCACCACCACCACCACCACCACCACCACCACCACCACCACCACCACCACCACCACCACCACCACCACCACCACTGCTACTATTACTACTAATACTACGCTCAATCCCATGCTGCTCTCACAAATAATACATCCACAATGTCTGGGTGTATTAAGGGCATTCAGTGTACGATAGTTTCGCTGTAAAATGACCTCACTAGAGCTGCAGGTAACAGAAAATAGCTGCACACAAAGAGATAGGTCGGTTTCTCAAATCGTAGGCCTACTGTGCAGGTGGCGCCACATTTCTTGGAACCAAACTTAGTTTCTAATCATTCCTCTACAATGTAGAGTCTACATAAACGACTCGACCAGCTTTGGGTTCATGTCTGACTGGCACCTATCTCTGTCTTCTGCAACATCAGACACTAGAGCGACTAATATGTGTTACCGTACCTGACAAAACCCTCTCAAAGTCGAAAAATTCTGCCAGAAACGGTCTTGGAAGGCAAGCATGCAGGCTTAAAATGGCTCGAACAGTTCTCTGTATATTTATATTCCTTGTTGGATTAGCCATAAAACTTTAAGTCCGTATTTAGAGTTTCCTGTCTAAAGTATTCTCATTTTCGATTTTATTATTATGCCCTGCAACATTTAACATGTCCAGCTGGTACCCTAATTTTAAATCGTTAACGCCGATTACTATGCAAATGACCAATTCATGTAAACATCCGTCTCAGCCAGTTTCTACGGAGATTTCACAGATGACAGCCTCAGAAGCGTATAAATAAGCTCCAGTTTGCTATACTCAGAAACATTCACGACCCCGAGGCATAGCGACTTAGGACCGGTCATAGTCATGGTAAACATTAAATTGCGATTTCTCACAAGTAGTCGCGAAGAGACCTACATCTTTAAAATATTTTTAACTTTCACCATTTTTATAGATACATGCGGTTTTCACCGAATTATTCAGCAGTTCCAGTCCAATCCAGTGCAGCATCAAACCCACTTTTGATTTTTTCGACTTTGTGAGGGTTTTATCAGGTACGTCCACAAATGTTCACACGTATTGTCTGGTGGAAAAGGCAGTGACAATGGTGGACAAACACACCACTACGTGGCATTCTGTAGTAGCAGGACTGTTTGGTTCGCAGGGCAAATCAAGAGTCAAACTATTCGGTGACCAAGTAGGATATTATTGAGTGTTAGCAGTGAACAGAAATGGTTAGCCTACAGGGGCATAGCAATAGCGTGTGCAGACTGTGCAAAGCACAAGGGCCCACGAGGCCAGGGGCCGTCTAGGCCCCCAAGGGGCCAAGGCCCGGTTGCTCAATTACTTAACGCAAAATAGCCAAAGTTCAGTTTGCACAAAGGAAGGGTAGTTACGTCGCTGGTAGTCTAACTGATAAGCAGCAACCTGTTAATGACTTTGAACTGCATTCTGTGTTCGATAGGCACCCGGTAGAGTGATTATGGTCCAAAGTTGATGTATTGGTATTTATGAGTATTCGTTATGGCCTCCGTGCTTAGCATGTGCAAGGAAATGTATCGGTTGCCTGGCACCGAAGTTCCGAGTGAGCCTCTCCGAAAACCAGAAAATTCAAATACAGGCTACTGATATAGCGCTGTCTATTAAATTAACTGTGCATAGATTAATATCATTAGTATAATGCTACTTTCAACAACCAAATTTTTTCACACAGCAGTAAGAACGGTGATCGCTAGCGCAGCTAAGACAGGATGAGAACAGACTTATATAGATAACAGAGGCCACATGCAGACATACATACATACATACATACATACATACATACATACTGACTTACTGACATATACATATACACGCATGCATGCATACATACATACATACATACTGACTGACTGACTGCCTGATTGACTGACTGCCTGCCTGCCTGCCTGACCGACCGACCGACTGAATGACTGACTGATATAATGAATGAATGAATGACTGGCTGACTTACTTACTTACTGAGAGAAGGAAGCCAATCAGACAAGACTAGAACTTTTACTGACTGTAAAAAGCAGCGTCAGCGTATCTGGACCAATTTATTCGCTGAACCTATTTATCATCTTTGGATTGTTTTCCTTGAATTCGTTTAACTGAGCAGCTTAGCAGACGAAGCAACGAAGTATTGCCCCTTTCATTAGTATTATGTCGATCCTTGGAAAGTGTACTGTTTTATCGACGCCAAACAAGCGACTGAATAAGACTTAGACAAAAGTAACAATTCAGAAATACCGGTTACTGCTAAAAAATTGAAAGACAAAGTGAGTGAGGCAGGCTGTTAGTTGGCTAAAAACATACACACATTAAATGTACTCCATAAATAAATTGCGAAACGAGAGACATAAAATAGCATAACAGTCGCTGTTTTGTCGGATAATGTTTCTGTTTAAACAGAAAGAGAAAGGACCCGCATACATGCATATATACACATATGCATATATACATATATACGTATATGCATATATATATAAGTATATACATATATGGATTGCGTACATAAAGTCTACACCCAAGAAAGCCCACAAATCTAATGACCGAAGGACGCAGAGAGATATACTGTGAAAATAGTTAGTCTGCGCCTGCATATAAGTACCATTTAGAGCTAAATATTTATATTTGTCTTTATATATATACACATAAAAGTAATACATATACATATGCATACATACATATGAGCTATATATATACACAGATAAATGTGAGACTGTTCATTTGCCTAACTATAAAAACGAAACATAATGAGGCTGATTGATGGAGTGAAAGGGAGGCACAACGACAAGAACAGACAGAGAAAGAGACAACTACTGAGACAAGAACAGTCACGAAAGATAAATAGATAAGGATAAACATAGAGCTAGAGAAAGGAAGAGTGATGGAGCGACGCAGAGGATGAGACTGTCATAGAGAAAGAGTAAAGCAGACTTCTAACATAGGAAGAGATGCAATGGAGTTAGGCCAGTGGAGACACACCGGATATATTGGAAGAAGCACTGCGCCGGACATAATTATAGATACACAAACACTGGGACAGACAGACACACGGTGACAGACAGACAAACAGGCGGATAGACAGACAGACAGGTAGACAAACAGCCTTAAGGATGAGAGCCAATAACAACATCTGAATCTATTAAAACATCGTTTAACTTGGAAACATGTTTTAAAGTTGTCAGCACGGTTGTATACTGAGAAGTTGTCGACAGACAGGAGGTGTCAGTTAGTCAGCGCATTGACACAGCTGTGTTTGCTTAATAAATACCTCTGGTTCCAATAAAGCATCACGCATGCGCTGCTGTAGTTGTCGGTGAGTCTATGAGTTGTAAAAAGACGCCAAGACACCGAACGCGTTATATGTAGGGGCTTTTCTTAAACATATAGACAGTCTTGTTAGAGTTGTGGCGCTCATCAGCAACACAGTGCAGACACACAGCCTCAGAGCAAACCGACAGATACAGCGCCCTGCTATGTGCTTACTTGCTAAGCCGAGGCGCTAAAACAACTTATGCGATAGTCAATCCTCATTGCTTGACCTTTGATACGTTTTACAATGACCTGTTCCATATGATGAATTTTATAGCGCCCTTATAAACAACGTTCATCTAGGCCTACCAGTTGATGATCGTTTGATTTTAAAAAAATCAATTCTTTAAAAAGCAAACCGCCATTAACACTCCAAAGACGTTTAAAGTTGCAGCCCTTGGTATACGCCTTCACAGGCCGGTTAACAGCAGAAGGTCAAAGGTCAGAGCCTCAGGGGCCTCAAGGGTCGAATTTGATGGCTGGCTTTACGGCTTCCGGTGAGTCGTCGATGTTTCGCCTCCTATCGAAGGATTTCTCCGGTGTCGAAAACGAAAGCAACAGTTAAGTCGTCTAATGGGAGAAACCGCAGACGATCTAGCGACGAACTGATATTGTTTGCCACTCCTGAGTCAAGGCTAAGTTCAGTGGCACAGGAAGAACAACTCGAAATGATGACATGCGGTCTTCAGTGTAGTGCCTGCTCACTGCAGACACTGTGGTGAGGATGATCAAGCTGATAGGCCTTTAGTCTGGCTGATGCGATTACAGCGTGCAAATTCTGTGGCCTATAGTTAAATAGCCTATCGTCAGATTCCAGAGACTGAGTCCTGCCACTAGATACTTTATCTACATACAGAGCTGGTGATGTGTTCTATACAGTGGCAGTTGCCGTGACCGATCGTTGTAGTTAGACACAACTGTACCTAGCTGTAGGCCACAGTGACTGAGTTCTGTCACTAGACATTTTATCCATAAACCACAAGCATAGCTACACTTCCTTCACGCTCATTAGCGAACTTTAACGTATGCTTCGCATTCGTAGTGTGTCTCAGTGGAGCATGGTTTTCTTTCGGATGGCAGATGGCAGACTATTCACATAATAAATAATTACGATTACGAATTGCATATATACTGCAGATGTTCAATAATCGTGCTTCTGCAATTTTAGCACAATGCCATGGTGAAGTTCTTCCTATGGCGGATTCAGCCACCGATACGGAGCGTTCGATATTGGTAACAACAACGATTACGATTACGGAAACGACAACGGAAGGCTAAGTATTAGAATAGATTTCCGGTCTTGTATTGTTACTGTATTCTAACTACTGACAGCACAACATCTGTCGTTGTTCAAGTAAAACGATGTCGTAGAGTTTCTGCAGTTTCAGGCTTTGTTCATTCAGAGATCGTTTCATTTCTTCAATCGCTCGAAGCAGTATCTCCTTTCTCGTGCTGCTCAGCTGACGTCGAAACTTTTCCAGCTGCACCAGACGAATTCTTTCCTCTTCCTTTGCTTCTCGAATCTTCTCGTCCACCATTCTCTTTTCGCGTCTCAGCATCGCTACCTTGTCCTGAAGGCTCGATCGAACTGCCATGATCTTCTTGCGAAACTGCAGCGAGGACGAGAACGACACATCGTAAGTCGGAATATCGAGTTCTTCTCGGTCAGTTTTAATTTCCTGTTGCAAGATCGAACTCGATCGTGCGTTCAGCTGTCCAGCGAAGTCGTCTCCTCTTGTTTCTGAAATATCTTTGCTGCGCGTAGGGGATTGTTGCGTTGTCTTTCCACTTTTGCCTGAGCTCAGCCATTTAGCAGTCTTAGCTTCGTATTCATCAGCGATTTCTGAGAATCTTTTTCCTCCGAAGCTTGGACGTTTCAGCTGCAGATTAAAGCTAAAGCCAGAAGAACTGGGTCTGCCACAGGTTCGAATCTCTTTGGATCGATTCTGTACGGTCTCAAACTCCTCTCTGTTCTGATGGCGAATCTCTCTGCTTAAAATCGGACGCTCGGCCTCTATTTCCTTCGATGTGCCTCCGGAAATGACGTCACGCGACCGCTCGTTTTTAAAATCTTCTGGCAGAGTGACGTCACTGGTCGACATAAGTGACGTGGCAGCGTCAGTGTCTGACGTCAGTGACTGGTACAGCGAATCAGATTCCATTGACGTCGTCAACAGACTGTCTTCCCGACGATAGAAGCGAAAAGACATCATGGCGGAGTTTTCGTTCTCGAGGGCAGTTGGGGTTATCTGTGTAGGGGGCGACAAAGACCCCAAGGAAGACATTCCCGTCTCGACAGCCGACCAGCAGCGACACAGCTCGTCATCAGCGGGGGACCTCGGGGGGCTTTCGCCAGAAGAGCTTATCCAGGGATTGGTACGGATGAATGATCGACTTCTCAGTAGGCGACGAGAAGGTCCGCTGTCCTTCCAGGAGGTCCAAGGAGCCACTGACCCTGACTTATAAGGGTCCTCGAACACTTCATGGTACTCCGTTTCAGCTGTCTGTGGCCTGCCCAGCCCAAACGAAGTGGTTTTCTTAGATCCGTGACGGACCTGACAGACATCTGCCGCTTCAGACTGTGGTTTCAGATTCTCCAAGTTCTCCGCGAAACTCCATCTGATCGTTGGATCCGGGTTTCCGGTTGAGTCTGGTAACCGGAAACGCGCTGGATCGTGGGAAAAGTCGGTAGGCTTCATTGCGAAGTAGTCGTATCCAAATAAAACATTGAAAAGTGATCGTTACAAATCTGTTTTCGTTCACATGCGGTCTGTCTAGATGATGGTGGGCTGAATCGGAACAAGATAATAGGCCTAGGCCTCCACCGAGCCTATTCGTCGCGTAGTCCTCCAATTCCGGATGTCTGTCGTGTTGACAGGCCTACGGGCCCTGCATGCAGACCGATCGGCCTGTCCATCTGCCAACTGCGTCAATCGAGCGATCGCCCCGGCCAACAATGCAATTACCATAATTATCCTCTCATCATAATCAACTTCAGCAACAACAGCTGTGCCCAGCAGTGATGGGAGCATCCTTTGCAGGGCAGCCTACGCTCTGTAGTATGATCCTCTATCGAGCCTGCATCTGCTAATCGCAGGCAGGACAAATACAATCTTCATACAAATAGTCTGTAATGCATTACTGTTAACTATGCAGAGGCCTATAATGCTGCCTGCACGAACAAGTAAATTCACATGCAAACGACGTTATGCCTTACACACAATTTAGCTCCTATTGCCAAAAATATAACATCGTGAACTATGCTGACGCACTCTGACAAATGCTTTCGGTCTGTCCATCCTGGTATATGTCTCTCGCTCTTCGTCTCGTTCTGTCTGTCTTTCTGTCTATGTGTCTGTCTGTCTCTGTCTGTCTGTCTGTCTGTCCTCTCTCTCTCGCTATCTATCTATCTATCTATCTATCTATCTATCTATCTATCTATCTATCTATATATATCTGTCTGTCTGTCTATCTTTCAGTCTGTCTGTCTATCTGTCTGTCTGTCTGTCTGTCTATCTGTCTGTCTGTCTGTCTATCTATCTATCTGCTATCTATCTGTCTATCTATCTATCTATCTATCTATCTATCTATCTATCTATCTATCTATCTATCTATCTATCTATCTATCTATCTATCTATCTGTCTGTCTGTCTGTCTGTCTGTCTGTCTGTCTGTCTGTCTGTCTGTCTGTCTGTCTGTCTGCAGGCTACGTCTGCCTGTCTGTAAGGTCATTTGCCTCTCCTGTTTATCTGTTTCTGTATTTCTATCTTTCTCACTTTGTCTTCTTCTTTATCTCTTCTATCTGTCTCTCGATGTGTCACACACGCACACGTAGTAGTAAAGCAACCACGCTGTTATAAATTAGGCCTGCACCCAGACGCGCACCCACATCAACCGCAGGCGGCGCTAGATAATGTCCTGCCAAACGCCTGCAGCTCAAATTCTTCGCCGCTGCCATCACAGAACTAACTGCAGAACGCAATCCACCCTCGCTTCTCAATACGTCCATCAGTCTCTCACTCCATCCATCTGTCCATTCGTCCTTCCTTCTTTCATTTCTTCCGTCCTTCCTTCCATCTTTACGCCATTCTGTCCTGTCTGTCCATCCTCTGTCCACCGAACTGTCCAACATTCTTGGTCGTGTTCATTCATTCAAGCAATAAAAAAAGTACTGCACCACGGAGCCTTTGTTCTGTGCAGTGGCCACCCCCCCCTGTGTTTTGACATTCTTTCTACAGGTGGTTTTCAGGTTTTGATGACAGTAAAACGCTGATCAACAGGCGTCATCCCATTCCTCTGCTTGTGCATACGATTAACCACAGGTCAACTGATTCAAAGGTTCAACCGCTCTTTATTAGCGGTCTAGACAAACAAACCCCAGAGCCTAAGAGTGCCTCTACATCTGTACAATAGGCCTATACACTTTCTACCCATTCAGGTGGTGGGTTATGTATTTGTACTCCACATTAGGCCAACCACGAGCATTAACTGCATTTATTTATATTTTATTTATTTTATTTATTAAAGCACTTGTAATGCGCGCAATGTCAGTAGACCTACACCTGAATCTGAGGCGCGGATGTTTGTTCGCTAGGGGCCAAGATGGAATCATGCAAAAGCCAGGATGAAGTAGTGAATCTTAACAAGTGATTTAAAAGTGATTTGTTCCTCGGCATGTCATAATTCCGTCCTTATACACCGAGGCCAAGAAAACACAGTCCCTAACACTAACTCATGGCTGGTCTTCGGATTAGCTCAGGGAATACTCTGCTTGTTATCTCAGCCAACTTGCTTACATACGACCTTGTCTGTCTGTCTGACTGTGTGATTGTCTGCGTGTCTGTCGGTCTGTCACCGCATTTTGCAGATCAATTTATCATTGTACAAATCCCGTAATGTAAAATCATTTTGGCTGAAACGAATCCAGATGTTTAAATATAAAGACAAAGCCGTGTACAAATGTAATAAGCTGTTTCTACCGCTGCACGTTTCGGGTTGTTATCGCAAATAACCTGCTACTGTACAATAAAACTGTCCTGTTGTCTACGTTTATGTTCTGTGCCGCTCTGTCTGTTTGTCCTATTTCTTTTCATCCGTGTGTGTGTGCGTGTGTGTGTGTGTGTGTGTGTGTGTGTGTGTTTACGATGCTAATCTTGTTCATTCTGGATCAACGATTTCTTGCTCACTGGTCACTGAAAGCACAATAAAATCAAATATGCCGGCTTGCTGAACGAGACTTCACATTAAGTTTAACTTACATGCACAAGCATCTAGGTTTATATGATATGCGGGTGTAATTGCGTGTATGCTACATATGCTAAGATATGTGTCATTGGGAAGTCGTAGGTTTACTTCTAAGCTGACAAATGCATAAGTTATTCGTGCTTATCTTTACAACCGTAAAGCAATTGGTTTAATCTGTATAACAAGCCACAAAATCACGTGAGCCTGATGTTATAACAGCCTGGCCTAAGTAAAGACTGCATTTCATGTCGACGCCTACCGTGGGACCTGCGTCAACAAAAGCATTAAGGCAACTATTCAAAGTCACAGAAAAGATGCCCTACCAGCAGAGGTATTCTCTTCGTTGCTCTGCTATGTAAATATAAATGTATAGGTTTGATATAGCGACCGTATGGCCTCGACCCTGCTCACTTTGCAATGAATTTATCGGGGGAAATCCTTCACCACCGCTGCCCGTTTGAATGGGCGCCACGTCATTTGAGGTCCCCGTGTACGGACCATACATTTAGAATTCTAGACGGCCGCTACTATAGCACGGGAAAGCTTCGAGCCGGAGCAATAATTTCAAAGTTCGGCCAATAAAGTGTTGAAGACGGTGGCTAACAATTGCTGTTAGAAGCCGGCAACAAAGAGAGTTTACAAATACATTACAACAGTGTACAGTAGGCCTACAATACAATACAACACGACACAACACGTCACAATACAGTGCAGTACAATAACAACAGAATTCAAAGCATCACGACTCAAAATAACAGACCCCAATGAGCCTGAAAGTGAAAGTCAATAATATAAACTTGAAATTTCTAAAGCGCATTCAAGAGCTAAGCGCTGGCGACCAGCTAAATTAAGAGCGCTGCTTCAAGTTTAGAGTTTAGAGTTTGTTTAGAGTTACCGTATGAAGATCAAATCCGGTTGACAGAAGACCAGCGAGAGAGGGACTGGGAGAAGCTTTTGTGGTGGGTTGTGGTCAGGTTGAGAGAAATGGGAAGGCGACGGATTTTGTGGATCGTGGAAATGGTGGAGTCGAAGAGGCATAAATGCTTTCAAAGATATAGTCGATGTCCAAAATCTGTAAAGGTCCGTGATACGTTCATGCCGTCATGCCCATAAACATTTGCTGGGACCACATGGGCCCCATTAAGTCCCCTATGGAATAGGGGTCCCACAAGGGCCCAAAATGGGCATGCTGGTCAGGACTTAGGAAAAGTGCGAAAGGGTGTCAATGTAAAGCGGAAACAAGGCAGGGCAGCGGTTACAGGTATTTAGACCACGCTGCAAGGGAGAGCTGCGAGCTAAAGAGGGAGCTAGAGAGTGGGCTTAATCCAGATCTGATGCATGGCGAGACCAAATCCCCTCCATAAAGTTTATATCAAGGCATCCGTAAGAAAACAAAACACGATAATTTATCATTATGTCCTGTTACGGTCAAAAGAAGGACTTTCGAGGCTGATTTTTAGAGCTATTTATAGTTGTATTAGTAGGTCTAGAAGTTTAATGACAGTATGCGGCAGCAAGGGCTGTTTACAAATGCTCTTGATGAGAACAGTTCTGTTTTCAAATAGATCGGTTTAAACAGCAGATATTTTTCAAGTAGTTCGGCTTAAACAGCAATAAATGAACTCAGCATCAAACAAACCATAAACTTTCTACTTAGCTGCAATATAATTATGTAAATATAGGCTATACGTCAATTATCGGAAAACCAGTGGAGTCACAAAATAGCATTGAAGTGCACTTGTGCATAGCGATTATTACAGAGTACATCAAAGTATGGCAACTATTAGTATATACCATTACTAATATTACTATTACTAATGGTAAATACTGTTACTAAATTCTAATACTAATAGTAAATACTATTACAAGTGTTCTCATTTGCATCCATAAATCATCCAGCAGTGCTCTTGTGTATAGCGATTATAATCGTAGATCAAAGTAAGGAGAGTAATAGTGTTTATTGTTAGTCTGCTTATACTTTGATGTATTACATCATGGCCAAATACAAGTGCGCTGCTGGCTGAGATATGGATGATCTATGCGAAAAAGTACAGAATTGAGAACTTTGCGTCTATTTATAACAGCTATTAACGTTGGATTTACAGACAGGAATCAACTTGCGCCTAACTTTATTAGCTAATCACCGAAACTGCGTCGCGCAACCTAACCCCACCCAAACTTTCCTCAAATTTTACGCCCCATCCCCACAGCTAGTATCGCGACTACGCCTTAGTTTAAGTGTATGTAACAGCTGGCACAAACGGACACAGAAGGATTAATAAATTGTAGTAACTGCAATTGTAATTAGGAACTTCTATCGCGCCGGTGTCTAATGGCCAAGGCGCCTACCGATAGCGCACCAAATCTAAGCCGTAATCGGGTCAATATCCAGAAGGTCAGTCCACTAAGACTAGTAATTCGTAATCGTAATCGTAATTCCGAGATTTTTACAGCGCCCTACAAAAGCCGCGCCGCGGGGATCAGTAGGGCCTAATTGAGCAGACAACCAATCTAGCATTCACAACATTAACCAAAACAAAACATATACTATTTTCAAAAGTAGGATTATTTACACTAAGTTACCAGGTAGCCTATTGTAATTTCGTTCTCAACTTAAAACTTACCTTTTCAAATTGCTTATCCGCCGTAGGCTGCCTCTCTGTCGTGCGGACTGACCTTCTGGATGTTGACCTGATTGCGGCTTGGCTTTGGTGCGCCATCGGTTGATTCCTTGTGCATTAGACACCGGCGCATTAAAAGTTTTCTAATTATTAATTATTATACGCTACTGGTAGCAAAAGAACAAGCAACATATCAATCTAATATATTGCAAAAAATTAAACAACAGAAAGCAACCAATCTGTACATATCTCAGGAATCTCGGCAGGTCATTTACTTTATTTTTCAGTTCGGGATAACATAAACTGTTAGGCCTACTTTTTATTATTTTATTATTTTACTTGCAGTAAAATCCAACTGATTTGCTTTACACTGGTGTCGAAGCTTTCGTGAGATATTCTTTCCGACAATTCAATAATGGATGAAAGAACTTGACCTTAGGATCTTTACTAGACTCCAATTGCCATTTCTTCAAAATATACACTCTGATCAGTGCATGCACATCATTGAGCCCCAGATAACTAGCACACTGGATAAAATATGTCCTTCATTGGCTAAAAGATCATCTGATTCGTTGCCACCAATACCAACATGATTGGGTGGCCAGATTATGGTAATAGCACTAAGTTTAATGTTATTTAAGCACGTAAGGTTCGTACAGGAGTGTTGGTCTCGACCGGGAATAGCAGGTGCTAAGGGAAGCGAGAGCACTTAGCGAATAAGAAAATATCGCAAAATTAAACAAAATTAAAGCTGATCGGTTTAATTTTGCACTATCCAGCTAAATCCCTTCTGAATGGCAGTCAATTCAGTTGAATAAACACGAGAGTGGTAAAAAATTCCAGACTTTCCTCTTTATCTTAACTGGGAATATTGAATGCAGCACCAGCTATCTCATCCGCCTAAGAACCATCAATAAAAATGTTAATTCACGAGTTATAGGCCTAACTATGCATCAGTTCTAACGCTAATTGTGCTACCATTTCAGCATGATCAGTCTTTTACTTAGGGGATCTTTAAGTTTAAGCTCAGTCATAATGCATTCATTAAGCCATAGAGGTTTTCGGAACGAGAAGAAGGGCCATTAAAGAGAGTGGCTAAATTAAAGAAGAATTCAACCAAAGTCGTCTACCAGAGTAAATGATATTTTTAGTACGATACTCGTTCGATTTATGATCTTTAAGGGCGTCTCTAGTGGGATGATTATCACTGGGAGGAATTTCTGAACTGAGTTCAAGAGTAGTTTGCATGCATCTTAAACGTAATGGTAACTCTCGACACTTGTTTCGTAACGCGAAAGCCGCCCTGCCTCGTGCAGCTCCACGGCATGTTTGCAAGGAATTGAGCTTGTCTGACATATTAACTGGCTGTCGAAAAGGCAGAATCCCCACAACCTAATGCAGATCGAATTGATGTTCTAGATTAAACTGAAGAGCCGCCTTAGACGCCCCCCCCCATCCATAGCATAAAACAGCCCTCAATACATGTAGTCTGTTTTAAACATTTCTATTACATAGTTTATGTGGGACTTCCAGTTTATTTGATGGTCAAAATTACCCCTAAGAATTTGTCCTTTTCTCAAATATTATGGAATTCTTACCAATTTTTACATTAATTTCCGGCAGATTTCTCTGTTTAGAAAAGAGACAAGTATAGACCTATACCTACACAACTGATAGGCAGGCCTTCCTCTGTACCTTCATGAGACAAGCCTACAATATATACCATCAAATGTATACCATCAATACCTAGGCTTATACCTTGTGCATCGGTGAAATTGCGCCACGAAGCTGAAGCTGCCAGGCAATAAAAGCCATTTTAATACAGAACAGACGTTGTACAGTAACTACTTCCTCAGACTCTTTGCATACATCTAGCCGTGCACTGGTTCGTGTGTCACGAGTTACAGTTTTCAGGTCAAGTCCGGAATATTTCCACGAATCGACCTGGTTTTTGAAGGGTCTCGTTTTACGACCGATTTATCAGGCGAAACTGTTGTCACAAAAGGCAACGAGTGCTTGAGCCGCTGTCAGAAATAACCGGTACAGGGCAGTAAACATCTCAGTAGTGCCTTGGCCTATAAATACAAGTCTTAATACAAAATTTGTGCAGTGCTTTTATGGAATACTTGTCACGACTTCAGACCTAGGCAAGAGACGGTATTCATCGGAGAACCGTATTTATCCAAAGCAGTCGATCTTAGGAAATCGTGGCGTTCAAGTCCAGCTCCTGCTGTGGACGGGCGCGCTGTTATCTGCCAAGAACAGGTGCGATATCAGTTGCAATAATCGTCGATTGTAGCAGGTGCGACTTGAATAACCGAGTCTTATCAAGGGCATTAGGTTCTTAGTTGTTTTACGGCACAGACCTTGAATTTCTTCAGATCCTCAGATTCGTTGCATTTAGCTGCGAGGAATTAGAATTGTTTTACTAGACTGGTGCATTTTCTGCACCTTAGAATGACCGACATATTTGGAAAGCTGTTCGCCAAGTACAGAGCCAGCCATCTCAAGAACAAAATGCGCCACAGCAGCGGCGGAAGTTCGTCATCTACAACTGCTTCAGAAAACCCGTGTAAGATTCGGCATTTCAAATGTTGTTGTCTGATCACCTTGAAGCTTACTCTATAGCTGAATTGAAACGAAAAGTTCTCCCTCTCCCTTTTTGTTCTAGAGTAATACGTCCTTTGAGGAAAATCTGTCTATTGTTTTCCTATGTATGTATGTATGTATGTATGTATGTATGTATGAATGTATGTAGGCCTATGTATGTATGTATGTGGGCCTATGTAAGTATGTATGCATGCATGTATGTATGTGTGTATTCATGTGCATATGTGTATGTATGTATGTATGTAACCCCTATGTATGTTGGCCCTATGTATGTATGCAGGCCCTATGTATGAATGTAGGCCGTAAGACGCTTAATATAGCGCATTTGAGGGCCTCTCAAAGGATTGTGCAGAGGGTTATCTAACCGACCCAAATAGTCGCGACTTCAGGTTGGTCGCATATGTGCGTTGGGAAGTGAAACAGTAGCCTACGGTGTATAGGGGCTTAGGCCTACATGCAAAGGATGGTCTCATGTTAGTTCTAACCATGCAGTTTAATTAACTCCTTTTACAACTATTACTACTCGAATAGCAATGTTCGAGATACTGTTGAAGAATTTGCTAGAAAATATTATAGGCCTATGGTTGTGCCAAACTTCCTCATTGAAAGCATCATAAGTCGGCCTTTAGTAAAGAAAACACTTAGGCCTATGCGAAGTTTTCGACATAGTCTTTCGATAACTTTAAAATTTACTGAAATACTCGTATGTTTAAATATGTTAGAATTTAAAACAGATCGATTTTTCAATATTTTTGAAGGCAGAATGCAACATGTCTACTTTTAAGTCTACTGTCCTCTGAATAAAGGCCACGTGTCGCATGAGGAACACGGGGGATGTTTTCGTTTTCTTTCCTTAGGCCCTTGAGCAGACGATGGACGAATTTCCAGGTCCTGGATGCCGGGCCAGAGCATCGCAGGGCTTGCCGTTTTCTTCCCAAATACACCTGTGCCAAATTACACTGCTCGTTGATAGTCACGTTTGCGCAAACAACTTGCCCAGGGTCGTTAAATGGTGTCCCCTCAGCACGATCGAACCAACGATCTTTCGGTCGTTTACCCAACAGCGAATACAATTGTTGCGCACAACGTACATCCAATCCCATTAGCTAAATTTTTCATTTTATGTCGGCCTACTCTTCACATTTTATTTCTATTTACTGTATTTACATTTGCCTTTACCCGCACATTTTTCATAGGTCTTGAATATCAATAGACAGCTTGCTGACTAAAGCTTTTAAAGCATGCATCTCATTTGGCATGAAGCTGACATCAGTGCAAATAGTTTGCTGATGAGTGTGACGCATTTATTTCCGATAAGTGCTACTAGTCGATCCGAGAGAGAGAGCTGGCTAAGT
The DNA here is from genome assembly GCA_964023275.1 of Norana najaformis. Classification (NCBI taxonomy): domain Eukaryota; kingdom Metazoa; phylum Annelida; class Clitellata; order Crassiclitellata; family Hormogastridae; genus Norana; species Norana najaformis. The sequence continues at coordinate 16,014,151 of OZ029920.1, read as the reverse complement.
CGATAACAGGGAACAAGCTTTTATGGTGCTGAGCTCATAAACACTTATAACCTGACTGAACAAGCGTGTATAGCCTACTTACAATTGTCTGTCTGTCTGTCTGTCTGTCTGTCTGTCTGTCTGTCTGTCTGTCTGTCTGTCTGTCTGTCTGTCTGTCTGTCTGTCTGTCTGTCTGTCTGTCTGTCTCGGTGTATTAGACGCTGACAGTTTCCACCCTGTCCCAGCACCTCGGCAGCACTAACCATTCGCTCCAATTACTCAAACGATTTCAATATTAAACATTGCTGGCATAATCGTCATAGACGTGCGGTCGTTTTTCTACCACGCCCCGTAATTTTGAATGAAGTTTCATCCGAGCCCAGTGAGTTTACCAACAGTTTTCCAGTAGTTCCCCCACCATTTCTCCATGCTCTTCGTGTGAGCTAAAGCTTCTGCCTACCGTATGAAACGAATTTGGGCAAGTTGTCAATCTGCATGAATCCATTTTTGTGATCTTTTACTTAATAACTATTTAGCTGAAGAAGTAGAATAATCTAATTTTTAGACTGAGCATAATTGCTTTCTTCATATACTAGTAATTTGCTAATATTTTTCGGAAAATGTAAAATTAATACGCAACTAATTAATAAAATAAAAAACATTTCTGTTATTAGACAAGTCAATATTGATTCAGCTGAAAGAAGACTTCGACAAGAGATGGAAGTCAACACCTACGGTAAATTTCAATTACACAAGCAGTTGAAACAATCAGGAAATCGAATATCGAACGTAGGCCTAACTTTAGTAATAGCCTACGTCTTGATGGTTTTGTGAAGTATTGCAGCCCTATATGAAGTGTCTTGATATATACCGTACCTGCATACATACGCACGTGTTGTTAGTTATTAAGTGCTATTGCACCGGCGTCTAATGCATGATGGCGCATCAAAACCAAGCTGCAATTAGGTTAATATACAAACGATCAGGCTGCTAGGATAGAGGCAGCCTATGTGGTGGATAAGCAATTTGCAAAAGATAAGCCGTAACCCTCAGAGTTCAGCCCAGGGGTAAAATTATCCCCCACCAACGAGTTTGAGGCATTGTAAAAGACTGTTAATAAAATTTTTAATGGTCCTTAATGTGTGACTGTACATATTTGTATAACGATCGGTTTGGTTGGTGATGTTGTTGAATTGCTTTTATTTTCACGTCAAATTTTATTTACCTGTAACTTGCGTCCAGAGCTGCGTATATTAGTCATAACCAGAAACAGACACCTTTAAGGGCTGCGTATATTAGTCATAACCAGAAACAGACACCTTTAAGATCGAAAGGCATTTTTTGAATCAGAAGTATGCAGGTTGATTGCTGAATGGATAAATGCTGGAAATGACGACCTTGCTTCTGTTTTGAAAGAAAGTGACTGTTCTGATCCAGTTAATCCTGACAATGTTGAGTCTGATGACTTTGATGAAGCCAAAATGTCATGGACATAGAAGTCATTGATCAACTGATAAAATCTTCTGACAGTGACAGCTACAATGGTAGTGATGCTACTATTGCTTATCTAGTGTAGTCATTCACTGTCAATTGCATCAGTGTGAGACACATAAATTTGTCTTGTGTGCATGGTCAGGCAAGACAAGTGTGTCTCACACCGATCAACAGCAGGTCCCTCAGTTGGCAGCTGTCCTGGTCCAAAGAGCAAACTTGTAGGCATTCATGCTGCCAAGAAACCACGTCCAGACATTAACTGAGGTGTGAGGACGATGCCACACTTGTGGCTAGAGACACAGAGAAGCAGATGAGGATATTTCACCTGCACTGGTGAATAAGCGAATATCAATATACGTAACCATGATTGTGACATTGGGCACAAAGGAAAATGCAGATGGCTAAACAAGTGAACTGTGACATGTATAAGTGCATTTAGAAACTGTTTGGTTTTGAGATTATTTTGTTACATACTGTTTTCTCACTTTCTTCCATATTGTGTAACAACTTTTTGCACTTTCTGCAGTTGTTTTAAATGATGTGAGGGGTAATTTTACCCCAGGTTGTCTAATAAGTAACTGCATTTTGTTCCAAACTCTAAGGGTTGAGAATGAAATGACACAAATGTCTGAGTAGAATGAACAGATACAGGAATAGAGTTCCAAAATCTAGGTCCAGCAACTGAAAAGGCTCATGTATACATAACATACATACAGACATGCATGTATGAATGCATACATACATACATAACGTACTTATTTCTAAGCCACGAATTTTAATGGTTGTTCAGGATAAATGAAAGCTTGGTGTTGCATTAGGTAGAAGTAGCTAAAACGATTTGCTTACTTGGAGCAGTTCAAAGGAATCTGTTCATGAGTAGAGCAAAAGCCAGTGAGAAATCGATGAGGTGCACCAAAAGAATGGTCCAAAGAATGAGCTTTGGCTTCTTGGGGAATAGCAAACGATGGATTACTGTTTTGAAACTATGAATGCTTGTAGGCGTTGTGAAGGACCTTGTGTTCTGGCCCCGTTCTGAGCCATTGCTTTTAAGATTGCTTTTAAAAGCTCTTGACTTGATAATAATTTATCAGTGTATTGTGGTCACGCGTTGCTTTCGATGACTAATTTTATCAAGACAATGTTTAATGATCCTTGAACCTGCACGTGCAAAGCAACGCTGTCACATGCACGTGGATCCATTAATGTAGGCATGTGATGAGACCAACAGTGAGAAAATATTAAAGTTAGTAACTGAAGCACGTAGCATATGAGGCTTAGATCATCTGTTGACTTATAGGAGGTCCTAATTTACCAGATAGTCTCTTGAGACCAGTACGATGGCTGGAGGGGAAAATTCTTTGCAAGCCAGATTTTTTGACCTAGCACAAGATGTCTTCTTGATCCAGAAAGTGCGTGATAACACCCCCATTTGTGACTGGACAGCAACTCTCCAAACTTGACTATGTATTTGTCACAGAGAGTAGTGTGGTGGATGAAATGCAATATTTAGCACTACATGGACCAGTGATCATACTGGCATTTGAAACTATGAATGGAAACTAACTATGGGTGCAAAGAGAGAAATAAGTCAAATAGCACAGGGAGAGCATACTGGAGGGGAACTACCCAAAGATGGAAGCATCCTTGCAGGTACTGACAGAGATAAGATACTGGGTCTTTTTTCTTAGAAAGAAGGATGAGTGCTGACCTTATTGAGACCTGTAAAATTTTATATGGACTCAAGAATACAGATGAGCAAACCTTCTTCCAGAGGGCAGCAATTGGACATTTAAGAGGACTCTGTGTAAAGCTTTATTTTAAGAGATTGTGAATGGACATTAGGAAATTCTTCTTCAGCCAGAGGATTGTAGATCATTGGAACCAATTATCTGAAGAAGTAATATCTGCACCAAACTTGAACACTTTCAAAGTCTGGACAGATGGATGGAGAGATGCAGGCACTAAAAGCTCATGTAGCTTGCCTAGCCTGTTAACTGTATCTGTAGCTATAACTGTAGATCAAAAATGGCACAGTGGATAAGAATGTAGCTTCTTTCTGCAAAATGTTATGGCCCCGAGCACCTGCATGTGAACAAATTATTTGCGATTAGACACCAATTATCATCTTCAGTTTCGTTGTTGTCGTTGTCATCATTGCCCTCCTCAATCACAACAACAGTGTCAGTAGCATTGTCATCGATACCAACATCATTGTGGTCATAGAATCATTGTCATCATCAAGAAAACAAACAAGCATCATCTTTGTTGTCAGCATCATCATCAGTAACAACAATGGCATCAGTTGCAACATGATTGCCATTATTGTCTTTGTCATTATCATCGTTATCACCAACAACATCAAGATCTGCTTTCTTTTACTTCTGTACCCTGAACAAAGTCTTCACGTGGTTTGTTTCTACAGATGAGTTTATGTAGGCCTAGATAGTATCCAGGCAGAATTGCTTGTCGATTTACGAGAATAGTTTGTAAACTACTTTGATTTCTGTCACTTGCAGCAAGTCATGGGACTGGAAGACTTCCATCTGATTCGGACGGTAGGAACTGGGTCCTATGGACGAGTGATACTCATTCAAAACGCACAGACTGGCACACCCTACGCCCTCAAGGTACTCTCCAAAGCCAAGGTCAGGGTCCATTTGAAACAGTAACTTATACTTGCTTGAGTATTAGGAATAAGTTAAGTGATAATTTAAAAATTGTTGTAGCATAATGCAATTGTTTGACTTAAATGCAGAGAAAAAAGCAATCCAAAAACCAGACAACATTTCCTTATTGGTTGTGTGACTTGACAGTGAACTGTTAAAGATATGCCTGGATTCAAACCTTGGCCATAGTGGTGAAAGTCTGGCCTGATTTCATTGCTCATGCCAGCATGTATGTATATATTCATGCATGAATATAATTACATTGAGTATATATGGAGTTAGATGTTTAAACTGTCCATTGTTTTGAGCATATTGTTGTAAAGTGTGGGTGTTTGTCTCACACTAATAAGACTAGTTGTTTACTTACTTACTTGCATCCATGAAACGATACAAAATCTATCCATTTATTTGATTTGGAGCTACAAAAACAGGAAGATACCAGTTTATTTGCAACTGCTTAATCAAGTCAGTAGGGCGGTGTAGTTGGAGAGTTACCTGGTGAGGTGCTGTGAACTGAGTGAACAAACAACCTACCTTAGGGTGTAAGCAAACATAGGACGAGATCTGAAGAGCTAAAAAACGATGTCTCACTGTAGCGAGAAGCCATTGTGCATGAGAAGGCATCTACACACTCTGCATGGTTTAAAAGTATTTTCTGGTAACAGCTGACACTAATGCGGTCCATACCGCTTACAAGGTATTGCTGTCTGCTGAGAAACACTGCAACACGAACGATGTGAACAAACTGTGGACCCACTGTCTGTGTAGAACTAAAAAGCGCTTGTTTGATGTAATGCGCTGTTGGTCACTGATAGGATAAGTTGCGCATCATTTGCAGCTCTGTGTTACATATTTGTCTGCATTCATCGCTGTGGCTTACAGGCAGACAGTTTTCAGTTGTGCATATGGATTCACACCACCTATATGGCTACAGTGGATATCCAGTGGATGTTCTGTTTGCCAGGCATATGGGCATTCTGCCAATAATTGTGTCTGTTGTTTCTAGGCATTAGTTTTTTAAAGGTTGTAGTCGTTGCTTGCACTTATTAATATGGAATGAAATGCGATCAAAGTGCAACATGCAGTGCCCCCTATGAAAAACTCCTGTGCACAATGGCAAACGTAAAAAAACTACTGAATCAGAGCCTTGGGATTCATCCGTTGCCGGCTCAGTGGCAGAAGAGCAGAACATCTTCCCTGTGTTTACTAGTGACATGGGAGCTTTACGTTTACTTATTTTTATTATCAGAGATTGTTAAACGGTTTCAGGTTGTAAAGAAGAGGCAAGTGGATCACGCACTGAACGAACGGAGGATCCTTCATGCTGTTTCATTCCCATTCATCGTCCAGATGCCTTTCAGTTTCAAGGTAATACGCTGATAAGCAAATCATGATGTGCCATGTTGACATATAGAGGCCTGTCTTTTCACAGTAGCCTCAATAATTATCTGACCTCGCAACTGTAGACTTTATTTTCTCGTGGACTATCTTTTGTGGTGTTTAATTATGTTTTCTTCATTCATCTTAATTCCACTTGTCTACAAGTGAAATTAATTAAAAATAAAAAGTTATGCAGAACAAACTATTCAGAGGCGTTTCGGCACGAGAGCCCCGAGAAAATAGTACAAGGTGCTACAGTCCTGCAGACAGACTGTTACAGCCACCTGAGCTCGAATAGTAAGTGGAAGTCTCAAGGTGACGGACCTGACACCGCAAAAGACCTGCATGCTGCGACATGTAATTTACCTACCAATAGAGGCTTTCTAGACACTTGTGCATAGTTAGAAGTTTGGCAATCAGTGTAGTTTATATTTTACTTATTTTAACAAGTTGGTTCACTGAGGTACGCCCATTATATGGGCTTGTGTAGTTTTTGTGCACAACAGTTCTTTTCCTTGTTTTCTAAAAGGATAATGCAAACCTCTACATGGTTCTCGAGTATGTCAAAGGTGGTGAAATCTTCTCACATCTACGACGACTTCACAAATTCAGGTTTTGCATTTTTACTTATAGCTGTAGTCTATTCCTGTTATTTTTAAATTAGCGATTTGCTTGCTTTGCTTCTCCTGAGAGATATAGGCCTACTGTTAATATTGTAACTGTGAATATGATTAATACTCATCTATAGGCTGACCTGTTTGCTCTTAACTAATAATTATTGAACTTTGAACTGCAGACTCGCCCGATTTGTAGCGCGATAGTCTAGTGTTTGGCATGCTGGACTGTCAGTCAAGAAGTTCGGGTTTCCAATCCCCACCAGGACAGATATTTTTAAAAAAATTTCAGTTCCACTTCCATCCCTTAGCCAACTCTGCTATAATGAGTACAGTGACTGTACACTCGGTGGGAAAATCAGAAAATCAAGAGGTGAGGGAGAAGACTGGCCACCCGCCCTCGTATGATAAGGCTAAGAAAAGTGAAGTTGCTAACCATGGCTACCTCAGGGATTGCTTAAGGGACTGCTCGTCTACTTCAGTGACAGTACATCTTTTGTCGACATGCAGGTTCTTTACATGCACAAATCTGTCAGTGACATTTGTAAGTCAGCTAGCAACTGAGTACATACGACAGATGATCGCTACAAAATCTTTGTGCTTCTTCAAAGATTGCATTTGCAATAGCTTCATATTGGCTTTTCGTGCCAAGTCAGTGGTCACCACTGACATCTGTCAGTGCGCGTTAACACTGACCAGTCAGAAGCGTACATTTATAACGTGGTTGGGCATGAATCAAAGCTCTTATCAGCTTAGCCCAGCACCATGCAATCACAAACAAATCAAATACCAGATAACTCGTTGACATAACTTCACAGAAAATTCCGCCTTAGCCCGGGAAGCTCACAATCCAGTCACAAGGAAGGCATCAACCTGATGACTTATAGATGTGACATAAAATTTTCCTATACATGCATGCGCTTAAAACCTGCTTACTCAATAGCAGTAAATTACATTTGCAGTTAGTATCAGTAAAAATAGCACGAAATTAGAGCGATAGACCTATTTTAATCTTTAATAGAGTCTGTAAATGTGACCGCAGCAATCTTGTTAATAGTAATATTATGGTATTATTATATTATTGACCTGATTGCAGTTTTGGCTTTGACGCGCCATTGGTTGATGCCTTGTGGATTAGATACCGGCGCAGTAGAAGTTACTAATTACAATTTACAATTATTCTAATTCTTCTTCTTCTTCTTCTTATTATTATTATTACAATTACTGTAACTAGTGTGTAATGTATTACAGTGAACACTGTAAGTTGTAGACATGTTATAAATACTGACAGAGTTGAAGAAGAGCAGATGAATTCATTATTGATTCTGACTTCATTGTGACAGTTAGTACATGTTATCAGCTGATATTATAGATATTGTTATATACAACAAGATAAAGAGGGCCATGTGCAACATTAGATGTCACTCGTATATATGCTGTTGCCGTAGTTGCGCGATCTTAATTTTCAGTTTCTTTGTTGTTCTTGTTGCCAGTGAACCTCTGAGTCAGTTCTATGCAGCGCAGATCGTTCTGATCCTGGAGTACCTCCACAGTCTTGGCATCATCTACCGTGATCTGAAACCCGAAAATCTCCTCATTGACGCTCAGGGATACATCAAGGTCAGTGCATCACAGTCAGCATCCAGATAGTAGATATCCAAAGATATACACACTGTTTCACTTGATATTGCTCAATGAACATTTTCAGCCTATCTTACCATGCGCTTGGATAGATCAGTAGATATCCGCCATATGTGCAGTGCTTTTGATTGACACTTAAAAGCGCTGTATTAAGTGTCTCTAGAAAAACACACATAAGTACATAGACCTTATGAATCAGTTACCATGTTAGACTAGGTGAGGTAATATCGGCCCATGGAGATCAGGCAATGCATAGTTTTACAGTTGGACCCATGTCGTACCGTTAAGTAGACTGAGTATGTATCTGAACACCTGTACGCTCATAGCACCTTTTAAGAACCCTTTAAAGGTGCATAGGAGGTAGGTAAGGTAAGTTAGGTAAATATGGAAAGACTTAATAATAAAGTTTAGCGAAGAAAGATAAGGTAAGTGAAGCGAAGCAGTGTAGGGTTTTCGAGTGCTTAATAGGCCGACTTAATAAAGCTGTAAAAAACAAAGGAAGACTCTTTTATTGGATCTTTGGCTCAAGTGCATATGTGACATCAATATTATGTTCTTGTGGTGTCTAGCTTATTCGACATCACATTTTTGTCACGATATTTTATATAGTTATTTCGCTAATAATTCTGCCTGATGTTCTAAACTCTACATTCTCTTCAACTCCAATTTTTATTTGACAATAGTTAGGCATAATATGAACATTTATACAGCTTGTGCACTTGGCATTTTGTATGTAGCACTGCTGTGATGTTTGGTCTCTCCCTCTTGACTAACAGCCAAACGAAATAGCATTTGCTAATATGTATCTCTACAAATATATCAAGAAATGACAGTCTATATACATGTGTTTTTTCTCTTTATGTTGCTCTGTGCATGGTTGTTGAATATCACAGCCAGTAACCTGACTAAGCAGGTTAAACTTACATTCTGAGACTACCTGCGAATGATATTCATGCACAGTGGAGCTACATAAATCCGGTTTTTTTAGCTGACAGATTTTGGATTTGCAAAGAAGCTGAAAAGTGGAAGAACGTACACACTCTGTGGAACACCGGAATATCTGGCTCCAGAGGTTATTTTATGCAAGGTAAGCATGCACACTCTAGAAGTTATTGTGTATATCATCTATGCATAATATAACTACATATTAATTAAATTTTTCTATAACAATATTCTCTAAGTCCAGAAGTCAGTTGATGTAGGGTAAGACGGGTGATGTAGGGTAAGACAGGTGAACTGAGGTGAAACGGAATTGGATGGAATGATATGTGGAAGTTGATAAAATAGTATAAAATTGGTTAAAACTGAATGTGATTAGACGAATTAGGTTGACATCGATTGGGATGTGCAAGGAAGTTAGATGTATGACATACAACCGAGGTGATGATGTGAGGGAGTGAAATATATTAGGTCACGTGAAGCCTTAGTGTATATGGCAGTTACAATGCTGCCTGAGTTAAAAGATGATGTATAGCAGGGTAGTCCACATGTTATTGGTAAAAAAAATTAATAGTTTCAGTTTTTGAATACTGGAAGGTTCCAAATAAGTCCACTATATAAAATAATAAATCAGGTGCAGTACAATGTAAATTGGAGAAATCTTACGGGTGTCAAAGACCCTGGAATTCCGTCTGAATTACTGTATATTAACAGGAATTGTGCAGTGATAAGGCTTTCTTTTAAAATTAGCCTTTGCTGGCCTAAAGACAAGGGTATTGCCTTTTTCAAAATGCACGAGAGAGAAAAGCGAAGCCATTTGGGTGGTTTAATTGTGTTTCAGGGTTACACAATGGCCGTGGACTGGTGGTCTCTTGGAGTCTTGATTTACGAAATGACAGTCGGAGCTGCGCCTTTTTATGCCGATCAACCAATAAAAATCTATGAGAAAATCGTAGCCGGAAAGGTTAGAACATCATGTTATGTTGACATACGTGTATCATTTAATAACTCTTTGTAAATGTTCATTTGTTTGTTCATTCATCCATGCATTAATTAATTCATTTTTAATTTTTTTTATTTTTAATTCATTCATTATCTTATATATTTATTTGGGGTTTGCAGATTGGAAGATCAGACTGTGTGGGAGAGGGCTAGCCACGTGCCCTTGTACAGTTGCTCACATTTCATACCCAAGGCCTCTCAAGATTAGCTCAAGGAACTGCTCTTGGTTTTCTTGTCTTTCTACTTCTTCTTCTTCTTATTCTCTTTATTATTATTGTTGTTATTTTTATTATTATTTTTTTTTTTTATTCTTACTGTTGTTTTCTTGTTGTACTGTATTTATTTATTTATCTATTTTTATGGATTGTTTTGTGTAGGTGTCGTATCCTGGTCATCTGAGCTTTGGTTTGCGGCATCTGTTGACCAATCTCCTCCAGGTCGACCTGACGACAAGATTCGGCAACATGAAGAATGGAGCGAACGACATCAAGAAGCATCAGTGGTTCAGCTCCATCGACTGGATGGCCATCTTCAAAAAACAGGTCCCAAGTGACACCTCTCTACTTCAGTTTTAATGTAGTATTTGTGTGAGGTGTCTCTCTCTGTCTCTGTCACTGTCCTTTAGAGGGACAGAGACAGGCAGACGTAGACAGGCTTAAACATCCCTAGATCTGTACGAAGAGACTTAGTTAAATCAAATGTGTTAATCCATATACATGGAGAGACATGTGGAATCGAATTTATCCATATTTCAGCGCCTTTCTGAGTCATTAAAATGCACCATATAAATGATGAGATGCATAGGCTACATGCATGCACCTGAAGATACATACACAGACAGACAGACAGCCACACAATTATTGTTACTGTTTTATTGCTTTTGTTAATCCTGTCTTTCATTTCCAGGTACCTGCTCCGTTTCTGCCAGAGTTTGGTGACGACCCTGCAGACTTCAGCAATTATGATGACTACGATGAGGAAGCCATGGAGGAGTCACCAGTTGACATCTACGCCAAAGAGTTCGCTGACTTTTAGAGTTGGCTCAACCCTTTATTTGTCAATTCCCCTTCACTGAAGTCGGTTTTCATGACGATCATTGTGTCAAACCGTTTCATGATCTAGTAAATCAACAATGAAAACCGGTGATTTGATCTATTTCGATACAGATTCTCCTGCAGATCAGCACAGTCGAAAATGCAAGAGTGCCCATGTTATTTGCTCAATGTCAAAAATTGATTGAAAATGACAAACATAAAGTATGCTTTTGATTATGCTGTGCAATTGTAGTTTTCTGTGCATTGGTTGTAGTATATTTATCAAAATGTAGGTAATGTTACTAGGGTATCTATCATTAGATTTTTTTGATCATGGTTACTCCTCAGCCAAAAGAGCCTTTGACCTCAAGGCGACACTTTGATGTGCTTCTAAGAAGGTGTGTAACAAATGTCTTGCGTTTGCCTTTAACGGTTTAAACATTTTTCTTAGGAAACTAAGCAATAGGATCTTATTTTATTTAAATACTGAAAATCACATGTGCTTGTTGTCATCTCGACTTTTGGGGTCCTTTTCAGAACCCCTCACATAACACTGTTTAAAAAAAATAAAACCGGTTTCAGAGTTAGGATTGATGAATGGTCACGCCTATAAAAGTCATTGACCAATCCACCCCAGAAGAGATTTGTCGTTTAAATATAAATGTCCATGTGTTGATTACATATTCATGTGATGTCGCACCTACATTAAAAAACAATGAGGACAAAGTGCATATTTAGAATACACTGTCTGATACCAAAGCAGAGTTATTTTGGCATATGCAGTATTAATATAGAACCTGAAGATACTTCCTTCTGATTATTTTGAAAGGCCAAGTCATCTATCATAATGCATTCCAGTCATTCATATCATATCTAGGCATCTTTGTCTGGTGGCATTCTGGTTTAACTGTAATGTGTCTGCATTCTTAGAAGAATTACTTTTAGTGCAGAATGCGACTGACGGATAAGTTTTCTTAAACAAATCTGCCATTTCTGATTGTGTTATATATGTATTATTTTAGGTTGGCTTGTATTTTATGCAGTGGGCAACTGTATATATAAATGGAGGCATAATTGTCTGCATGTATAATACATGTCTGCATGTATAATGACCTAGAATTCCTAAATAAGTGCATATAGGCAAAGATGCTGTCAGATGTCGACTCAAGATGTAACGAAAGGAGACAGTTCTTGATTTCTCACATCTCGAGGTTTAAATGCACTCCCTGCTTTACATTTTTTGCTATTAAACATTTTATCACAAGCTGCTTGGAGTCAGATGTAGTCTAAGCCATTTTATTTTCTATGTAAATCTGAACTGCACTCATTTGCCACTAAAATGAAACCAAGTAAGTTGCTCTATGTTGCTCAGACACGGATGGGTTGCTACCTAAAATGAATCGGAAAATTGGCACTAATAACACCAGGATTTTGAATTTTGGGGAATAAAGCCCATTGTACCAAACGCGCTGATGAGAAAAGGGGTTAAGAAAAGCACCACAAGCAAACCAAACTGCGAAACTTGGGGTATTTTTGTATTCCATAATTTATATTGTTTTTAGTGTACAGAAGTATAAATTTCATCAAAACAGAATGTCCATTGTTTGTCATACGTGCTATAATATGGCCAGCACTAGTGGAACCTTAAGGAAATGGTAGATAGAGGCTATGGCCTCCACGTGCGATTTATTTGGGCTAGCATCTCCACCCCCTGGAATAAACTCCCAACTGAATTACAATTATCTAACCCATCCTACAAACTCATCAACCCTTGCAACATCTCGGAGGTCTTTCACTCAAAACTGCAAATGCTCCTTTTCCACAAATCGTCCTGATTCCTTCACTATCCTTTCTCTCTGCTGTTCTAAGTGCCATCCACCACAGTCGTCTGTCGGCATGCCTGACCTTGGATCTTGACCTGCCTATCGTTTTTGTTTTGATTGAGCACCTGTGAATAAACTGGTTCCCATGACTTGGCATTCTTTGCAGAGGCACTGTAGAAATCTTGGGTTTACAATTATGGATATTATCTGTTGCATAAACTCAGAGGTGATGGGATTGGCAGGAAGTGGGTGGCAGCATCTTTTTCTTGGCCTCTGCAGATGGCTAGTCCTTATTTGTCATGGATTGTAGACCATATGAACTTCATGTGAGTTCACCAAAGGTGAGTGGAAGTGACTGTACTAGAAAAAGGACAAAGATATCGCTTCCATTAAAAAGGAAAGAATTCAGTTGTGCAAAGGTTAATACCTTCCGATTAGAATCTCCCATGTGTTTTGTTTATTCCAGTTGGGCAATGCCTAATATCTTGCTTATTTCAGGTTTGAGAAAATCAAGATATATCATTAACATCATTTCACAGCTGGGAAGCAAAACAGATATATGCATCCGCTCACAGAATGCCATACACGCAACAGTTAAATGTCACGAAACACCGGAAATATTTGAGAATAGGGCATTCCATTTGAAGAAATCTGCACTTGGAGAAACATCAGTAATGTGAAAACGTGTAGAATTTAGTTTTTTATTATGAGTGTATGAGAATAAACCTGAGAACACATGAACAGTAATACTCTTTAAACTTGTTCTTCACCGAAACAATATAAACATTGACACACAGCACAAAACAGAGCCAACAAAAGACCAAACACAAGGACAATGTCAACGAGGTGATTAACTTTTATACAATAAATATTCTAGGCATTAACAAAATACGAAAATAGCATAACTTGCATAGTTGAAAGTGTTCAGTGGTATAGCAACGGTTAGCAGATTCTGTAACACAATCATCTGCACTGAAACCGTTAATTTTGCGAACAAATATGAAACTCATATTTCATGGGGATGATATATACTCCAAGCAAAATAAAATTTGCAGGATGGCAAGCAAACATCAACATTTATCATCAGAAAAGTTTCTGTGTTGTTGCCTGATGCTTTAAGGCATTTTTTTACAAAGCAAAAAAGCTAGTTTACAGTTCTTATTATATGAACCTCAAAGGTCCCCAACAAAATTAAGTTGACAACAAAGTCACACTGCTCACAGATGTTTTGTGAGTGATGTGATGCAGTGTCTATAAAAAAACCAATTCTTAACCAAAGGCTCCTTGATAACAAAATCATGCAAGACTGAATTTGTCATAACTGAACTGTGTACAAGACCATGACAACTAGCCTAAAGACACAGGGTCCTTAACTATATTTTAAAAATGGAAATATGGATCAACTGCTGCGCTTCTCCACGCAATGAGAAACCAAACCACAACTAGCAATGCCACTGTTTGAAGCTAAGGAATTTGCCATTAAGGCAGAGAAAAAATTCTGTTCTGCTGTCATTACATTTCAGGTTTATAAAAAATTCTAGATGAATTTCAATCCAGAGCAGTCACAACTGTCACTCGTGATGCTATCAATTATCTTAAATTATTCTAGTTCTTAGTTCCAATTAAAGATTTTCAAACAGAACAGTGTCAGCTTTTGACTTAGTCATAGTAGCAGGGACTAGGCGTTCTTGTTCCTTTGCCTCTGATCGCCAGAATCGTTCGGATCTCATTTCACACTGTTCAAACCATGGATGATCGAGAACTTCGCTCGCACTCAGTCGCTCATTTGGCGTCATTCGAAGAATGTTACGAAGTAAACATTTTGCAGAGGAGGAGATTGTTGGTGGGATGTTGTAGTGACCCTGACGGATCAGCGAGAATAGGGCGTTGATGTTCGTGTCATGGAAAGGGTAGCAGCCAACTAGCATTGTGTAGAGAATAACACCAAGGCTCCAGATGTCTGCACGTCGCCCAGAGTAGTGACTTGTGTTTTGAAGAATTTCTGGGCTGACATACACTGGACAGCCATGTTTGTCGGTCAGTGCGTCATTTTCATCACCATCCAGTTCAGAAAGAATCATTGAGTCTTCAAAGCCTTCTAACATCAGCTGTGTCCTAGCAATAATGAATTCAAATAAGGTTTCAATTACATTTTCTTGCAAACACAACTAAAATGTTCTAAGCCATATTGCCTAATAGTTTCAGTTGCCTAGTCTTATCTCAAAAGAACTTCTTTGATGCCATTATCATAATGTACAAGTCATCAGTTGATGGTTGCTCCTAAGCAAAACACATTTCAAAAGTTTCAGTTTCTTCACACATGAATTTATCAAAATAAATGCAAGTCACAAATGAACATCAACCCATAGAAGTATTTCAGTGCTCTAAAAATTACCTCGTCAATAACTGATAAAACCACAAAAAAGAGATTATGCAAATGCATAAGTTTTTAAACTTCTGCAGCACCTCAAAATGTTTTAGAATCAGTACTTAAAAATTTAAATTATTACAATTAACTCCAAAGTTTAATTAATGAACCATAAGCAAACAAGATAATAATGAATCCTTTGGCCCCGAATTCCCTGAAATATGGCTTACATGCAATTTTGCATATTTTCGGCATTATATTTTCAACCATTCCTTAACAAGATTGTGAATCTTCAGTAACAGCTATTCATTTTGGTACCTTTCTGGATTTTTGAAGACAAATTTCCTCAGTTTGAGATCTCGTACAACGACTCCGTTTTCATGACAGTGCTGAACAGCAGACACGATCTGATGAAACAACTTTGCTGCCACAGGTTCCCTTAACCTTCGTGCATTACGCACATATGTGTGAAGATCTCCGTAGTTCTCGAGAAAGAAAAAGTACGCCTCAAACTTGCCCAGAATCACCTCCTGAATTTCATTAACGTTATCATGATGACCTGCTCGTAAGTAGGGTTCCAGTACATCATGATAGCGAGCGATAGGTGTTACCTACAAAAACAAGCTTGCATAAACAATATGTTCCCTTCTCGATTGACTACAGGTGCAGTAAGTGGCTACATGCCAGTAACTGTCCAGACAAAATTACCATAAATTTAAAACTCAGGATCTAAGAAATGTATAAACACACTGTTATCTTAACATTACCAACAATTTCTTAGCAGATTACAGCAAACATAACTAAAATCATCTAATATAACAAAAATATTTAGCCTTGATGTTAAATGTAGTTATAAATTGGACTTTTTAAATGAAAACTCTGAGACCAGTCGAAAATCAGGAATACAATCTTAGATGTGAATGTAACTATGGCCGACCAGTCTACCATCTGACTAGGACTAAGATTACATGCAGAACTCGCTTGGCTTGACCTCTCAGGAATTCAAAAGAAACTGATTCAACCTGGACCTTGCACTTTTGAGCTGATCAATTGCTGTGAATAAACTGGCCTCCTGCCATGTTTTTTTTGTGTGGGACTAAGAAACTGACAATTTACATTATATCACATATAAATACATATATGAATATATATTATAGGCTAAATTAACACTTTCCTGTTAAAAAGTTTTAATAAAGTAGACTTGCCTTGCACACGTATTCCTGATGCGTCTGAACATTCACAGCTTTGTATGATGCCAAAGACATCAAATTCGTGTCGATTTGCTGTAGTAAGAGGTAGTTACCAATTTTTCGAATAAAAGGTGCTGTAGATACAACATTGTCCGTGTTAAGTAATGCCGGACTACTTGATTGGTGGACATCAGGGCTCAACAGTCGAAGTTCACTCCCGCTAGGGCTGTTACAGTTCTGACTATCGGTCCATTTGTGCCGTTTCTGTCGATGCAGTGCCAAATACAGTCTAGACGACCGGTTTTCCGTTAAATTCATGGAAACCGACTTGGCTGCCGACTTCCAAGATTTTTTGTGAAGTCCACTCAATTGGTGGACAAAACGCAGACACTTCTGGTAACCCAGGGCTTCTGATATGGTACTCACTGTTCAGTCTTTGTTGTATGTACGTTTTTCAAGTATTCTGGCTGTTTCAACTCAAAAACGATTTGAGTTTAGCCAGTATCACGTATCCCGTAAATTTTAAGTACGTGTAGAATGTAGCCTACAGTGTCGACTACTTTCTATCGAATCGTGCGACTTTAACAATTCTTTAAATTAAAGTTACATCAGTTGTGAGAACTGACTCGGTGCTGATAAAGCTGGATTATGCAACTCCACTTTGTTATTTCTTACTCGGCAGAGCGCAATGACTGAGTACTGATTAACAGCGCACGAAGATTGTGCAATCAAAACTGCGATGTCGTCATACGCATAAAACGCCACCGACGAATCACGCCAACACTTTGGTCCGTACTGACCACGAAAGTCTGACGATATCCACGATTAAAGACGCCTTGAAATGCCTGGAAAGAGCTTCGTACAAAGCTATTATCCGTCAAACCAAACCCTTGTGTTGTCAATAAAGCTGACAATGTCTATTGTTTCACAACGCGCGCCCACTCATGTATTGTCCTTGTTGGTTTTGTGAAGACAAAGTTCGATTCACCCCCAATTTTCTCTGTATTTGATCGATCCGTTCGATTGTCGAATTAGTAAACAGGTATAGATGTTTATGAAAAAGTTAAATTATTATGCCAGCATCCCTATAACGGTCCGACTGACGGAAAATAAGGCTGACGCCCGACCGGCAGCCTTATATCGCAGGCGGTCCCGTTATGATGCAATGACTAACCGCAGCAATTCACGGAGACGTGTCAGAATACACGCATAGGCCGTCGTGGGAATCTCAAAGAGGTCACCATTCAAACTACTTCCAAATATCACAAATTATTCAGGAATGCCGAGTAAGCGTACACTGAGTGTAGAAACTCTAACAGTTTGCTAGTTTTTAATGATTTATAAATGATTTCTAATGTGGTGTTATGGGACTATTTCGCGAGCGGAACGGTACAAGAAGAAGGTTCGCGATAAACAGCTGACGTGTGAGTACTGGCAACATAGCACGTCAATCATGTTCGCCTGAATACGGAGTTGACCTTTCACAGAAGGCTTAACGAATATACGGCGCAAATGCCGAATGAAAACAATAAATACGGCGTAACAGCGTGTTGAAAGAGGTCGTTGATCCCAGCAAGTGCTGTATGAATAGGTCCTGTAAAGCATTGTAGGCCTACATTTGACAGTCATTGATCCAATCTCGCTTAGGCGTGTATAAGTAGCCTAAAAGCAACTACATTATTATTTTCCCTGAGGTACATAACTATCAACCATCGGGATTTTAAAACATTGATGGCGAGGAGCAGCATCTGCTACTCGCCAGTTTCTGGCACAAAGAATGTGCTAGGGAAAGCAACTGCAGTAAAGCGCTGAATTGTCAATGCCAAGCGTTGAAAAAGATGTCTGTCAGATTGCAGCTCCAGAGGCATTACTGAGACTCGAGCCCATTGCTGTGATGAAGGCGAGACCATCATTATATACAGGACCGAGGGTTTCGAAGGCCAAAGGGACAAAGTGGTAAGTGGCAAGAAGTTGGCTGTATTTAACATTTTTGCGAATCGTTGCCTGCGCCGCTGCAGCACCCGCCGTGACTGAGATAGGCCTTTTTGGTAAACAGGAAACGGCTGAGGTATCTGTCCCAGTAACGACCCAGACGAGACTTTCTCCCGCTCGCCATGGGACCAGTGTAAGCCCGTCTGGTCTCTTACCATAAGCTCCAGAGGCTAGCAGGTTCCCTGGTGGAAGGGTGGCCAGAGCGGACCAGACTTGGCAAATCAAGTCACATGCCCAGTTAGCTACATCGGTAAGTGCGTACGCCAAGGAGCCTCTGTGCGTGAGGATCCCAGGTTCGCGTCCCGGTCGTGGCTTATTTCAGTCTGCAAAATAGCTCACGTGAGTCGTCGGCAGTAGCCAAAGAGCCACAAATGCACATGTATATATATATATATATATATATATATATATATATATATATATATATATATATATATATATATATATATATATATATATATATATATATATATATATATATATATATATATATATATATATATATAGACAACTTGCAGATCTACTCATTTTGAGCAGCATATCTGAAAAATAAATATTGACGATGAGAACCTACATGCAATACATAAACAAGCTGCGTTTCTTGCTAAGACCATCTCACGGAAAATTCTAGAACACAGGCCTAATTATAGACCCATAGGCCTATCACGTGCCTACGGTATGCAGGCTTACATGGACTGGCTGTGGAGGCCTGGGTAACTCGTGTACGTCTATCTGATTATAATTCAAACGCATAAGGGACATTAATTAATTAGTTAGACGCTTGCGTAAGCTACATAACAATACAGTCCCAATTCTGTATAATTGCGACGACGCAAGATGTACGAAGATCCGGTCCAAGCTCCTAATGCATGTATGTCACGTGTCGCTGTCTGCGAGTATACCTGTCCAAGTACGCAGGTGTATATGTGTATGTAGGGCTGTGACGGTATACCCCGCTCTGACGTAACAAGGCCTCTTGGTCGTTGGCTACGTCCGCTTGTTTGTGCCACCCACTGAGGGCGGATCCTTGAGTGCAATGACCTATCTTTTTATAATGCAATGTATCTAATTTTTATAAGGCAATGTATCTAAGGTATCCAATGTATCTAAGGTACCCATGGTATCTAAGGTATCCAATGTATCCAATGTATCTAAGGTATCCAGTGAATCTAAGGTATTCAATGTATCCAATGTGTCTGAGATATCCAATGTATCTAAGCTATCCAATGTACCCAAGTTATCTAAGGCATCCAGTGTATCTAAGGTATCCAATGTATCTAAGATTCTTAAGTATCCAATGTATATAAGGTATCCATTGTATCTAAGATTCTTAAGTATCCAATGTATATAAGGTATCCATTGTATCTAAGTTATCCAGTGTATCCAATGTGTCTGAGATATCCAATATATCTAAGGTATCTAAGCTCTGGTCGTCTCCTCATAGAAGGGCCTGAACGTGAGAATGAGCGCGGACGAAGATATGAGGATAGGCCAGGGAGGATAGTCGACTGACCTAGATCGATCTAGGACTAGAAGTATTAGCAGTTCGTCTGTACGACTTTATTGTGAATAATAAATAATAAAAGTCTTGACATTCGCCGACTCAGTTGATGACTCGTCTACTGAAAATAAGCCACGGAGATCTCCCGTGGCTTATTTTCAGTAGACGAGTCATCAACTGCTCTGAGGACTGAATACAAGACCCAGGGAAAACTCGCCACATGTATACATACGTAGGTCTATGTACATATGTATGTGTATGTATGATGTACATCTGTATGTACCTGTACATGTGTGTGTGCATGCATGTGAATGTGTATGCTTAGGTATGTTTTTATGTAGTGTATGTATGTATGTTTGTACGTATGTGTACGTAGGCCCCCTATGTATCATTGTATGCCTGTATATATTGGTGTATTAATTTTCTATGAATACATCAATATAATGAGTATTTGTAAGCATATGCGTGGTCGAATTATTCAACTGCCTTAATAAACAATAATTTATATCCGAGTTATTGGGAAGGGCTGGGGGAATGTGTGTGGGTTTGTGTAAGAATTGATGTGGGGGTGGCCGTGTGTAGGCCTATCTGTACAATCGCAGCCTAAGATTCTTAAAAGAAGAATGTTCTTAGTAAGTAGGCCTATTTCAACTGGACAACAGGCAAAACTATGACAGTTAAACAGAAATCTTAGTCTGCTGTGATGTGCCGGACTTTCGATTGTGCTTTCACAATTATTAGGCCTTGTCGGCGCAGGCGTTTAGGATCAGTCATCGTAGGCCTATATTGAATAGGCCGATGGTTTTAGGCGTATTATATGCCTGTATGGAGGAAAGCGAAAGCTGATCAAGTGATTTTGCATTGTTAATTAAAATTTAAAATACTTGTTTCTGTCTGCGTCATTCATGCACAGGTCTACCTGTGTGACCAACCCTTACACAACACAGCGACTACGAAGGTTCCCACCCGAACGTTTCATTGAAATGCGAGAAGGTTCGAGGCTATACGGTCGCCATAGAAACACGTGTAGCCTACGTTTGCATTTTTACATTTACACTAAAAACAGATTCTTCGTAATCCTAACCGTATTCTCGAGATTTCTGGAGTACCCAACGAAAGCCACGTTATGGGGACCAGCTTATTCACAAGTGCTCAGTCAAAACCAAATCGATAGGCAAAAGGAGTTCGGTTCCAGGTCAAGATCCAAGAGTCAGGCAGAGACAGTGCGGAGGCTACGATGGGTGATGTTTGGGATTGGAGAGGAAAGAGATATAAGAACACAGAAGAGTCAGGATAAGATCAGTGAAAGAGGAATGTTTTCAGTTTTGAATGAAAGGCCAATGCAGAAACTGCAAGCGGTGCAGTAAGTGATTTTGTATGCTGGATCAGGTTACAGATGACTTCGAGTTGACTGAGGAGGTGTATGAGCAAAGTGCGTGTGGGTGTACGTGGTTATATTCATGCACACATCAGCTCCGTTTGTAATGCCCTCAAGGCAGCTATGAAGACTCAGCTATACAGGATGCAGAATACTGCTGACACATACATACAGACTCAGATTTTGTCGGTAACATACTGTCTGCACCCATCCATCCATGCATGCAAAATTATAATTATGCATAATTACGATTCCTCGCTCAGCCGATGGACACATGGCGTGTCAACAAATGTCTTACTTACTTACTTGCACGTACATACCCATATATAGCATACATTAAGTAAAATGTATGCATTTGTAATGTGGTACGGTGTGCTAAGCATCAGCGTACGTACTTTTGGTCTTGACCTAGAAGGCTGGAAGCTAATCCCTTTGCCTATCGATTTGGTTTTGACTGAGCGCCTGGGAATAAGTTGGTTCCCGTGACGTGGCTTTCGTTGGGCGCTGTAGAAATTGCGATAGTACGATTACGATGTATTTAGGCCTATGTAGGTATGTAATGTATGTATGTAATGTATGTAATGTATGTATGTATATATGTATGTATGTATTTACGTATGTATAAATGTATGTATGTATGTATATGTTTTTATGTATGTATGTATGTATGTATGTATGTAATGTATGTATATATGCATGTGTATGTATCTATGAATGTATGTATGTATGTATATGAATGTTTGTGCGTGTTTGCGCGCAGACATAGGCTTACTTACACAATGTGCATAAATAGGCTTAACACACAACTTCATTGTATTGGGATTCTAATTCCTGTGCTTAGTGACAACAGGTCTTCCGGCTGACCAACTGACCTGAATCTCTGCAATGCTTACAAGGACGAGCCATTCGCCGAGGCCGCTTCGTTTCTCCTTCAAGAGCGCAGAGGAATTGCCTCCGAGGTCGCTCGCTCGCTGGTTTATTGCCTATAAAGCTGTCAAGGTCATTGGTAAAATAGACTCATGAATATTCATAAACATTATGAATATTTATCGTGATAAATATTCATAAATCGATGCGCTTAGTCACCACAACAAGAAGGAAAAACGGAGGTGATATTCAAAATAAATTTGATTAAATATCCGTCGCGTTAGTTTTTAATTTGGTGAAGCAATTAATTCACTAACGAACCACCGGAGGCTAAAATGGGACTGTACTGCGTAGCGAATCAGCTGTCTGTAGTTGTGGATGTCCCCAGAGTCGTTTCCGGAAGTCGTTCAAGGCCTCTAATGCCACATAAAAAAGACAATCGCACCTCGTGGACTTACGGATGGCATGCTTCCTAAATATTAGTCTATTCCGTCATTCGTGAATTCGAATCTTTTGCAATGTTTAGTGCGAGTGATTTCTTCGTTCATGTTGTTTATGGATGCGAAACAATTATTATCGCACCCAGTGCGATTATGCCAGTTTCGCGTTCAATGCTCTCGGAAGAAGTCCGGTTTCAAAGTCCGATTCTCTAACGATCAAGGTCAACTTGTGCTTTCGGTGACGTCGAATGCGACCGTGGCCTTCGTTCCTGTATGGCGTGTTATGTTTTCGGGGGGCATAAACAGTCGGTTGACGGTCTTTTCAGGTCAGTAATTGCCGTCCATGCGACCACTAGCAAATGATAGATAACTCGCAGTCTGA